>VXBX01017515.1:940714-988710 GCA_013400415.1 Scytalopus superciliaris | reverse complement strand
CCCCTCCCCCCCCCTTCAGTGAATATCCTTTTTTATCATCTCTAATAATGCATTTGTCTGCTTCAGTTTGGGAACTCTGCTTTCTGGTACCTGTAAGTGAGTGCCTCTTGGCCTGATGCGCTGTGAAGTTGAGCTGTGGTTTCCAGATGCGTGTTCACGTCTTTAATGAAGATTTTCTCTTTGTTTGGTGCAGGGCCGTATCTGCAGAAAAGCTGGCAAATCAAAAAAGTCATTCAGTCGAAAGGAAGCTGAAGCAACATTTAAGAGTTTGGTGAAGACCCATGAAAAATATGGGTGGGTCACCCCGCCCGTCTCTGATGGCTGATGTTAGCAACCTGCACTTGACAAAATGCTGAAAAAGAGTACTGTGACATCTCCTCAGTGCTGTACACCGCCCATCCTTTTCTACTTCAGCTTCAGTTACATACCATGAATGTCAAGGAGACATCTAAGTTATTTATGAACTGATGTGTTTACAGAGGGAGAGAAAAAAATGCTGTGTAGGATTATGTTTCAAGACTGGAGAATGGTCATCATTGAAGTCACTTGAGCGGATGCTGAGATTGCGTCATTTACCCCCATACAGCCCACATTGTCTTCAGCTTCTTTCCATGACAGCAGCACCAAACGGCAGTACTGGAAAGTCTATCCATTACTGCTCAGTTCATTTAAATGTAAATGAAACAGTTAATATTTAATAGGGAAGCAGTGCATTGCAGGTACATGTTTGCTGTGCTGTTTATCTTTGTCTCCTAGCAGGTCAACATAACTTGAAGATTTGTCTTTATGTGGAACTGTGGTCTGCTGTGACTAAATTTAGACCTCATTTGTGCTCTATATATGACCTTTAATTCATAAATGAAACCAGAATTAAAATGCTGAAAGGTCCTAGTGTTGAAAAATTATTAAGTGGAATCACCCAACCGGTTACAATGTGCTCTCTGTGCTGATATTGTGATGTGCTGTTCAGAAATAAACCAGTGCAGTCAGCTGAAGGTTAGGTGGTTTTTTAGAACACATCCACACCAGGGCTCGAAGGGGTTGGTTGGTGGTAGCAGAACAATTACTACCCTGCTGGTACCTTGTGCAGTAGCATGTGGCCTGTCAGTTCTTCAAAACAGCAAAACGAATGAATGGAAATGGACAAAGCAACCTTAAAATTTAATTTTTAAATGATATGCCAGTAACAGAGTAAAAATTTTCAAGTCAAATGGAACATGGTTTGTAAGATGATTTGCATGACTGGAATTTTTCTTTTTTATTTTCACTCAATAGACATTGTATGTACTTAGAGCCCAGTATCTGAGAAAACCCACTGATGTATATAAATGTCCTATTATTTAATCATTAAAATTTAAGTTTTCTGGTAAACAAATTGAAAAAAAAAACAACTTTCTAAGGGACTCCATAAAAGCTGAAGGTAATGTTAAGAATGGTATAGAAAAGTATTAAAAAATGTGGATTTCGAATGGAAAATCATATTGGACACGTGCTGAATAAAATCACCAGTATCGTTTCTGTTGCCTCAGGAATTCACTCATTTTGGCCAGCTTTTGTACTCAAACTAATAGTTTGCTGTTGTGAGATTCTAAGCACCATACAGATGTATCTGTTGTGATATTTTAATTGAAACTAGGACAGTATCAGTTGGAAAGCTGATTTGGAGGGGAAAAGCAGTGTGTGCTTGGAAACACTTTCCCTTGTATGGCTAACACAAGAACAAATCAAAATGGCTGACCAGTTTCTGTTTGTATTGCAGCAACAGTGGAGACTGTACAGAGAGTTTGGGGGTCTGGAGTTTGATTTAAAACTACGCACAGCATAGAAGAACGAGAGAGTTGCGATGGACAGTGGAGCTCAAACACAAGCAAAGAAGCAGCAGAGCAGATATTCTTGCAGCACTGTTGCAGAAACACTGCTCAGTTAACCTACCAACGCTTTGTCAGCTAGATACAGAGGAGAGTAATCAAAGCCTTCACCCAAATGAATATGCAGGTCAGAGCCACACAGTTCTGTGGACATACCTGGTTTCTTGCACTTCTAATCTTCATCAGTAGTCTCTTCTCATTCTCCTCTGAGCGTTTGTGGTACCCACCTGGTGTGCTTTCACTCAGTTATAAAGGGAAACGCCTTCTACCACAAATTTGCCCAGATCTTGCTGTCGTTTATCTCACCCTGCTCTATACTGGGACACAATGCTATAATCAGTGCATATATATATATATGTATATATATACTTTTCCCCTCAAACTGCCTATCAGTTCTGTGCATCCAGCAGCAGAATGTGTCTTTTGAGTGAGGAGCAACATTTCAAGTAATTTACTTATTCAATTTTTATAAACTTTTTTTTTTTTTGCTATCCTTTATGGAAGAGGAAACTAGTTTGTTTAGTTAAGCATCAAATAATTTGCAATGCCTAGTGTGACTCCCTGAGAACACAGGGAGTGAGCTAGCACTGGAAGGCATAAGGTTTGTTACTTCCCTTTGGAAAAGCTCTTCTCTCATCAGCACAGTAAAATTATGTTAAAAACAGCATGAAGGTGTGGTAAGTCTTTGGGGGTGATTATTTCTTTTTCTGCTGTTTTTTAACCTGTCTCTTTTTTCTGTCAGTGGGTTATTTTAAATCTTCCTGAGAACCATATCTTTAATATTTAATTAAAGGGTTAGCTAAAAGGAACGTAGTGGGTGGATTGCTACCACTTCCCTCAAACCTACTTATTATGTGTCTTCTTAAGTGTGCTTTAAATAGTTAGAGCAAACATCATTGCTAAAAATCACAGTTACTTTCTGGCTGTAGGAGGTTCTCTGCATCACTCAGCGTCTTGGAGCAGTAGGAGAGGCAAATCAAAAAATCTGGAGTGCTTTGAAGCTGTAGCAGAAGGGGAGCAGAGCGCGTGTGATGATGAGCTGCAGCAACAAATCGTGCAAGGGAGAAAGAAGGCAAAGTACACTGCATGAACTAGGGCAGGATGAAGTTCCTGCTGCACCAAAAATAATACTGCTCTTATTGAAAAGACGATGGCTTATGGCAGGAGCAGCCTGTGCTGGGGGGATGCAGCAAAAAGGGGACAGCAATGAATGCAGAAGCATTGTGCTTCTGAGAAGGGAAGGAGATGGCTGGGAATGTGGTTAATTAAGAGATCCATAAAGAGGGTTGATCTATTTTAGGGAAAATTAGTTCATGTTTTTTGTCTAATTGTATGCTAGACAGGTTCTACTTTCTCTGCAACAGACAAGCCTTAAAAAAAGTGAAGGAGAAAATTCAAAAGGAAAGGTGTATGAGAGGAAGGAAGACAGGAAGACCTGAGAGAGAGAAATATGGACTGGAGAGGGTGTAACTGGGCAGGAAAAACACAGGATAAAAAAAGCCTGATGATGGAAGGGTATAAAATGAGGAATCAAAGGAGAACAGCACAGCACCACAAAAAGCAGTTTAGGTGGGACCTACTGTGGAAAGTGTTTGCAGAGCTGGTCCAGGTGCCTTTCTGTTGAGGAAGATACAGTAAAAACGTCCTTTTTGTTTGTATCCCAGAAAGTGAGAAGTACTTCCTCCTTGTTCCATCCTCCTTCTGGTAGCTGAGAAGAAGGATGCTAGGATTTGGAGCTGTGGTGTGGAACTCAAATCAGGCCATCACCTCACTTCTGTGACTGAGAAATAAAGCCAAGTGTCATTCCCAGATCCTAAATTCAAGGGGACCAAAATGAAAACAGATTGGACAGTCATCTGCTTGGTCAAAGTTCCTCAATATTGGAGAAGTGGGAGGTTTTGGTTTTTTTTTTTGCAGACAGTAAACCTCAATATTCCCCATTTATCCAATCAAAAATTCTTTAGGACTTCTTGGAAAATTAGCAGTCAGCACAGGTCCTCCAGCTCTCATTAGACCAGTTTTATCAGGAACGTTATTTTCCATCTGCTGTCCCCAGAACAGATGATTAATTTGAAACTAGCATCTGGGGAGGTGTGAAGCTGTATTGGGAACTTACTTCCAGGCTTCTTTAGAATATATCCTTTTGGAGGACCTTCTTTGAGTCTGAAAAAAAGCTACTTGACTGAATACAGGCATTGAACAAAGAAAGCTTATGATAAAGGAAGAAAACTCTCTCTGAATAATTAAATGCTGAAAGATTGACACGAGGAACAGAAATTATGATTTATATGGGGATATATTTCTGTGTCATTAGAAATTGGTCCTTAAAGTTCAACAATCAAAAACTCAGCAGTCAAAGACCACTTGAACTTGCATTATTTTTTCTCCCAAACAGTGTGTCTCCTTCATTCCAGCCTAAACTTCAGTTATGAGCCCAGATCATAGGTATGGCCTGTTTATTTGGTGCTATGATGCTGTATTATATTTTAAAAAAAGGCTTGGTTCACTGTCCTTGTCCAAAGCAGTACATAAGATCCTAAAACAGAGGTTTTTGTATAAATGCTTCAGTTGGGACAAAGCCTTTCTAGTATAACAAATACATGTGATATGACAATGTAATGTATATATACTTTTAGAAAACTTTAGAAAGACATTCGGAGTCACAACTGCCAGGCAGTGACAGCTATGATGGCCAGTGCTCTGATGTGCATGCACTTTTCATTGCACAGGAACTTGGAATAAGCACAAATCTATTCTTGATTGACTGTACAGATTAAAATGTCATAGAACTAAATAGCTTTGGGATGTAAATTTCAGGGTTTTCTTCACCACGTTTTAATTTTTTTCCCCGAGATTTTCCAGCACACACATGGAGCCACAGTGTCTTCATTTTACACTGGCACTATGTCCAGCATGGTTATTTATGTGACTCCAATGAGGTGGTCTATTATGAACACACTTCGTATTGAAGTTTTTAGAGGGTAAGTGTCTTCCAGCTGAATGCCCGGGTGTGGATGTGCTTTGTTAGTGTTACACAGACAGATGTGATGCACAGGCTTCCCAAAGCTTACTGAAATTACATGGGGAAGCATCTGCAGAGAGTCAGTGTGAAAAGTTTGTCTCTTCCATGCAGTAAGCAACTTCTGGTGAAGAAGCTTGCTCTCAAACTGTACTGTGAGCTATACAATAGAATGAAGTGGGCCAACCTGCTAGTACAATATAATTTTCCAGTTACTTTTTCCCTCCATGACAAGCACCAACCTGTATTAATTAGTCTGCTACAGACATCACATTTCAGAAGATGATGATCAGTAGTGAAGCTGAAGTAAAACTCTTGGATGTGTATCTCTTCCAGCCTTCCCAGTGCATTCCTGAGGGGAAGATTCAGCCCTGATCTAAGTGAAGAAGAGAGATGGAGACGGCTGTGCACGTGCACTGAGAACATGCACTGCCCTGCAAAGTGCTAGCTTTGGGAGGATGGGGTCATCAAGCCTCTGGGCTTACCTAGGCAGTGTGCATCCTGTCTTATGTTCAAATACTGACCTTGGAAATGCTTTCCAAACGTGCATATTACTTGGGTTAAACCAGAGGGTTCAGTACACCTCTGACCTAAGTTCCTGTTTGCAGAGCAGATGGGTTACTAAATACGTGCTGTGGGTTTTCGTGTAAGCTAGAGACACATTTAAAGTTTTGCTTTGCTGGCTCTGAAGAATAAAGTGGCTGTCAAACTAGGTCTGAGGACAAGTAGGTTGGAAGTGAGTCACCTGCTATTATCAGAACAGTTGGACTGGAGAGGTGGTTTCATCCTTACATCAGAGGATAGAGGTGAGGTACTGCAGTGAGAGCCACCAGAAGGTCATTACATGAAGCTATAAAGACTGCCTGCCTCTGGTGTGTGTGTGTGTGTGTCCCATATTACTGACTACTTAATTGCATCGTCTTAAATGTACATTGCTCTGCTTTGTAAATTTTGCTCCCTTTATATCACTTCAAAGTTTTACTGATATGCTAAGGAAACATTAAACGAGTCATGTATATTTACGTTTAAAGCCCTCATTTCAATCTGGAAGCATGCAAATGCCATGCTGACACCTGTCAAATTTCACCTGCAGCTTCCTCACAGAAGTCATGGACAAATCAGTGATGACGGTAGTTAAAATAAAAATAGAAACTCCGTAATTTGAATGTTTGACTTAGTCTTTTCCCTGATTGCTTTGTCTTTCGGATTGACTGACTGCAGACAAGAACGTCAAGCTCACAGCAGTGAAACTGTCATAGCGTTGTTTATTTATAACAGTTCCTTTTGTTCATGCTGCTAAATAAGGTGGCAGTAAGTATTCATTGCAGTTGTGTTTCACCAAATGGGAATTCAGAGATAACTCCTCACACTCTGGAAACTTTGCATTTTATACTTAGCGTTTGCCACCACACATAGCATTCATTATCTTTTGCTGTCAAATATTCTTATATTATTTTCTTATTCAGTGACCTCCTGTGTTTTAAATTATTTGTGTTTTACTGACAGAGGTATGTAAAGTATGTTGCAGGTCCTCTTGGCAAAATCAATGAAATGTAACTGAACCAAATCTAGTTGCCTGGGTGATTTAGAGGAGTTCTCCACTTGCTATTTGCATCATCAAGATCTGCAGACTTTTACTAAATACTCCCCTTCTGAAGTTCCTCATCAAAACAAAGTCATCAAATTCAGCACAAATGGTTTAGCATGTGTCTTGGGAATGAAAACAAACCATCCTTATGAGAAAGTGAAACCATTTTTTCATTTATGCCAGCATCATTTGGTTCTGAAAATGCATGGGAGCAAGACAAACACAGGTAATGCCTTTTACTGGATGAAGTTTTTATTATTTAATTATTGCATAAATATACTTTTAAAAATGTGTTAGTGGAATTTATGATAATCCCACCAAATTGGGAGGAGTGATTGATATCCTGGAAGGCCAGGCTCACATTCAGAGAGACCTGGGCCAACAGGAACTTCATGAAGTTTGACAGTGACAGGCATTCCCCTGGGCAGGATGGGGCTGTCTGGCAGCTCTGCAGGAAAGGACGTGGATGCCTGGGAGGGCACTCCCTGGCAAAGGCATTGCCAGCTGGTAAAGGAGCATGATTCTTTTCCTCTATTCATCACTTGTGAATTGGCATCTGGAGAACTGTGTCCAGTTTTGGCCCCTCAGAACATGGCCCTTTTTGAGAAATTGGAGGGGCACCAGGAGGGTTCAGGGTCTGGAGCCTGTCATGTGCAGGAAGAGGGTGAGAGAGCAGCTTCTGCTTAGCCTGGAAAGAGAAGGCTGAGAGGGGGCTAACAGCATCTCCCACTACCTAGAAAGGGATTACAGAGAAGGCGGATGAAGCCATACACTTCTCTAAGGTTAACAGCCAAAGAGCAAGAGGCAGAAGACACAAGCTGCAGGAAGCAAGGTCCCAGCTGGATGAAGGTAACAACCTCTTCCATGCAAGCAGGCAAGCACTCACTAGAGTAAGTTGCCCAGTAATAATGGAATCTCCACTGTGTAGATTTTGGGACACAACTTGATAATGCTCTGAGTAACCTGATCTAGCTTTAAAGGTAATCCTTCTTGAAGCAGGAGTTTTGACTAGAGCTCTACATAGGTCTTTTTCAAACTAAATATTTCTATGATTCTGTTATATTGTATGTATTAGAAATTGTGCTATTCAGAAGTACTGAGGACACAAACTTTATGGCCAAAAATATTCCTGATTCCTAAAGCTGCTTAACCTCCAGGAAGGGCCAACTGATCATGACTCCATATTTAGTGTAAAGTACCCCCTTCCAAGCAACCTTTGTAACTTCACTGCATGGATGTCGGTGTATGAAGTTGTGCAAACACCTGTTGAAGGTGTCACTAATTAGCATATCCCCACTAAAATTCTACACCAGCTGCCACTCCACTGTTACAAATATTTTCCCCGTAAGTAGGTGCTTTGAGAGAACTTTTATTTCTGCTTTTGCAGAAGAACTTTGAGCTTAGCAGGTTTGTCATGTTGGCTGCATGTTTCCCTGCAATGCAAGAATGAAGAATACTTCTCTCAGTAGAGAGAAAAGGAAGGAAACCATTAAAGCAAACCTGGAGCTTACAGAGGGGGTCTTCTGCAAGAAAGATCTCTAAATTATGGAAAGCAAGTTACTGCCGTTGAAGCTGTCTCATATTGCAGGGCTTTCATAATTGCTAAGGTGAGGTGTCCTTGGGTTCTTAGGGCCAAAGCTCCAGTTCTCAATCTTGCCCTGGTTTTACCTCCTCTAAACATTCCACAGATTAACATCTGAGGGGAAAAGGATTTTGGTGACATTTCTGACAGGGACTTTCCCCTGGAATATGTCACAGTACAGTTCTTCTGCTCTGCATTTGATGTCCACATTCTGCTGGACAACAGATCCCAATTTGGTCAATACATGAACTTCCCCTGTCTTATAGAGTCAAAGACTTTACAGGTAGTGTGAGGACCTGGATTTACCTTTCCTTCCCCGCTGCATGGTATGCTTTACATCACTGCACCTGAATAGGAAAGCCTTCTCTGATTGCACTTATTTTGATCCCATTTCTGAGATAAAGTTGTGTTGTCAAGTACTGCTCCCTCACAAGGGCAGTCAGAGCACTTAGAAAAACAAAGGGATGGAACAAAGGACTCATGCATTCCAAGTGAGTAGCCCTAGAGCACAGCTGATAACATTGCCACAGTGAACAGTGCTGTGATTCATCTCCCTTATCCTCTTCGTAGTGCAAAATGGAGTCTTACTGGAAGTGTCATGGGTTTGAATGCTAAACATTGCAGGAGCAGTTTTGCTGCTCTCAGCGAGCAATAGTGGTGCCCAGCCTCTGCAGGGGTCTTGCAGATAAGGTGTATCTCTGTTGAGTTGCCTCTCCCCTCTCCTCCATCACTAAGCAAAAAAAAAAACACCTGGCCCTTGTCCTGACCTTCTGAACAGTTACTCTACAGGCACTCAGTTATTCCTGATGTATGTTTAATTTTTATATGTAGTTTTATTTTATATTGAAATATGTGTGTATATGTAATATATATTAAAGTATTATATATATACACACACATGTACATAGATACAGGGGAAACTTGGATCCAAATCAAGACTAAGGCTGAAGCAGACTGTTCTGGTATTCTTTCCACCACAACACCCATAAGGTTTCCAAAAGCTGGAGCACAACTATATAGACATCTTCTGCAGGACTTGGGATATAAATAACAACTTTATCTCACGGCCATTTCTGCTTTTCCTTCTGTACTGGTAGTAATAAATTTAAAGGTCCCTGCCCATTGGAAATGACCTGAAGAGTCCGTGTATTTCTTGACATGAATTTCACTGGCAGGTGACATGATCCATTCATTCCCAGGTGGAGCCATCTATAATTCATGCACCAGCTCTGAGAAAGTGACAGCTGGATGCTGCACCTAATACACATGGTAAATTCTTTATGGGAAAAGCATAAATGTAACTAGGCAAACCAGGGTATGAATGGTGAGGATCCACTAAGGTGAAGGTGTCCAAGGAGGAGTCAAAACCAGTCTCCCCCAGTACACCTGCTGACTGTGTTCCTGGAAGAGCTTTGGAAGGAAAAGAACCAGAAGCTATTGCAGCCTCCTGAAGGAGAAGCTTCGGTGTATGTTGTTGATATCTCATGAAATCATCTTTTGACAGAGCACATTAATTACTGCTGGTAAAAGAAGCCAAACAGGATGGATGAGAAGTCAAAGGTTGCTGAGAAATTTGAAAGACTACCAGAAAATTCTACTTTGTACTTCTTTCTCCTACGTTACTTTACATGCCTTGAGCTTCTATTCAGTTAAATATGGCTTTCCACCTTCCCAGTGTTTTTCCAAGTGATTTGAAGTACGTGTGGATCACACCAAAGAGGTCTTGTCACTGACACCATCATGGGCCAGTACAGACTCCTTTTAAATGTAAAAGTGCAAGTGCTGGTAGGAGGGAGAGCACTCACAAACGTTAGTACCTCCTCAGGTACCAGGCATCTGTAACTGCAGATTGATACTTGATTTGATGTGTTTTTAGGCAGGTTTTGTGCAATGTACCACCTGGAATGAGAGTGGGAAGTTGTCTTTAACAAGTAAATTGAAGTGTTTGAAGTATGTATTTAGCTTAATGACCACAAATAAACATACTGCAGCCTTTGTGTGGTTTAAATTTATGATCTGCTGGATCAGGGCAACAGTGGAGAGCTAAAGTATAAATCCGAGAGCCCTGGTTTATAACAAGGTCATCTCATCTCTGTCACTGAAATTAATTTCAATAAATAGATTCTCTCTTCAGGACACTTTTCCAAGTGATCTGAGTTTTGCCACGTGACATGTAACAAGAGCTCTAATCTAATAGAGAAACTGAAGCCGCATTTTGTTTCTCAATACCTACATCCCTTTGTCATCTAATGCTGATGCTGTTAAACAAATGCTGAAAGCTTAAGAATACTCATTAACTCATGGAAGTAAACAGCTGGCATATCCAGCTTAAACTACATGGGCAAAGCACCAAAGGGTTTTTAAACATTTGGCCAGATTTTTCTCTGCATAAGTAGAAACTAGTAAAAGGATAGGACCTCCCTGTTTCCAATTTAAAAAAAAAAATGTCTTCAAAGGATCCTTAGGAATGTCCTTAACTTCTTAAGTAGGCTAGGTTCACACCAAGGGCAAACAGTCTATTTTAAACAGACCCGGCTGCCACTGTGCATTGCTTCCAGTTCCAAAGTCCTGTCCTGCCCCTGGTTCCCTGATAGGCTCTGCCAAATCAGGAATACCATTGCTCAGCAGATGACAGCACTGGCAAAGTTTAGTCAATATCAGTAATGGAAAGAGATTATCCTCTGTCATTCAAGGAACTAGTCAAAATGTAATACTTTGTAGTCAACTATTTGAATGAAATTCAATTCAGAAGAGAAGCCTTTAGTTATCTTCTGTAACTGAATTATCTGCTGCTGCCTAAGGATAGATCTACCAGATTCCTTGTGGTAAGGTAGAAATGGAGGGAGGAGAGTAGGGCAGGACAAGGGGAGAGGAAAGGAAAGCAAAGGTAACATCCAGCAACCTGCAAAGATGTTACCAAGCTGGCCAAAGGAAGCAAAGTCAGAGGATCAGCTATGAGAAAACAAATTCAGCTGAGACAAGACAACCACCCTCATGTCACTCTTGTACTCTGGCTTTTTGTCACTCTATCGGTAAGGCAAACATTCATAAAAGGGACTCACACAATTTCATCTCAGTTCCTCAGAAATACCTTGCCCTCCCTTCATGCATTCCTTCCTTCCTGAACAAGGTAACACTTTGCATTGAACCTGAGAAATAACTCAAAAAGAAGTTTCACCTTTTCAGAGACAAAGTTAATTAAAAAATACAACCAAACAAAACCCCATCCATTTTATCAACACAAGTCAGAAGCATGTTTTTCTCTCAAATAAAAATAACCTTTAACTTAGTGTAAAGGGACCCAACCATTTCAGAAAGTGGAAAGCAGCCTTGTGGTAATCAGTAAGTCGATGTCAGCTTCAGTGTGATCCGTGTGTCATTTGGAGGATGTGATGGCTTCTCCAGGTCGCTCTGGATGCCACAGCACTGGGTGTTCCATTGAAGGATGCCAGAAGGCACCAGCACTGCCTCAGAGCTGTGCATACCCTTAGGGAGCAACCAAAAAGGATGGTAATCGTGGAATCACAGAATGGTGTGGGTTAGAAGGCACCTTTAAAGGTCAGGTAGTCCAAGCCTCCTGCAATGAGCAGGGTCGTCTTCAACTTGATCAAAGTCCAACCTGACCTTGAGTGTTTCCAGAGACTGGGCATCCACAGGTTCTCTGGGAAACCTGTGCCAGTGTTTCACCACCCTCATCATAAAAAAATTTCTTCCTTGTATCTAGTCTGAATCAACCCTCTTTTCAGTTTGAAGCCATTTCCCACTGTCCTGTCATTTCACGCTCTTGTGAAAAGTCCCTCTTCAGCTTTCTTGTTGGTCCCCTTCAGGTACTGGAAAGCTGCTCTAAGGTCTCCATGGAGTGTCCTCTTCTCCAGGCTGAACAATCCCAACTCTCTCTGCTTTTCTTCCCACAAGAGGTGCTCCAGCCCTCTGGTTATCTTGGTTGCCCTCCTCTGGACTCGTTCCAACAGGTCCACAACTTTCTTGTGCTGAGGACCCAGAGCTGGATGCAGCACTGCAGGTGGGGTCTCACCAGAGCAGAGTAGAGGGGCAGAATCCCCTCCCTTGCCCTGTTGGCCATGCTGCTTTTGATGCAGCCCAGGACACAATTGGCTTTCTAGGCTGTGAGTGCACATTGCTGCGTCATGTCCAGCTTTGCATTCATCAGATCCTTTGCTTTTGTCTACTACTGCACCTCCTTAAAGCTGATCAAAACAGAACCTTAGTTTTCATATCATTACATGTGGGGCAGCTTTGGCTAGTTGGTAACTTTATTGCCAGGATATTTGAAGACTCAGAACATGGTCTACAAACACACAGGCTTTTCCTAAAGAATGCCTGACAATATTTATATTTTATATCTCATAATCTTTCAATATTACTTGCAAATTCCAGTCTGTGTTCATGATGTGCAATAAAACGAACTGGGTTATGTTGTGCTAGGCAAGATTTGAAGCAAGCATCTGGTTTGTATTTTTTACATAATATAGAAACGTTGAGATCAGTACAAATGAATTGTCCATCCAGATGAGAAAGTCATCTAGTTCTGTATCCTGATGGCTCAGAGCGGAGAGTCAGAATCTTGTCCTGGGGATCAGAATGATTCAGGCTGGAATGGAGATGATCTCATTCAACCCCTTGCTCCAAAAAAGACCAACTGGGACATTAGATCATATTGTTCAGGGCTTTATCTGCCTGAATCTCAAATATCTCATAAGGTGGACACATCATCACCTCTCTGTCCCAGTGCTTAGTCACCCTCTGGGCGTTTCACCATTTTTCCTGTCCAGCTGGAAGCATGGCTGCTGGCTCTTGTCTTCTTTCATGAGAACCTCTGAGAGGGGCCTGCGCTTGTGAGAAGCAAATACAACCAGTTCAAAAAGAGAGAAAAGAACTGTTACATTTTCCCCATTAGTGCCTCAAGGTGACATCTGTGTTTTACCCTCCCAGAATCACCCACCAAGCAGAGGTCTCCCATGAGGTGCCTAAAGCAGCACCCAGATGTCCCCACCATGTTGGTAGTCTCCATCTAAAATTCCAGTGTTTGAAGAGTTTTATCTTTTCCCTCTAGTTCTTTTTCCTTTGTACTGACTGTGGAGGGACACTTGTCATTGTATCCTCCATTTACTTGTCTCTCATTAGGTTCTTCTTTGCCTTGTAGTCTCCACAGATAGCCTTGTGATCTCCACAAATTTTGTTAATTCACTATTCATGTTCCCATTCCAACTGTCCAAGTATTTAATACCTTACACAGATCAACTGCTGAAGCTTAATATTTTTAAACATTTTGACATTTCTAATCTCTTGCCACCCTGAAAACTGATTTCTCTGTCCTACTCTGTTTGTGCTATCATGGTGAGATTTGTAGCCATATGAAGATTCTGCATTTTTATAGCTGCTAAGAAAGGCCTTCCCTTCCTCCAGCGTTTTGGATGATTAATTACATTATGTTGTCCTTCTCTTTTTTTTTTTTTTTTTAAATTTTTTTTTATTTCAAATGATCAGTTAAACTTACTTGCCAGCTGCAGGCATAAAGTTTACTGGCTTTTGACTCTGAGGATCACTCGAAAGCTTTTTTTTTAAATCTGAAAAAAAAGGCAACCAGAACAAAACAGACACTCAGCATTTTGTATCTCTTTAACCCTCTAGCACAAAATCAGGATTCAGTGAGACATTAATTTTAATATGCAATAGATAATAGTTTATAAATTATGTAATATTATCTTTATAGACTGTATAATGCAATATTGTACACATATTTTATACAATCTATAAGGTAAACAGGAAACCATGACAATTCAAAAGGCTTCAGGGTGGCCTAATTGTGGCCTTCCGGTACATGAAGGGAGCCTACATGACACAGGGAGGGCAGGACAAGGTGACATGGCTTCAAACTGAAAGACAGGTTGGGTTTAGGTTAGACATTAGGAAGAAATTCTTTACTGTTCCAGGCACTGGAACAGGTTATCCAGAGAAGCTGTGGATGCCCCATTCCTGGACGTGTTCAAGACCAGGCTGGATGGAGCTCTGAGCAACCTGATTTAGTGAAGGTGTCCCTGTCCATGGCAGGAGGGTTGGAACCAGGTGGTCTTTGGGGTCCCTTCCAACCCAGGCCATTCTATGATTCCATGAAATAATATGTGACATGTTATTATGCAGTTTAATAGTATGTAACACATTAACACATAATTATATCAACATATGCATATTTTATATGGTCTCTGTTATATAAATGTATAACAACATACATATAGAGGGCATAGTGAATGTAATATAATTTATAATATCAAATACATATAACTTACCAATATTCAGTAAAAATTAAAAATAATAAAGTATAAAATAAACATTCAACATAAATTTAAACTGGTAAAAGTAATCTGAGTATGTATACTTAATAAACATTGAATATAGGGTATGCAAAAATATTTAGCATGTGTTATGATATTATAACCTTTGTTTACAGCCCTTCAGTGTCAGGCTTATGCCCCTTCCAAACTCTTGAACACAAACCAACTGGGCCTAATCTTCTATGGACATTTTGGTTTGGTACCTACTATGTTGTCCACCACTTTGTTCTGGTACTTCCCATCCTCACAAGACTTCAGCATCATTCCTAAGCCCAGAACTGGCATGTCTTCAATATTGTCTGCAGAGGCGGTTGCTGTGAAGAACTAACATCACTTGCTAGCAATGGCCTTAATTGCTCCCTTCAAGCACTAGAGAGAGCTGCTCTTGCATGGACACATTTCCCCCAGGAGCTGGAACCAGTAAGTGCATCAGTGCTTAATCGTGTTGCTCACTCCTGGAAAGCTGCAGTTCCAGTGCTGTGCATACACACAATGCCCCAGGGACATCTTTTCCTTTTAACATTGGATATTTGACATTCAAAATCCTTCTAACATCCCTCTCATCCGCAGCCAACTGCAATATCTTAATATGCTTATTATGTTGCAGGATTCCTCTGCCACTCAGCAGTCTTTCCCAGCTTTCCAAGTTTCTCCTAGTGTTTATCCTTTGCCCTCCCACTTTCCGGCCCATTCATCCCTTCTCTCTAAAGCTTCCCCTGCCTCACAGCCTCCCTAAGGGCTTGCTGCCCATTTCACTTCTCTGCTAGGAAGCACAGAGCCCTTTGTGAATGGATACGACCTTACAGGAACAAGCAGGCATGCAGCATTTAAGAGCATATCCAGAGCCAGGCCCCACGAGCTTTTCCCCTGTGCCAGGAAAGCACTGCAGGGGGTACAGCACTTACTGGAAGGAGTGGTTTTTATTTGGCATTTGCAATGGTTCTGCTTGCATACCTTTGAGGAAGTATTGCTCAGGCACATTGTTCTCAGTATCCTGGGCTCCTACAGACCCATCCTACATCCTTCAGGGGTGCAAGGAGACAGAGGTTTTGAACAGTTTTTTGAACAAGGTCACGCCCTTCCAAAGAACACTGACACAACAAGAGCTTGTGAAGCTGCTATCACAAGCTGCATTTGCTTTGGCTTTGACAGGTTGTTTCTGGGTGTCCCTTACCTGTGCCAAACAGGAGAGCAATTTGTTGCTGGTAGCACACATCTTCCAGGCAGCACTAGAGCCAGAGCCAGTCTTGCTGTCAGTGATCTTTGAGTCCAGTCAGGACTCTGGAGGCAAATATAGTGACTTCCAGTAATCATGATATATTTATTAGATTCCTGTTCTCAGGTCTTGCTTAGAAACAATAGTTGGCATCTTTGCTTGGTGCACCAGCCATAAACTGACATGTTGTCCTTACCAGCTGTTCGAGACTTTTTATAACCTTCTTTTTATGATTAGCATCTGCTGTTCATTCTTGCACAGTAAAGCTTCTCCTTTGGCAGTTTCAGCAGTTAGCCTGATAAAAGTTATCGTCCGTATACATCTCTCTACATTCCTCTGTAAATCAATGGTAATTTGCTGGTAATCACTCATCTGCTATTGAAACCTCTCTGTTGTACTACAGACTGTCATTTTTCTTTTTTGTGTGTTAAACACATGTACTCTATTTCAGGAAAATACAGTACTTCAGTACAGCTGTATAAGGCATTACTCCATGCAACACCCCTGGCTTGGAGCAGAGTGGCTGGAAAGGACCTGGGGATGTTGATCAACAGCTGGCTGAACATGAGCCAGCAGTGTGGCCAAGGCCAGTGACATCCTGGCCTGTATCAGAAACAGTGTGGCCAGCAGGACCAGGGCAGGGATTATCCCTCAGTATTCAGCACTGGTGAGGCTGCACCTCGAGTGCTGTGATCAGTTCTGGGGGCCTCACTGCAAGGTGTTGGAGTACATCCAGAGATGGGCAATGAAGCTGGTGGAAAAGCAGCAGAGCACATGTCTTATGAGGAGTGGCTAAGGGAGCTGGGGTTGTTTAGCCCAGAGAAAAGGAGGCTCAGGGGAGTCCTTATGACTCTCTACAATTACCTAAAAGGAGGTTGTAACCAGGTGGGGATTGGTCTCTTCTCCCAAGTAGCAAGCAATAGGACAAGAGGAAATGGCCTCAAGTTGTTCCAGGGAAGGTTTAGAATCCTCAGAGAGCTGGCTGATATCATTACAAAACCTCTCTTGATGATTTTTGAGTGGTCTTGGGAGTCCAGAGAAGTCCCGGCTGGCTGGAAGCTGACAAATGTTGTCCCAGTTTTCAAGGACCCCAGAAAATACAGCCTGTCAGTCTCACTTCAGTGCCTGGTAAAGTTATGGAAAAGATTATTCTGGGAAGTATTGAAAAACATGAAAGACAACGGAGTCAGTGGTCACAGCCAGCACAGCTTCATGAGAGGAAACTCTTGCGTGCAGTTTTGGGTGCCACAGCGCAAGAAAGACATTAAGCCACTAGAGAGTGTCCAAAGGAGGGCAAGGAAGATGGTGAAGGGCCTTGAGGAGAAGATGTAGGAGTGCCTGAGGTCACTCGGTCTGTTCAGCCTGAAGGAGACTGAGGGGAGACCTCATTGCAGTTACAACTTCCTCGTGAGGGGAAGAGGAGGGGCAGGCACTGATTTCTTCTCTGTGGTGACCAGTGACAGGACCCAAGGGAATGGCCTGAAGTTGTGTCAGGGGAGGTTGAGGTTGGATATTAAAAAGATCTTCACTCAGAGGGTAGATGGGTGCTGGAACAGGCTGCCCAGGGAAGTGGTCACAACACCAAGTCTGACAGAGTTCCAGAGGCATTCGGATGACACTCAGGCACATGGTGTGATTCTTGGGGGTGGTCCTGTGCAGGGCCAGGAGCTGATTTGATGACCCTTATTGGTCCCTTCCAACTCAGTATATTCCGTGAAATTCATTCACTGAAAGAGTTGTCAAACGTTGGAATGGGCTGCCCAGGGAAGTGGTGGAATCACTGCCCCTGGAAGTGGTCAAAAGGTACGTGGATGTGGTACTTGGGAATATGATTCAGTGGTGAACATGGTGGTGACAGTTAGACTCAATGATCTTAGAGGTCTTTTCCAACTTGAATGATTCCATGATTCCATGAATGCTGTCTTTTTTATTGCCATATTTTGCTGAATGTCCTCCCTGCAGGAGCAGGTAAGCACTAGAGCAGCTGTCCAGGACAACAGTGGACTCTCCTCCCTGTGACATTTCCAAGGCTCACCAGGACCCTGAACAACCAGGTGCAGGGGGCTCACTGCACAACCTCCCCACGTCCCTTCCAGCCCAATCTGTTCTACTGTTTCCATGGTCCTACAGACTTGGTTTAGTGGACAGAGTTGATTTGAAATGCAGCCTTGTTTGCCTCAGAGCACAGCCCGGAAATTAATCCAGAGAGACAGAAAATGACATCATTTTGTGTAGACAGCTTGCATGCTACAAAGAATATATCAGGGAAATACGCTGTTTCATTATGTTTACCTTTTTAGATTAAATCTGATTTAATGTGCTTTTCTATAAACTTCAGGAAAGAATTGGGCTGAGTTCGGCTCTCCTTTCAATGTAGTTCACAGAGGTCAACAGCATTACTCTGTTATCGCAGCACTGTACCAAGGCAACCTGGAGTACAAAATGTTAATGTTATTCCCCGTCCTCAGACTCACCATTTGTATTACATTATCCCTATTTCTTCTCCAAGGGAACAGCACAGTCTCTGTAACAGCATGATCAGAGGTTTTGTATTATTTTAACCCTGGAAACCCTTTAGTATGACATCAGTTCTTAACAAAGCATGTCACTTCCATGACTTGTTCCAATTTGTCACAGAAAAATATTAAAGAGTTAGCTCTTGAGAGTTTTGAGTAAGGTATTATGAGAGTTTTCTCAAACACTAGATGCAGATTCAAATCCTATTTGGATGTGAAATGCAGAATAACTGGGTTCTCCATAGGAAGCAACTAAATTGTTCATCAGTTGTGATGACTGCTTTTGTTATTTGATACACTTTTCCTAGGTTTTTCTTTATCTCATCTTTTATTTTTTTTTCCCAGTGTTGCTTGAAAAGGCTTTAATTAAAAAAAAAAACCCAAACCAAACCAAATAAACAAAAACCACACCAATAAACAGGTGGGTTTTTTTTATCAGAATGAAAACTCAGATTAGCTAATATCAGAAGCCATTCAGTTAAACACTGAAGTCCCACCCACAGGGAAGTAAGGTTCAGTTGCCTAAATGTTGTCTCCAACTACCTTTAAGATGTTCTAGAGCATCAGAAATATCTCCATGGGACTGGTTGACTTTCTGTGGGACCTACTGGAGGCCCATCAGCACACACATGTATTACTTCTCTCCAGAGACCATTTCTTTTTGACATAGTTTCATGACCCGTCTAAAACAAAGTAAAACACTTGCCTGCTATTAACACCTTCCACCAGTATTTCTTCTCTAGAGAGGAACTTCCCAACTTCCTTGGAATATCCTGTAGTCCCACCAGGACAAGCACCTCAGAGCTGTCATTCCTTCCATACTGTCTCTTTCTTTTTGAGACAATGAAGAACCTGAATCTCCTGCACTCCCTGATTTTACTACATTCCAATTGGCAACATCTTACACACTCCCCTGACCAAAATTCAGGTCTGAGCACAGTACTGGGTTGGTGCTTGTTTGGGTCGGTGGCCAGCTCTTAGCCAAAGGTAAAAGGGAACATGGGTTTTCCCTGTGCTGTCTAGTAACCAGATAATCCTGCCCTAATTTCATTCTTTTATTTTTCTTTTAGGAAATTAAAATGTTCTAAAGCTGCCCAGATCTGCCCTTTCTGTCTGAAATTCAAAGTTACTATGTACAAGTCATCCTCTGCCTCCAGAGACAATGTAACATTTACAGCTGAACATATGACTTAATGAAAACGGGAACAATTCAGATCTGTAGATGCCTCACATCACTCATGTACCTTTCAGCCAGGTACACAGCATTTGGAAACACAGGACACAATTCACCAGCCTTGTACCTTCTGCAGCGTTCCTTAAGTAACAGTATGGGGTGGTGGTACAACACACCAAGGTGGAGGCTCGTTTCTACTACAGCAACCTAACATTAACAATTTCATCGGCAGTTTCAACTCTTTTATCCCCTGATTTATGATATAGTTGAATTAACAATGAAGTTATTCTGACTGCATTTTGGCAGATCCCACTGAATTAACCTGAATTACAGAAAACAAAAAGCTCTAACAACACTAACATCCTGTCCACAGTCAGTAGGAGATCCAGTAACTGTGTAGTTAGACCACCGTAGGCTGCTTTAACTGGAGTTAGACATGTACACATGCTTCCCTAATACCTAAATGCAATACTTCTATGCCTGAATAGCCAGAGGGTGAGTGCAGGTATACTAAGCAGTCTCAGGGGGCTGTGGTTGTCTGTACATCACTGAAGGCATTCACCCAGGAAGTGATCCTAGAATCAGAAAATTACTAAGGTTTGAATCAGCTCTGGAGGTGAGCTGGTCCAATCCCCTTCTCAGAGCAGAGCCAGCTTCCCAGCTAGATCAAACTGCTCAGGGCCTCACTCACACAAGTTTAGAAGATCTCCAAGGATGGAGATTCATCTCTCTCTGAGCCACTTGCCCCAGTGCTCAGCTTTTTGTGGGGAATATTTTTTTTCCTTATGTCCGCTGTGTATCTGTTGTTGCATCTTTGTATCCTTTGCTGTGAGTCCCATCACTTTACCCTGAAAAGTGGCCTTTGTCTTTTCTAAGCCACCTGTTATTTACTGGAAGAGAATAACAGATCTCACCTATCATTTCTTCTCCCAACACACCCATTTCTCCCAAACACTCCTTTGCAGGGCATGTGCTCCAGCTTCCTAGCCACAGCATTGATCCTTCACTGGTGCACTTTTAAGACACAAAGGGACTCATATGAAATAGTGCAACTTTTTTCTGTTTGGTAAAGTGAATGTAAAAGAATACATACATATAAGGAAGAAATGTGTGCAAAATGAGTTTCAGCTTAGCAAGAGAATCTTGGGATAACAAGATATGCTCTGCACCTTGTTGAATGGCCCGAAGAAAACACTGACAAATACATCCAAGAAAAAAGAATCAGATGATTTCAAGCTGCATTGCCTCTTATGTCTTTTGAACCTATGTTCTTTATATAATAATGAATGTACCTAAAACAATGATCTAGCCCTTTAAAAAACAGAGGCTGTTCATGCATGTAATACCAACGAAGAGGTCTCAGGGACCAGAGGAAGAACAAGACAGAGTCATGAAGTAAATTACATCTCACAAAATAAACTCTTCAAAGTAGACAAGCATGATAAACACCATCTAAGGATACCTGGAGAAGTGACTTTCACTGTCTCAGAACATTTAGCAGTCATCTGAAAAATGGAGTTATGGCAGATTAGAAAAGAGCAGACATCTTTAAAAGGCTGAGAGATGCTGGGAAATAACAGGAAAATCCGTTTAACTTCAAGGCTGTCAATCTGCCACCTTTCACAAGCTCTAAATAATTTTTACCAATAAAAAATATAAATCCAGGTAACCTAAGCTGATTTTACAGCAATCAACTTAAACTCCCCCATACCCTGCCATGAAATATATTACTAAGGTTTAAAAGAATAATATTCCTAAGGTGAAGACTGTTTCAGATCAGCTGAGTACAATTGTCTCTATACTCAGATTCAAAGCTAAATTATAAGACACAGAAACATAAAAAAAAATAACCTTACTATAAACTTCCCAAGGTCTTTTTCTATGCAAACAACAAGTTGTAAAACAGAGAACAGACTGACTGAGACTGCAAGACTCGAGGCAGTGGTAGAACATCCATAGGAGCAATTTAAAGCTACAAAAGAGAAGTAGCAATGTCCAACCCTTTTGAAAAGTGATGGGTTGTTTTCTTGTTGGTCTTAACTGGGGAAAGTGTCAGCTCATAGTTTAGGGGATTCTTGCTTAAATCTTAAAAGTACTAAGAATCGCAGAACAATTTGGGTTAGAAGGAGCCTAGTCATCATCTAGTTCCAATCCCCCTTCCAAGCACAGGGACACTTTCCACTAAGCCAGGTTGATCAAAGTCCTGTCCAACTTGGCCTTAAACACTTCTAGAGATAAGGAATCCACAACTTCCCTGGGAAAATTGTTTCTGTGCCTCACCACCCCAACAGTGAGGAATTTCTTTGTATCCAATCTAAACCCACTCTCTCTCACTCTGAAGCCATTCCTCCTTGTCCTCGTAAGAAGTCCCTCTTCAGGCACTGGAAGGTGCTATAAGGTCTCCCAGCAGCTTTCTCTTCTCCAGGCTGAACAACCCCAACTCTTTGCCTGTGTTCATAGGGAAGGTGCTCCAGCCCTCTGATCATCTCCATGGACCTCCTTCCAGACTCACTCCAGCAAGTTCATGTCCTTCTTGTGCTGGGGACCGCAGAGCTGGATGCAGAACTCCAGGTGGGGTCTCACGAGAGCAGAGCAGATGGGGAAAATCACATTACAGAAAAGATCTGATTATGGGCCAATAACACGCAGTTCTGAGAGAAGGTGAAAGCTCAAATATCTCCTCTTTCTCCACAGTTGAGAGGTTTTTCATCAGAGTGATAGGTACCCTGTACAGAGAGACCCCTTACCATTACAGGGGCCTTGCACCAAATGGTGCTCAAACTTTGACCACCCTGGCAACTCAGAGGCCTCACAACAGACCAAACATAATCTTCAAACATTATCTTCATCCATCCATCCTAGTTATCCTTTCAATTAATAATTTTTTTTCTAGGCTGGAATCAACCCTCCTTCAGATCAGAAACTGTTACCTAAAATCCTAACCTGCCGGTTTAAGAGGATTTCAAACTATGGCAGAGAACTCTCCGTCAGAAACCCAGACAAGCCCTCAGAGGTGGGGATGAGCAGCAGTCTGCATTGCTGTGTCACCAGTGCTCTGAGATTGTCCCCAGGAGTGGATCCATTACACACCAACACAGACAGCAGGACTCAAGGCACTCAAACACTTTCCCTGCAGGACATATGTGCGTAGGCAGTGGACAAAGCTGAGAGCTTCAGGCTGTTCCTTTTCATACCATGATGTAGTTTCTGCCCTTTGGGTCCCTTCTGTACTGCCAGCAGAGCTGAGAAACATGTTTTCTAGCTCCATAGCCCATATTTCTAGAAAAATGTACATATTGGTTCACTGAGTTGAGATCATGAGGCATTTCCAGAAGTCACAGTCCTCTTCAACATGAAGTAGTACACAGTTTTGGTCTGAAAAGAAGGTACTAATTTTAGCATTAAAGATGATCCACACATAAAACATGGTATTTTTAAAATCACTGAAGTAATTAACATTACCATCATGAGTGTGTCCCCACATAAAAAGCCCCTAAGCAATGATTAATGAAAAATCTTTGCATTTTCTTTTTGAATTCAAGGGATCTTTGCACAAAGATAGTTGTACCTTCTTGTTCAGTAGATCTGCACCATTTTATTTTTTTTAAACACCAAGAGAAAAGCAATTTGAAAAATTAGAGTGTGACAATTAAGTTACGAGGCACAGAAGCCCACCAAGAATACTCTAGAATAAATACAGCAGCATAAAATTCTTGATAGTTCAAAACAGTTATGAAGCAGCCAGAAGGCTGAGGGTAGTGGTTATTCCCCTCCACCTGTCACTTGTGAGACAGTATCTGCGGTACTGAGTCCAGTATGGGTCCCTCATTAGAAGATCTGCCAAGAAACTGGAGAGGCCCACCAGTGAAGGACCACTAAGATGGTTGGGAGGCCCAGGGTACAAACCAGTGATGGGGTAGGAGAGAGCTGTGTTTGTGTATCTGAGACAAAATACTGCTGGGGGCTTTCATTGTATCTCTTCAGAACTCCAAAAGGTGGCTGAAGAGAAGACGGAGCCAAACTGTTCTCAAGGGTACACAGTGACAGGGCAAGAGGCAACTTGCAGGAGTTGCTGCAGGGAATACTCCATCTAGACACATAGAAAACCTTCTTCCCCATAAGAATGGTTAAGGATTAGTAGAACTTGTCCAGAGCAGTGGTTGGAAGTGCCGTCCTCAAAAGACTTTCAAGGCTGATCTGGACAAAGTTTGGAGCAAACTGGTCCAGCCTTGAAGTTAGCCCTGCTTTGAGGAATTTGGATTAGGTGACCTCCAGAGGCCTCATCCAACCTAAATCCTTCTGGTTTCTGTGATTTTATAATCAGAAAAACTCCCAGTGACTGTCTCCTAATGCGCTGTCTGTCCTCAGCTGTTTTCTCTTGTAGTATCTTCATCTACAAGCTCAGACTGCCTCACTTCTCTGTGGCAAGTGTGTGAAACCTACAAGGCTGCCTAATTAAACATGCATTCTTGTAACATTTTAAAACCAGCTGCTGCGAACCATCCTTCAGTTAGCTCACCTTGAATCATTCCAGCTACTTACCACACAGCTTCGCATCCCATGTATCCGCATCCAGCACCACGGGTGTTACTGGGCAGCTTTGGCTCTGTCCTCCCTCACTTCTGGGCTTTTTGTTTGGCTGTCTTTGGGTGAAGAAACTAACCAAATACTGATACATTAGCAAGTGGGTTTCAAAAAAAATGTTAGGGAGCTTTAATTATGCTGGTTGTCATTACATTTGTTATGTTATAGCAGTGTCAAGTTCATGGTGCTGTTTGCTACCGTGCAGGACCTGGCATTTCACTCCGCAGGAGATTCTGCATTTATAAAAATTCAGATGATGGAGAATGAAGAGTTGAAAATGCAAACTTTCCTATGGGGGTAAAATGGTTTTTAAAAAAATTACTTGGAACAACTGAAACAGACATTTTTAGTATTTCAGGCTGTTTCCAACTCCCTCTTCACTGCCCTAAAGTATCCAGCTGAATATACGGGCACACAGCTGAACAGTGTACCAGACTAACAGCTGGCCAGGGAGACATTCAAATCTGCAAGGGCAAGAAATCCTGGTAACACAATGTTCAGGGTATCACCTTGTTGCACAAGTTAGTTGGTGAATTTGAAGCCTGAGAAGCCGTAGAAAATAGGAGTTTGGGGGGTGGTTCTCAAGAGCCTCCTTGATAGGTTGATGAGCCCTGGAAAGGATTCAGGGGAGGCTGCCAGAAGTCTGACTGCTGTGTTCCTAAGGATACCTTTTTTCCCCCTCCCATAAGCTGGTATTTTCCAGATTACAGGCATTCTATAAGAGCATTTTGTGGACAGATATTTCATTATTTAAATATTAGAAATAAAATACTATACTCTCTTTGGTACTCAGTCATCCTGCTCATCAGCATTTGGATGTGAAATTCCTCTCCTGTGACCTAGTCATAATGAGACAACTAGATCAGGATCCCTTCAATGCTGCCGAGGACTCACAGACTTCTAGAAAACTAACCTGGGTGGGATACAATTCAATCAGTAGCTACTGGCTTGGGTCCAGCTCCAAAAAACTGCAGAAGGACCTTACAAGACTGAGCAACTGGGTGATAAAACAGCAAGTGAAACTCAATACAGATATAAGTTGCCACTCGCAACATAATAATGAGGTTATAGCAGGCCATTCCACTGAAACATCAGCTTGATATTTGGTAGCATTAAAACACCAACCAGAGAACTTTGAGGACAGAACAGTGGGCACACTCTTCCACAAATGCCACATCTTAAGAATCATGTGCAGTTCTGGTTCCTCCCCCTGGAAAAGGACATAAAAACTGAGAAAGCTCAGAAACATTTTACAAAGATCATGAAAGGTTTGGAGTAATCTCCATACAGGGAACATGCAAGTAGGCTAGGACCCTGCAGTTTGGAAAAAAGATGACTGATAAGGGATATGACAGAAGCTAATAAAATCATCAGTGTTCTGAACAAACTAGGCAGCAATCAGTTGCTTGTTGACACTCTCAATGCAAGAAATGTGAATCACTGAACAAAACTATTAGGAGCTAAAATAATACTTCATACAACAGGTATAATTTTCACCCTGTGATAGGATGTTATGAGTTCTAAAAGTTCACTTGGTCTCAGGGAGCAAATTAATGGAGGACAAATACACAAATGACCATCAAACCCAAAAACTTCATCTCTAAGAAGTCCCTGAAGTCTGGAAGAATATTCTGGGCACAGATGATTGTACAATTACCCCCTTCTTACATAAAGTGGCCCATTTTTTTGGCCACTGTTCGTATCTGTTTTCTCTCTGACAACAGGCAAAAGTCCATTGCTAACACACCTGAAAGCCTTTGAGCTACACAAAAAGAGAACTAGGGAGGAGTCTGTAATTTCAAGGGATGACAAACAGAAAATAGGAAGAGGCAATGCATCAGAAACACATGCAGGTACTCAGGTGAGGCAGGGTACAGGCCCGTTCCCAAGTGATGGTTCAGTGACAGAATGTCTGGAATTACCCACCCTGCCAAAGCCACACATGGAAACTCATTTAAGGAAAAACTTTGGCTACACAGGCAAACACCTATGCAGCCAACAGCTTGCTTAAACCTTAACACAAATACACAGTTCAGAAGAAACTTAAATTTGTAACTCAAGCAGCCATGCTCTACGAAGAAAATCAGATTTTAGGCAAAAAACAGTACTCAGGTTTGTTTAAAAGACACAGAGCAGCAAATTAAGTAATAATTAAATACAAACATGTATTTAGTACATGCATGAGTGGTAGTTGTGGAAAACCCACCTGGAGGGAAAAAGGTGCAGACAGGGTATGTACCAAGGTGAGCAGCAGGGTCTGGGTCCCTCTGGAATGGGCCTGTGCTGGGCAGGGGCAGCCTCCCCACCCCTGTGCTGCTGCAGCTCCTCCCGCACCACGTGCCGATGGCCCTTCCCGAGTGCCAGCTGCGAAGCCGAGTGGCCAGGACACACAGTGCCATGAGCATGCCAGCCAACTTTATTGGGACATTTGTTGGGAATAACAGAACTGCTGTTGTATCCACGCTGCTTTGCTGGGGGTTGTTTACAAGAGAGACAGCGTGCAGAGTTCAGCTCTGGCAGCAATGCAGAATGAGCACGCCACTGACTGTTTTCCGGGCTGGAGTTTCCCCACTGGAAGAAAGAAATGCACTGATTCCCCTTCCCTGCAGCCTTGAAAAGGGGTTGTTACAGGAGCCAAGTTGTTTTCTTTTAATGCCAAATCTAAATTTGAAATTCATAGCCAGGAATTTTTCATGGTGTCTGTATACTTTGAGAAGCTTCACTGGCATTTAACAGGATTCAGACATGTAAGAAAAAAGTAAAAGCACCCCTATGGTACCAGGCTATGGTATATTAATTTTGCAGCAAACTAAGGTAAAGAAATTCTAACAAATTTCCATAAGTAACAAATGACTAACACTTGGTAAATATTGAAGAAAAGCAATCCCATGCAGTGCATTCCCTCTTTATCTTTCTAGGTTTTTCAGCCAGCACATTTTCTTAAGGATCCAGCACTTGTTCCTGAGGACATCTCTGAGCATTTTCAAACTTACCCCAATTGTGTATCACTTCTGTCTTCCTTTTCAATTATTTGCAGCAACCCACATTCAAAACCAGCTGAGCAGAGATTCAGGCACCTGAGCATAGCTCAGCAGTGACAGACAAAGAAATCACACTCCACTTCATTGGGCTCCCAGCCTGGGAAGCAAGGATAGTGTTTTCAGCCACTACCCAGAGAGTTTTTGGCATCTTCCTGTCTGGCTATCAAGGCAAGAGTAACTGGGACAGAACAACTGGTGTAAGCAAACTCACAGTATTAAAAAAAGAGAAAACGATAAATCTGCAATCTCTGGATTTGACTGGAGATATGGAGTAAAACTGCTGACCAGCACAAGAAAATAAGATCCTGAGTTTCTTGTCCGAAATCTCCCACTTGAACTTGACAGGAAAAAAAAACCACCTCCAAAAAGCCAAGAGCAAAGCAAAATTTCATAGGTATTGCAGGAAAATGGGACTACTCAGAGGATTTAAAATAATGCAGTTGTGGGCTCTTTTCTATTACAAGTTTAAGTTATACTTGATTTCAGTCACTTTATGATCCAAGAACCTACTTTAGCACACAAATAAAAGCTTCCTATTCTCATTTTAGTCTACCAGTGGGTAAGCTTAGTCAAGAAAAATAATCAGGGCTGTTAATTTTCTAGTTTGGCTTCTGCTGATTTGTTTGCATTGTCTGCATCAACAAGTATTCTTATCAGCTTAACTTGTCATAAACTCATATTCTTAGCTCAGTTACTGAAGCTTAAACTGCTGCTCAGGAACAGCAGCAGATACAATAACAGCAGGCATAATTCAAAACAAATTTTAGTTATTTCACATAAGTTTTAACACTTGACTGTTCAATAATTTATGTAGATCAACGGAGCACAAAGAGTAGATGGATTCAAATCACTCTCAGGGCTGAGTCCTGCAGACTACAATGAGGACTTAAAAATCACACTGATTTTCCACACTTCTCCATTTCAAATGCCCAATATGTCAGAATAAATGCAAAGATATGAAAACCAATGTGAAGTTTCATGCTTGAAGTTAAAATTTGCTAGCATTTTTTCCCTTATATACTTTAAGAATTAAAAATTATACTTTGCATACACATCCATTCAAAAAAGGAAATTCTGCTATGCTGCTCTTCAGCCTACGGAGCTGCCAAAAAAGAACCTGGCCCACTGCAGTTCCCAATTCAATGAACAAACTCAAACCTTAGCAAAATACAAGGGCAAGAACTGATTTTTTTATTAACCTATTTTATGGACTCTCATGAGGAAAAAGCGTCCTGTCAATGGTTCTTCACTGCTTAAGACTAATATATCATCAGAGGATATGGCATTATTTCACTTTTATGTCTGTCCCTCAAGAATACTCCCTTTGATGAAGTAGTTCAAGGGCAGGCATCAGAAAGTGTGTTGTAGCAAGGTACAGCAAATGGATCTAAGCCATATTAGGACTCTGTTAATAAAAATACACATGGTAAAATTCAGTTTGACAAGCAAAACAAGCATTTGCATCACCATGGTCCTAGATGAGGACAGTACATTGTAAAACCGGTCGCTTTCCTTTCAAGTCAACTTCATACAAGCAGATAGCACTGCTGAAACTGAGCCACAAAGAATGGAATTTATATTAAAAGTTTCTGAGGTAGTCAATATTTTTGTTTTTTCCCCCCTCAAGTCAGATTAAGTAAATTACCCTTTTGGACCTAAATAACCTCTTTTAAACATCTACTATACAACAACATATATATCATCACACTTCTTTTTTAACTGTTATGTGTTTATAGCTGAAATATCGTGGGAAAAATAGATATGACTCCTGCTTGAAGAACTGACAGAGAAGCAGATGACCCCAGTAAGTCTGAGGGGCAGTCACAGACCCTTACCAGGCACATTTCAAGACAGGAGTCTGAAGTGTTTCCCACACCTGAAGATCTAGTTAATGACATTTACCAGCTGTGTCTGTCAAGCAATTAATCACTCTGAAGAAGAATCTCAGACATCAGTCTCTGGCGAAATGCATTCTACTTTTTTCTTCCAGGATGCTGTACATGGTTTTGTTTTGAATAACTGTTAACCAGGTTGGTAGCCAGATATCCTATATGCACATTTGTACACACACTCATGCTGATTCTCTTCCACTAAAGAACCTGTGGAAGTAGAAATCAGATTAGTAGGTGGGGTAAGAATTACTGGTTTTTTGGAACTTACGCGCCTTGTTTGAAATTCCAGGTTTTAATTCTGAAGGAATCCTTGACCAGTTACACAGGCAATCCATTTGTCCCATTTAAAGTACAGGCTTTAGATTTTACCAGTGTCTGGTCCTTTGCGAGCAACAGACACGCAAGCCCACCACTAATAGGGAGTTTAAAATGGTAAAAAGAAGACACTTCAGAAGAAATCTCTTTATAGCTTTCATTTAAAATATAAAACAGGTGAAACTTTAAAAGAGGAACATCCCGCTCCAAATGAAATTTTAAAATACAGTTCCATGCTAAAAGCAGAAGTCTGGGTGGGAGCCTCACAGAAGCTGCCAAGCAACACAAAAGAAACCTAATCTTTCACGTTACTTGCATCTGTGTCTTTGCTCTCCTTGCTTACATGAGTGTTGGTATCTTTACTAGATTGATCTAAATCCTCACTTTTATCTCCTATTTCCATAGCACTGTTTTCCACAGGACTCTGGGAAGATTCTTCACCTATTTCTGCTTCCATTTTTGTGACTATATCATGTTCTTTATCTTCCACATCCATTCCTTCCTCTGTCTGTGCCAGCTTGTGTTGACCTTCTTCCTCAGTTTTGTTTTCCAATTCCTCTTCTTTCCTCTTTGCTTTAAACACTTCAACTCCCATCATCCTCAGGTAATGAAGCCTCTCATTCTTTGGCACAAAGGCACGGAGTGACGTCTTTCCTTGCCAACCACACAGCACTATTGGACACTGAAGATCATCAGGTTTTCTACAAACAAGCAGTTACCTTCAGTCAGCTATGAGAAAGTTAATCTTCAAAACTTCATTTTATAGCCATACCCCAATAAATAAGCGCACAAGTTTTTTAAGGAAAAAAAATTGTTCAATGCTATTAAATTTCTCCAACAAGCAAAATAATTTTCTGGCTCTGGTTTCAAAACTAATAGCAGAAACAGCAAGATGAAAGTTTATGTTTAAGAAGTTCTCAAGAGTTTTGTCCACAAAAGCTACTTTGTCCACATTAACTTTTTCCATTCCAATGCTGCACTTTACAGGGAAACAAACAAGTAAGTCACATGCAGTGAACTGTCAATCTCTGGCAGAACTACCAGCTCTTCTTCATAAAGCTAAATCCTACACTTGTTTGAAGAATACACAGGCAAGGCAGCTCCTTTCCCTGTCAGCCTCTGTATCCTATCTGGCTTCACTGCTGACCTCACTGCACCTCTGTGCCTCTACTTGTTTTTGCTGAGTGAAAACAAATTCTTGTTCAAGTCTTAGAAGTGCATAAATGGAAAGCAACACATCTACTTACTCAGGGTCTGGGTCGTACTTCAGAACTATACTTCCCATTGCTGCAGGGAAGGGGGATAGGGAGAACAAAAACAAAACAGATGTGTTACTTGGTACAATGTTAAAGCAACTGTAATCTGAAAATGTTCAAGAAAACAAGTTTTCAGACAGCAACACAGCATGGGATGGTTAGCAGTTATCTACATCAGTACACTGAACTACAGACAATACCAGGTTTTATTCCCCTTTTTTCAGACTAAAGTATTTCTATAGTTACAGAATCAACTGTTGACCCTGCCTCCTCTGAAATGCCAAACAAATAAACTAAAATACAAAACTCACATAGTGGATTGATTTACTCAGCAAACCTAGCAAGGAATTTTTACTTAATTGAAATGAACTAAGAGTATGCCTGCCCAAACCTAGAAAAATTTTTCTTCCCATTTTGTCTCATCAAACACTGAAGTAACAAGGATCAGTGATGAGTTGGAAATGGAGCAACATAAACAAAAGGCTGAAGACCAATCTTCATTTCTTCAAGCATCCAGTGCAGAGGAAAATTTGAGTAGACACTGCTCCCCATATTTAAGAAAATCAGATCCAGATAACTATATTTGATATGCAAGATCATGACAAGCAATTGCAACAGTTTCAGCTGCAGCACTAACAGCCATAGAGATCAGAAGCTTATACAAAATCTTTGTTCATCAGACATTTTAAACGCTGCCTCACAGAAGTAACAAGTTTGGCAACTCTTCTGTTCTCTGAAGCTCATAAACTTTAAAGGCTGTAATCAGAAAGGACTAAAGTTTCTAGTAACACACCGAGTTTCAATAATGCTTACTTTTACCTAACAAGTATAATTCAAGATAAATTTAGTCAAAATTTTTAGCAAACAGTTTATGTCACAGGATTTTCATAGTCCTCTGTGTAATGTATAAAAACAATTTTCACAGCACAAATTAGAAGGCTTACCCATGTCTTTGACTTTCTTCTGTGTTTCACTGCTAAATTTACTTAAGAATGGATTTTCCTGGGTTAGTAGAATTTTAACATCTTCTATGCAGACATTTATAATCCTTGCATGAATGAATGGGTACAGAGTATAAATTCCCTGTTCAATAAATAAACACAATTATTTTAAAATGCAACTTTCACATTGGGAAGGGAAGATGTTAGAAACAGTATGTCCTTTACCTAATGCCAGAAAACAATTTTCACATTTTAAACCATACTGAAAAAGCAAATTGTCAATAATCTGACAAAGTTGATGCCAGCTGTGTTACAGGCTCTAGAGGAAGCCAAAGTATCTCCTTTGAAAATACAATGCTATGTAATTACCTCCTGTGCTAATCTGAATGCACATCCAAACTGTTCACCGTCACTGTTGCGAGACCAGACTTTTATCCCTGTGTTAATAACCTGCAAATGGCAAAACCAATAAGCATCATTAAGGAGCATAAATTCTAAATTACCACTCTGAACTTTGTTTCAATTCAACTGTTTGACTAAAAGGGGGAAGAAAGGATAACTCAGCTATAACATTTGTTCATTTACACAGGACACTGAATTCACGTGAAAATTCATCCAAGGGAAAAGGGAACTCCCACTATGAAAATGCAGTGCCCCTCTCAAAATAAAATCCCTTTTGCTCCTCTCCATATTGAAAACAGAACAGTGTGAATAAGTGGCAGTTTTAAAATTAGGGCAAGGAACTATTAGATACTAATTTTACTTTTAGTTTGAGTACGAATTTTCTGTGCAATTCTGAGAAAGTCAAGCAAGGACAATCAAAAACATACAAGTGATTAATATTAGGACACTATACCCTTTGTGGTACTCAAAGTCTCACTTCCTAATATAATGCACCAATTTCTGAAAATGCTGTCAGTTATGTAGCCATTTCCTGCATGGGGGATAAAAGAATAATTATTTATCCATCTCAATGATAGGTTGTAAATATGTACTGAATATCCTCAGAAATTTTGAAGATTTGACTGGGCCCAGGATGTATCTGATCTACCTTTGAAGTCAGCTCTCTTTGATGCAAGAATGAAGCTGAACTAGATCATTCCAACTTAAAATTACTCAATTCTGTAAGACAAATCTTTAGCATTTGCAAGATGCAATAGGGAATTATACACATTTTTCCCTCTAATTCACAAATACTACTTATTATCTCATTATTATTCATCTTGACAACTTATCAAAATGTTCAGTTGTTGAAATTACTTTAAAACAATTGCCCCATGTAATGCAGCCTGCTAATAATTCAGCTGAAGGTATCTGTTATTCTTGGTAGGCTTTTAAAGCTCTTAATAATTTTATAATTAAGGGGCTCATAAACACAACAGCATCAAAGTTAACTTGTGAAATGATGTGAAGGCTGCATAAAAATACTGGTAACACACACAGCAGTTATATATTCCCGCCCTCTACTTTTAAGTTCTCTTTCATCCACCAAACACTTACTGATTTTAATCCTGAAGGCTGTTATTTACCTCTGAGAGGCAACTCTTCACCTCTAACAGAGGAGGGATTGAGGGAAAAGCATTAATCTAGACTGGAAAAAAGACTGTCAGAGGGCTAGTCCTCTATATAAGCAGCAAGCTTGGAAACAAAGTGCACAGATACCCACAGATGCTTATATCCTCCCTTGTGAAAACCTGAAGATGAACCATACCTTCATCTTCTCACTGTTGTTCAGAAGCACATTCCTTAGCTCCTTAGAAACCATGTACAGCTGTCTCTTCTTTCCTTCTTGAGTTCGAGTCAGTAAATTCATCTTGGGAAAAGATGGGTCCAGCGCATAAAACTTCCTGTGGCCATAATGCTTGTTTTGATTAACTGAGCAATAAAATCACATACTCAAAATGCATGGGCTAACCCATTTCCTCTGGCTATCTCTGCATACACTTAGCACCTCAGCTCCAGAACACAATGATTAGACTCTAAACTGCATGAGATCAGAAAATACAAGCTGTCATAGACACTAAGATACAATCGAAAATTTCCAGTGCAAACTCTAGCTGGCTATTGTCATTTAAGCAGCAGAGGGGCCCAGATGCAAAATTAGGCAAAGAGCTTTAATGCCTGATCAACTAGACCCATATTACGTGATAAATTGAATTACTAATATTCCCAAACTACTAGGAACCTTACTGACAAAGAAGAAGAAACACTTTTTTCTTACTGGATAGGAAGGAACAATGGATCATCTTCAGGGAGAAATACAAAAGGGTCTTCTTTAAAACCAAACAACTTCATTTTTTTAGATGGTGGTGGTCTAAAAGGAAAATAACATTGCACTGTCAATTTTAGTAAAAGTACTCGGTTTGGAATCAGCATATTTAGTTCATACAGTCAACACCCGCTTTATGGTAACAACAGTATGCCAAATACTGGCATTTTCCTGTGCTTCACTAAGACAACACTGCCCACAACGGAACTTCTTAAAATAAGAAGTGAAAGCAGTGCTTTAAAGAAGAAACCACAAAAACAAGTAAACAGATTTTTGATGGCGTGATTGTGAAGACAATAAAGATCTTTCAAACATTAAACTTCTGAAAGTATTACTTTTCTTTAACAAAGAAAGTACTAACAGACTTTGCAAATGCTAATAAGAAAACTGGTTAGTTTCCAAACTTCCTGAAATACATGACAGAAAACATGGAAATGCAGGACAACTGAATGAATTCATTAATTCTTCTTGATCGACTTCTAAATGAGTCCAGTAACAAAAGAACTACAGAATACTCAGCAATTACAAAGCTGTCACAGGACAAATACTTACCCACATACTCCTTCCTTTTTGCTTTGCTCAGTGTCCAAGTTCTGCAATTCTTGCATTTTCTTAGACTCTTCATTTTCAGCAAGTATTGGTTCTTCAGGAATAGAGTCAGAACCATTATCTGAATTAGCTGCTGTCACTTCAGTATCTCCTGTTCTTTGTGGTAACTTCTGATGAACCTATTTCAAATTACTTTGTTATTTTCAACAAAGGAAAAGTAGTACCTAGCTTGTAACAAGGCAGCTATGTTCTCTCTGCTTGTGCTCAGTTCTTGTCAATTTGTATGCAAGTGCTTGAAGAGATCCATTCAGAGAGCTAATCTGATTACTAGATCATGATACCACTATAAATTGCACTTACCTCTAGTACTGAACTGGACAGTTTTGTACCAACTGTCCAGGAAAACTATTGTTGTACCATTTATAAAATCATGTTCAAGCCCTCAGAGAAGACTATTTTAAGACAAGATCTGCTATTTTCTTCCTAGCACTCAAAATGACACACACATCCTGCTGCTGCACACCTTCCATGAGTGCTACAACATTCAACTTAGAACAGCATAAACTACTTAGATGATGCTTGCTTCTGAATAAATGCTTCTTCCCTACTGCCACATATATTTTACTCCTAAGTTGTCCTGCTACAGCAAATAAACAGAAACACCTAAAAGGTGTTCACACAAGACGTTTTTCTCATAGACATGGCAATCTAAGAGATCAAATAAATCACATCAACTTAAAATCCTGCTGACAGGATTTTAAAGACAATTGACAACAAATGGATTAAAGTCAGATGGTTCAAGCTGCTGCTCTTAACAGTTTTACATCCACTCCCCCTGCTGCTGATCTGCTAGACTAATCTGCTAGTGAATCACCTCTGAGCAACCAGCCACAGAGTAAGATAAACTGAAATCTGAGTTAGCTTACAACACAGCAGAAAAGAATCTTCAGCAGGGGGACTAGACACAGCTGAAGGACTTGACAGCTTTAGCTACCCAATATAATCTGCTTCTGTAATTCTTTCAAAGTCTTAATTTTAGGTTCACGCTTTATCTTGCTATTTTACTATCATTTCAAAATCCCCGTTTCTTTTCTATTTTAGAAGCTGTCATTTTTTTAAAGTACTGAAGAGATTTAGGAATTTATTTCTACTTGAAACACTGAGCTATAACTGCAGCGCAGATACGAAACAGTTACAGTATGTCTTCTCTTATATGTAAATTTTAAAAAATCCTGAAACATTATTAATAATTACCATTTTAGGTATCTTAAAAGAAGTTACCTTAGGTTGACGTTTATTCCATGGCATTGGAGATTTCTTTATTAACACAGCCACAAAGAAACCGCCCGTGTTCTGGTGATGTGGCAATATCCTAAGACTAAAGAAAAAAAATATTGCAGTGTATTCATACCTGCATTCAGGCTCTCACAAAAATACTAGAAGTGTCACATTTATATTCATTCTAACCATACGCTAAGTAGGATTGTGCAGATGTAATTTGTCAAGCTAGAAACAGGATCTAAAGTAGAGCATTCTGGCAAAATTACTTGCATCAGTGCAACACATCAATTTCACCATTCACATCTGAGCTTTAATGACTCATTTCTAAACAATATTTTTTAAATAGCTATGGAAAGCCTTTCACAGAAAGAAAGTCACATTGTTAAAATGTTAGTTTTGCATACTTTTCCAGTAATTTTGGCTATGTATCTCTATGGGTTGCAAAGAATTTGACCTTTTTGTGTGAGTACTTATTCCTCATAAGCAACTTGCATTCACTGTACTTTAAATATTGTGTACTGCCACTACATATGAAGCAATCAAAATATACATGAACCTATACAAACAAGTCTATACTGCAACACATTCCTAATCTGACCCAATTATAATTTGCCCAGGATCATACATGTTAATCATGACATCATCATCCTTATAAGATCTACTCTGGAAAACTCACCAACGCTCTAGATTCATTGCCTTCAGCTTCTCTTCATCTTTTAATGGAAACATTGTGGGACGTATTTGTGTTTGTCTGTTTGAAGGCACATCTTTCCACTCTTCAAACCACTGCCCATCTTTCAGCATTACCTTCAAAGGAGTAAATACAAATACTATGAAGAATATAGGTCAGCGTTTAACAACTTTTAATTAAAACACTTGCAAACCAAGATTCAGATGCCAAAAAGAGAAATTATTCTCTGGTATAGAAAGGGGATACTGCTGTCTAGTAGAGTTTAGAACTGAGGAATCCCAATTTCACTACATAACAAAGATGAAAGAGTGCAACACAACAGCTTAGTGATCACAGAGCCCCATGACACAGGCACAGCGCATTGATAGAGATGTTTTCAAGGAAAGCTGCTGAAGAACTATGTCCCCCATGAATTTTCCAGTGCCGGCACCTTTACCCAGAACGCAGAACACATCTATAAATCCACTCACTCTAAGACACTGTAGGCCTAGTATCACCTCATTCTGGCTAAATGTCAAAGCTTTTGATGGACTCTTAAGCAGAAGGTTAGAGCCACAATTCTTGTAGGAAGGCATTCTGAATGCTCTTTAAAGTAAGAACGCCAAAGTGACAAAACAGTCAGGGAAAATCTGATTTCAGAGCTCTAGATGCCCGGTTTTGTACTGGCTGTTATAAAGGTCACATCCAGGGACACGCAGGTCAAATGCATAAAATTAATAGCTGCAATGAAGGCCCATTTTTGTCATTAAAGGCAAGAAAATAAAGAAGTTGCAGTGATGGTGACTTCAGGACTAGCAAGTACGATGAATTGGTTTCATACATGTCACTGTGATTGTATTGAAAGTTCAGTTGAGTGTTCTACTGGAAACAGAAATGTAAGATTTATGTAGATTACAATTTCACTAAGAACTTTAGAACACAGATTTCAGCATTTCTCAGCCACTTATCAGATCACACCTAAAATACATTGCACATTGCTGAAATAGAAATTGTTGTAATTACAGAATTATTATTTGAAATCAAAATACACTACATGTCATAGAGCTGGATGGAGAGAAGACAGACTGTACTTCTGAACTGCTCTTTTTGGAAGTCATGACTGAAGCTTGAGAAAAACAAACAATGGGACTGATAAATAACTGAAGTCCAAACAAGTCTAGAACTATTTTGGATTTACCAGAATAACTGCCCAACAGCCCTTCTGCTGTTCAGTTCTGGTTTACCAGCCTAACTGGTAGACTGGTGTGACTGGTAGAATCACAAAGCACCAAAGAACACACTGAACTATTCTCTACTGCACATTCTACTAGTCACCTGCTAGGGTCAAACAAGGAGTAAAAGTGTTGCAGAAGTAGATTATCAAATCTGGAGTTAAAAAGGTCTCTTCCTTCAAGACCAAAATAATTCACTGGAGTTCACTCATCATCCGGTTTAAGGAGAATGTCCTGAATGCTACTTCTATGCATCTAAGCATCCCTTGAATAAACCTGATTTCTGTTTTGCTGTTTCCAGAGATTTAAAGTCAACTGATACTCAGAATATTCAATATAATCAGTCACAGGGCTCCCAGTGAACAGATATCTCACAAGGAAATAAAAGACTACACCAAGTAAATATGGCACAAAAGCAAGCAAATACACTGAATGATAAGCTAGCCAATGAAGACTGAAAAAAATACAGGAAATTACAGCAAATAAGGACTGAAGAAAGTATTGCAAACTTTCAACAGATTTTATTAGCCTAGTTTCTAAAATGCCTGTTAGGGAGATTTGCATTTCAACTGCAAACAGAGAAATAAATGCAACTGGGAATACAATATACTCCTAGAGATAATTTTTTATATATATATACATATATATGTATGTATATATATACACATGCACAAATACATACATACATATATATATATATATATATGATAGCTTTATACAGAAGCAAAAAGAAAGGTAAAATTGAGATCACAGAGCCATAGTTATGCATTTTACATTTATTCTTCAGGTACAAGCAGAGAGTGTAAACTTTTGGAACTGTAAGAAGAAAGAAATCAGCGAGTTTCTAACTGGATTTCCAATGGCAGAACGTTAGCAAATCTTTATTGCATGCATCTTGTTTATTTACCTGCACACAGCCTAAACCTGCAAACTGCCATTGCAAGAGACTAGTGAGATGGTATGACAGAACAACCAATGGCATTGCAAAGGCATACACTCAAAACTGAAATTTAATCAGTTTCTTTCCCTCCTACCAGGATGGCCTTCTACTCTTTTTGAGTATACTCTTAACAGCAAGCTGAAGCAGTTTTGGGTTTTTTTGCCCCTCCCTACTGGTCTGTTTCCAGAACTGAAACCACATAAGGCCTGGAGCAAAATACAGGATTCTGTTAATATTCTAGGATTAGTCACATCACTGCATCAATCATAGCTTGTTTCCAAAAAGGGTTTCACAGGTTTCACGTGCAAATGATTCAAACGGACCAGCCGAAGAAATGCAGAATGTGACAGTCAAGGACTCTAAAGGATGGACAACTTTAAAGTAGCTGAAATTATACTGCCATCTACAGGCCACATGCACACAACAGAAAAGGGAATTACACCACAAAAGCAGAGAAGAAAACAAAGAAAGCTAGAGGTAAGAGGAGAGCAGACGAGGAGACAAGAACTTAACCATCAGAAAGACTTTTCACTCCCTCCCCTGAACATCAAATCACAGCCAATAATCCAGCTCAACCTAACGTTGTAAAATGTTACACTTCAAAATTTCCCTAATTTAGCACTCTACCACAGACCAAGAACTTCAAATAAGTATCAGGTTAAGTACCTTCCACTTTGTAATTCCTGGCATCCTCTTCAAACCTGGTAACTCGGAAGAGACATCAGCAAGTTCTAAGGCACCTGAAATCCCAAGAATATGAAGTGTCTTAAGAACAGAATTTCAGAGTTGTGTTGCTAATTAAATGGTTTTCCTCCAAGTTTTAGGACCATTTTCAGAACACTGCTTTTTAAAAATTTCAAGGAGAAAAAAAAGCTATACAACTACTACCATGTAAATTAACAAGGTTGGTTAAGAACTGCTAATTATTAGCATGTAAGTTTGAAACCTATAAATTAACCAAAATATAATGGTTCAGTACTTTTGGTAGCAGCTGCATTAATGCCCTAAAACCTGTATCATTAAACATCAATGTTCCAGACAATGCAATCATTTAAGTTTTTATTCTCATTTACTTAGTATTTGGATTTACCACACTGATTGTTTATCAAGCAATAACTTTTGGGTTAACAAAGTGTGAGAAGAAAGAGAATTTATTATTTTTTAAATGAAAACTCCAAACTGTTTAACAGTTAGGTAAGTACTACCAAACTAACAGGACAAAACACTATGTGCCTAAAATACGTCAAATTACTACAAGAAACAACAACAGAGGATAACTTAATATACTGAATTAAAGTTCTAAACTGCCCCAAGGCCAGAAAGAGCGATATAAACACAGTTTAAATAGGTGATCCCTGCAGAGAAGAGTACCTTTAATATCTCTTTTTTGTGATTCTGAACACTTAAGTTATTTAACAGTCAGGTAGGCTTTTCCTCATGTTGTACACAATTTATCAACCAGTTCTACATGACTAAGCATTTAATCTTACAGTGGCACCTTAAGCACGTCTTTTAATTAAATGAAAAAGTAATACGTGAACACATAGACAAATCCAAAGATGACATTTCAAATGTGATTAAGCTTGATGTTTGCATCTGTCCTTTGAACACTCCTGCCTCCCCTACAGCATGACTTCAGCTGATGTCTCAAGACTACACCAAACTGATCAGGCACTAAGGAGTCCATCAGAAATACTACAATTTCCATTAGTTTCTACATGGTACAAAAGCACCCTTTCCTTACTCCTTCAGCCTTAAGGGGAAAGCAGTCTCACACCTGCTGCACAAGTAGCAGTGTAACACTGTACTGGAAAGCACCAATAATCCTCTGGACTGACCTGAGCAAAATCTTGAGGTTTATGCCCTTTGCAGACCACTGTGCTAACCTCATCCTTCTTTAGCTACACTTATGTTCAAGTTCCAAGTATCACTTGCTGGTACACATCATAGCCTCCAAGTACACCTCAAAATACCTCCACTGGGCAAAGACTAGATCTGAATGTCACAGCCAGTCAAGATCCTTCCTTCCAAGCACCGAATTTGGCCCAGATGCCTCTGTTAACATCCAGACTGCTTTATGCCCCTATCCAAACCAGTCATTGTTATATTTAACTTACTACAGCCTTCAATACGGCAAGCATAATACAATTTACTGGAAACACGTCTGTGCCTATCATAGAAACTACCTCTAAATAAAAATCTCCTTTGAGTGGAAATTAAATAGTAATTCCTAATTAACCTGCAAGCACTTTATCTAAACTGCTGTTTCTGAGACAATGAAATTTCATTTGGGGCCAGAATAGCGATGGGCACAAAGAAAACATCACACAAAACAGGCTACCAACTTCCAGATTAAGTGCAGCTCCAGGAGCAAAACAACTGCTTCTGCTCAATTGGCTCAATTGTAAAAGGCTCAGTTTAAGTTTGTGGAACTTTTCATGCCAAATCCGATTAGATGTCTCCAAATTTCAGGTTATTGATTAAGAAAAAACAGTATCTACCTGCTACTAAATGGGCTGCTAAACCTTCCTATCACAAAGTGATGCCATACAGCTTCCCAGCTCACCTCAGTTTTTCCACCTCGTTACCTCAGCCTTCATATGCAACTCAAAAATGCAAAAAATCCCATGAGTTTAAACGCATTACAATTTCAAACATGTCAAAACGTGGGCCAAAGGATGCTAAAGGTATCAGTGACTCACCCACTGGTGCACAATAACCACCCTCTGTCTAATTACACTCTGGGCTTTTTACTGCAATAGCATACAGCAGCAATGTTCCATGCTGGGTTTTCCAAAGGAATTAGGAATGTCAGATATGGACTCCAACAAAGAATCAGTTAGCAGAAGCCAGGGAACAGAGACTGAATTCCACTTATCTGTAGAAGTGTCTTGTGTATCGTAAACAGAACTTTTTAGGTTTTATATTTACAGCCCGTTTAGGCCCATTTGAGTAGATGCTTATAGCAATATTAATGAAATCCCACTTGTAACAACACATTGCTGTAGTTTTGCAAGCCAGAAGCATATTACCCACACAAATCTTATCACCAGTACCACCATACATATATCTTTTTTAGGGCTGAGGGAAAAAAAAAACACAAACAAACCAAAACTAAGGGAGCTCCCCACTCCATCCAAGCTCACATTCTCACCTTGACTCTTCTCCAGCAGAGACGCGATCACAGCTTCGTTTTCGATAGGATTCAGCGAACATGTAGAATACACCATTCTCCCGCCTTCTGCCAGCTGCTCCACACCACGGGTTGCAATTCTCAGCTGCAATCTAACAGAACACTCTTGGTCTAGCCAGCTGTCATTCAGGAACCCGAAAGCAGCTATACTGCAGACACACAACTCTCCATGGGCTAAACCAGCACTTAGGGAGTTCCCCAGCTGTCACCAGTATAAAAATTAAAGTCAGTTTTAAACTAAATCAGCTTAGTGAAGTCTGTACTGCAGACAACCTCACAATTACACCTATTAAATTAAAACAGCAATTAGGTTAAACTGCGCTGATGCAGGGTAGCTTTAAACATAACATTCTGTATTTTGTTCTTTGTAATGCCCCATCAAGTTTGTTATAAAGTACTCAACACTGGAAATATAACACCCCAAAACATGACTGTTCTCAGGAGTAATCTAGCTATTACAAATATTATGGACACACACAGCTGAGCTAGCAATGGCCTTTTGAGAAAGGTATCACTGAGCTGGACCAGTTTAGACCCTACCTGCATACTTACAACTACATTAAAATCTGCAAGTATGAGTGAGTTACCAGGCAATCATAGGTCTGCTTAGTCACAGTAACCAGCGGCATCCCCAGCTTGTCACAAATACACAGTAAGATGTTCTAAGCTTTCTCATCTGTGTTTCAATCTGCATTTTATCATGTGCCTGAACTAGGCTAAGTACTCATTCACAATTAGTTAACATAAATCAGTCTGAGGTAACTGAAACAATTTATGTACGCTCCCTTAATATTCTAGAGACTTTGAAATATTACTATTAACTTTTACAAGGTACTATATTTTCCAACAGTATTTGGAACACTAACAATCCCAACCAAATGATTTGCTCTGTTTTATTAGCTACTCTGTTCAAATCAATTCAATGAACACTAACATGTCAGATATTCATAATACAAGCAATTTAGATTCACATGCTCCACTCCTCACATCTGAAACCCTACACTTCCTCTGAACAGCACACAAGCTCTTGATTTGAGAGAAAAGTGACTCTTCTTAGTCTCTGCTTTGTCATATATTAACATGCAGATGTTAAAGATTAGGGAAAAGGAGGAGAGAAAAATGAAAGAAGTGCAGATGTGTAATAAACATTTTTACCCATGGAGCTGCAAACTGTTTTGTGTTGTCCACTTCTTCCACACATCAATGTTTTTCCTCATGGTTCCATCTCCACTGCAACAGAGGTTGAATAGGTTTGTATTATTTGTGTGTAAAACTCATTTCACATCCAACTCATTTATAGCAAGGAAAAAAATGCAGTCCTCCCATGTTAACTACTTTTCCTACACTGTACTGTTTGTTTCCTCACTATCTTTGTATTTCAGTATCCTGAGTCCAAGTTCAAAATTTGAAGCCCTTTAACTGACCAAGTTTAAGGACCACTTGGAACAAAAAAAAAAATTACCTTGATTCAATATCTCCACACCTAAGACAGCTTAACAGATTCACCTGTTTTCGAAGTTACTATAAGTCATAACTCATCACTAAGCAACTCAAAAAGCACAATTTGGTAACACAAAAAATTTAGCACTGCACTTAATGCAGTAAAATCTATGTATTCAAGTTTACATGCAAGATACCTGCAGGGGACGTCACATAAAATCCTGTCATAGAAGAGGATTTCTTTTCTTCCATCAACATCTATTTGTAGGTTAGGAATGCTGGAGGCATCATGATTTACCACCATGATGCACGGACTGTTTAATCTCTTAGCCTGATGAACCAGCAAATAGCAGCGCTTGTTGTCGACATCATTAGCAATTACAAAACCCTCTGGGAACATAAAATAGTGGGAAGATGCTTTACTATTCAACAGCTAAGTAATTTTACACAGTTTATTACCTTATGCTCAAAGTTGTGTAAACCTTTCACTAGAGATTTTTACTTAAAAGACTTCTCATGAATAGAGGAGCCCTTACTGAGTATAAAATAACTTAAAAGTACATTGAAATCTCATAGTCTCAAGAGTTTTAGTTTCCATCTAGTGACAGTAAGACACAGCCAAGGGCCTTTCACTTTTCAAAGTAAAGCCCTTGCAACAGAGAAAACCCCCACTATCACCAAAGACAATCTCTACATCAGCAAATTTTCAGTAGAACACATAAAGAATCCACACTCTCCCACAACTTTACAGTTTCAATGGGCAGTATTTTTCATTAACATCTAACTGAAAATAAAGATTCTAAAACTTACAAAAAAGATAAATATCATAACTACTTTAGGTCTAAAGCAGCTTAATCCAGTGTTTGCAGGACAGCCCTAAACCACAGGGGCTCACAGACCACCCTCTACTAAGTAAAGCTGATATATATACAAAAATTATGCTCTAATTACAGGTATTGTAGTCTGAACGACAAAGACATATATATACACACGCACACACACACACACACACACATATATATATATGTAAAATTCATTTATCTCCTTCACACCAAGGAAGCCCATGAAGTTTCAAATCAAAGCAGGGGTAACTTTCATCTCCTATCACTCAACCACCTAGGGAATTCAATATGTAGTTAAATGCAATTACTCGTCTGCAATATTAAAAATAACCTTCTACAACAAAAAGCAGAAATTTCAAGTCACGAAAGTTTTTAGTAGTTTTTCAGACTTACTGGGAAATGGAACATTCATGTCTGCATGCAGCATTTCAATGAGCTGTGCCGTCTTAGATCCAGGTGCAGCACACATATCTAGAATCTACAAACACCAGAAAGTTAAAAAAATGTATCGCTTTGTATTTTGTAAGTACTCAATAAATTTACTATATGCTCTTGTTTAAATAAAGTATTTTTGCATACACAGAATTATTGTTCTGAACAACAGTTTGAAAAAAAACCAAACTACAGGCCTGATCTTTGTATGCTTTACCTCTGAGAGTCTAAAATGTAAACAGGATTATACTTTGTAGGGAACAGATATATCACCTGAAACAGAATTGAAAGAGGAAACTGAATATAGATATGGTGATATGGTCCTTCTACCAGCTTATGAGCAAGCCCAATCAAAATTAACTGGAACTTTACATATACACATCCATATGAAGGGCAAAGTTACACTTTAGAGCAAGTAGCACTTGTCTTTAAACTATTAGGAAATTAATCAGAGACAGCTGATTATACAGATTTCATAAAACTTCATTGCTATTACTCCCCACACATTTGCATTTTAATGCAAAAAATCAGGGCAGCATAATCTTGTTTCTATACTTTGAAGAAGGACTTGGGAAGTGTTTGAACTGCCCTGAGGCAGCTGAACTGAACAGATATCAACACCTAAATTATAGTGTATTTCTCCCTCCTGGTTCATCAAACAAGTAATTTGTAGAGTCACTTCCACAGCACATCTATTGACATCTAACACTGCCATGCAGCAGTGCTAACACATCACGAAACACACCCAGTAAGACAGGATCATATCTGCTCTTCAAAGTAACAGTTGTGATGCTGCTGCATTCCATGTTTGCAGCAATGCAAATGATAACGAAGAATACACACGGCTAAACATGGTCAAAACCTTCCCAGCAAACTGATGGTGAGAAAAACTAAGCTGTGAAAAGTAGATTAAAAATGAACACAGATGCAGAGAGGCTTGACAGTCATTAAGTTGATCCTTGTGCAAGATGGAATCAGCAGGTAAAACATGATGTGCAGAAAAGTAACCTGCAATTCTGGTCATAACAAGCAGCTCAGAAGCTAAGGCACTAAGGACCAGAGAAACTCCTAAATGACAACAGTCAGAGCATCATATACATCAACTATTTGCTGTCTTGGCACAAGACAGCATAAAGAACCTATTCTAAGCCTGATTTATGAGCAAATCTGGGAAATCTTACACTCATTTCTGGAAAATTCCTGCTGAAATACAATCACTCAAGTTAAATATTCAATGTAAAATGTGTATACTGCTAGCTTAGCATACAGAATGTAAGGTGTGTGCAAAAATACTCCCACAGCTTGTGCCTTACATTAAGTTGAATGTGTTTACTACCTGTTCAACTCCAGATGAAATTCAAAATGCACCTGGGACACATCACAATTGAGCCTTTCAATTCATTATTCAATTAAGAGACATTAAGAGACCTTGCCTCACATAAAACAGCCATCAGTGTTATACATTGGGTTGGGGTGAAAGCAGGAAAAAAAACAAGCTGAAAAGTTACATATGCTAAGTAATGTTAATAAGCAATTACAACCTGGTCTCTAAAACACATGCCAGAAGTTTGAAAAACTCAAAATTTTAAGATACAGCATGAAAATTTAAGAAAGACCAGTGTGACTGCTCGAGGTATGAAAGTGACTAGCTCGTTAATTTAACAGATTAAGAGAATAAGGCCACCTAACAGATTCAGTCTGCAAGCAAGCAGAGAGTGTGAAAACATCACAGAAACTACAACAGAAAGTTTGCTACCAGATATCCCCATTCCTACAGTCTGCCATAGAAAGTATCACAGGCATTCTGTACATACCTCAGTTAAAGTTAACACCCTAGAGTGTTTAGCCATCAGCAATATTGTGTTTCAGCTCACCTAAATTATTTTACCTAACACATTTCTTCAACAGGCATAGAGTGAAATCTACTTGGTAGTGAACATTATCATTCAGATCTGGACAACTACACCTGTTTACAGTGTGATGGACAGCAGAAAGTTAAAAACAGTCAACTTTAAAAGCAGGTTGCACCACAAATATGTAACTCAAATACAGCTAAACACATTTACACCTTGAAAATAAGACTATGCAGCCCCTTAAAAGCTAAGCATTTCTTACAGGGTACTACACAGAAGTGAAAAAGATGTTCCTCCAACAGTGTGTTTGTGATTTGAACACTAGTTGAGTGTTGCTGTTGATGTGCAGAAAGCATAAAACATACCAATGCAAAACAGAGCTGCATATCAGCATTGTTACTGCTGTTACGATTTGTAGTTTAATCCAGGGAAAAAAACTTTAGCACACATTTTATTCTAGAGGTACCTTATGATGAGGGCTAATGTTAAGCAGCAGAGGTGGGATCATACTAACAGCCTCCTGACGACTGATATTTCCCTTGAAAGGAAAAAAGAAATTAAATTTGCTTTTATTCACAAAAGAATGCATTTCTCTTGCAATAGGTTTTTTAAATTGCTATATAAGCAAAATAAGAAAGCAGTCAGAAATACACTTGTATGTATCTAGGTTTAAATTTTGTTAGAAATTAACAAAAAAAAAATGAATCACAGTATTCACACAATTGTAACTTCTGACAACTGCATATTTAATTTGTATTAATTCTAGACACAGTTTCTGCTCAAAAGAGATGACAAACTGGTTTCAACCAAGTGACAAACACCCATCACTTAAGGTAAGTCATGCACACACATGCACTTTCTACCAGATTTAAACACTTAGTTTCTAACAGCAACTAATTATTTTACAAGGACTCAGTTTAGCATTCCCAAGCAGCAACAAAAAACGCAATTAGTTTAGAAAAAGTATTTGTAGCTGCAGTTATGTGCCAGAGTCACGGGATCAATCACTGTCAACAGCAACATAAAACCCAGATTCTTCTGAGTTACTCAACTTTTGAGAGATAAGGTGCAGTCTCACTCTCTCATAATGCATTTCAACAAAGCACTCCTCAGGATACGAAAGAAAAAAAACAACAGAGAAGATCCATCCAAAACTTACACATTCTGTCTCGCTAACCAGAAACTGATGAAACTTCTCCAGCTGTGGGGACTTGCGTAAGATTTTTCTACTCAAGTTAGTGTGCCAGGCTAACTCTTCTGGATACCTGGGGGGAAAGACATGGGAAAAAGGCAGACGCAGAAGAAAGAAACTAACGCACCGGGCTGGACATCAGGAACACGAGAGGTGCCTTATTTTGCCTCCAGATCACTTACCAGCTCAAGGACTGCGGCATCTCCACTTTTTGGCCATCCACCTCCAGGTTCTGCAGCTCTTTGAAGTACTTTTCCTTCAAGCAGTGCAGAATCTCTTTGGCGTGGCTGCAGGAGAGAGAGACGTGCACAGGGACACCGGATGGGGAACCACAGACTCACAGCGGGATGCTTTGCACTGGAAGGGCCCTTAAAGGCCGCCTAATTCCGACCCCACTGCGGCGGGTCCCAGGCTCAGACAGCCCCGCTCCCCATAGATTCCCCGGGGTGGGTCCCAGGCTCAGACCCCCCGCTCCCCGCAGAGCCCCGGTTCGGGTTGCGGCCCCCCGGCCGTACCTGCGGTAGCCCGTGATGCGCAGGGTGGCGGGCAGGGGCTCCCTCAGCGCGGCCATGAACGCGGCCCACTCTCCGGCGGGCACGATTCCCAGCTCCCGGTAGTACCGCTCGAACAGCTCGTTCTCCTTCACGATCTCGGGGTACCCTCCGGCCCAGCCCTGGGCGAACACCGCAGCGCCGTCAGCCCCTCCGCTCCGCTCCGCTGCCCTCCCCGCGGCCCCGCGCCCCGGCCCGGCTCTCACCGCC
>VXBX01017515.1:908998-940328 GCA_013400415.1 Scytalopus superciliaris | reverse complement strand
GGACAGGGACTCTCCCCGGCCGGACAGGGGCTCTCCCCGCAGGACAGGGGCTCTCGCTTCGCCAGGGGCTTGCTGAGCTCCGCGTGTGGCTGATTCGCTGCTGTTCCCAGTGCTTAATGAGAGGGGCTTTCCACCGAAAGCATCCCGCATCCTCGGGATGGAGAAGGATGCAGGGGTTGAGAAGGGTGTGTGCTTAGGTCTGGTGGCTGGTTTTGAAAACCCAGGACTGTGTCTTTTCTCCTTTTTTCGCTCTTAAGGGTAAAGATGTTGGCTTTGGTGTGGGATCTTAACTTATCCTCGAAGTCTGGAAATGGCTAGGAGCGTGAGGTGAAGGTTTGCAAGGAAAGCTGAGCTGAGCTGCGGTTTGTGTTGTCCAGTCGCTTGTTGCTATTGCTGCACTAGGGGCCTCTGCTGTAGGTCAGTGTAGACTGGAAGAGACCTCTGTTATCCAGTTCCTTTTTACTGTAATATACTTTTACTGCACGCTTTAAATAATCCCATTAACGGATTTATTGCACTTTCTTAAAAGCTGTTACGCTTGTGCTGCCTTTGGAAAGGCCACTTTGAAGCAGTAGTCCTTGGGTAGATGGAAAACGAAGAATGCCCAGGCTTCAGTAGTGCTGCTCCTGTGTGGCTGCAGATTGTAATTAAATCAGGAGGCAATTGGGAGTTGGCTAGTTGCACCAGAAGGAGCAGGAGAACATTCACCTACTCTTGTTTAGAGCTCGTTTATTCCCATAATCCCCCAGGAAAAGCAATCAGGATTCCTTTCCCAAATGGGATGGCAATTGTGGGTTTGTCACGTCTTCAGCAGGTGTCGTAGGGTAGACCAAAATTGCTGAGGTGAAGCAATTGATGTTTTAAAGTGACTTTTAAGGTAGGGAGGAAACTGACCTCAATTAGGTTAATTTTAAGGGCATTGACTTTCCCCCCGAAGTGCTGGGGGTTTTGGTGTAGGGATTGTGAGTCTTGGCTCATTTCAGAAAGCTTGATGATACTACTGAGGATTTAGGAACAAAGGAGGATAAAAATAGGCTGCGCTTAACATCTGTTGCCTTTACTCCTCTCACTAAAGTAATTGCCTTGGATACAAAGTTCCAAATTTCTGTCATACAGGGAGAGAGGAGTGATCTTGTTGCCTCATTCAAATTGCAAAATAAACGTTTAGGTGTTAAAGCACTTTTAGAACAGGGACCAAAAACTCTAATGCTGAGAATCTGAAAAGTGGTATAGTGTGGACTATGGATTACAGGGTTTGGACTTCAAAACTATTTTTTGTTTACTAATACAATAAATTTTCTTTAGGGCACTCATATTTCCTCTTCTGATCCGTGAAGGAAAACCAACACCATTTTTCACTTTTGTGTTAGCACTTCTGTTCTGTGTTTTCAATGGATACTTGCAGGGCCGAAGCTTAAGCACCTATGCAACCTACCCTCCTGGCTGGTTGAAAGACCCACGCTTCATTACAGGTGAGTCAAAGAATGTCATGAGAACACCAGATGCAATTTTCCGTTGTCTTCACTGCTTTTTATTGTAATTTTATATGATATTTAATGCCCTTTGTAAGTCTTATCATAGTTATTTCTCTTACTGGTGTAGCTGGAAGCCTTTTAACCTTTTTTTCCTTTAGAACTGTGAACTGACACTGCTTTCCACAATGTCAGTGCTAGGTGAGCTGACTGTCATCCTTTACTCTTTAACACCAAAGTCAATACAGGTCATGTATTTTTTTTAATGTAGAAACTTGAAGTCTTACATGGAACCAGCAGCATGCATGTTTAGAACAAACACAGCAGGTTTTCTGTGCAACGTGTAGATTGAACTGAAGTGAATGAACTCATGGAGTAAAAATCTAGGAAGGGTAATTGCTGACTACTGAGATACAGCTGCTATTGCCACAAGATCGTGGTGTCAGGATATTTACATGTGATACACACACATGCCCCAACACACTCAACTCTCATAATAGGGGTGAACTTTGTCAAAGAACAAAACTGGCCCACAGGGAAGTGGGTGGAGGGGTTGATCATTCACTCCCGATCCGGAAGTCATTTATACCTGAAGTCATGGATATGATTAAAAGACTAAGATGCTTAGTGAGGAAATACTGTCACCCTATTTTTTTTGTTTCCTAGGCATCTATTTTTGTTGGCTGTCAAAATCATAGTCTCATTTTTGTAATGAAATCTTTACTGAAAGATCTTTTTCGTCTGAAGATAAATCAGAATATTTTGCATTGTCGGTCACAGGCGGAGTACTGAACCAGTACCCTCTTGTTACTCTGTAGCCAGAGCAAGTTAGTGTTTCTTCAGGATTTTTCAAGCCTTTCATAGCAAGAAAAAGAAGTTTTTGTCTTTATTATTGTGGATGGCAATAGAGGACCACTGTGCTAAATGCTGTTGTGACTATGCAAGATTGAAGAAATTTAAATCAAAGTAGGTTCTCTTGCTAGGATAAGGAGGTAGTACTGCTTGTGTGCTAAAAATTGAGAATCATTCACCAAAATTATAGTACATCTAATACGTAATAGATTATGGTATTATAGGTATATAGTATTAATTATAGTATAATAATATAGTATGTCTAATCTATCTCATGATGATGTATTTATGCTGACTACATAATTGAAAGGATTATGATAAAATCTTGCTACAAAAAGCACTTTACATATGGCATCTGCACACCTTGATTGCTAATGGAAACTTGCTGTGCTGTGTGAACAAAAGATTAAAAAATGTGCTTATTGACAGGACTAAATTCTGTTATTAGTTTTAGAATGTAAGCAGATAGTAACAACTTAATCAAACAACATTTTTTTATTTATATGGATAAATAATGGAGAGAGCTTTCAAGCAGACACCTCAGTTTTTCTGCAGAGTAGACATTTCCTTATTCTACATGTGGAAGGAGACAGCTTGGTCCTTTAAGTAAATGCAGCCCACAAAGGCTTGAGAGAAGAAAGCTGCCTAATACCTTGTTTGAGAAGTAAGGTCCACTGACATCTGTAGCTTCACTGAGAAAGGCAGCTTAAGTCTTGGTAAAGCGTACTCTGACAACCTACTGGTCTTGCAATGTGGCCTTATACACCTGGACATACAGTTAGTGCCTTGGCTGAGATGGTCACACTACTGGATTTCTCTATATTGAACAAGAGCCATCTGAAAGACTCAAGTTATGGGTGTAAAAAGGCAAAGGTTACTTTATCTGGCATGTGAAGTGACTTTTTCCTAGAAGCACATCACTGGCATATTCTTGGTAATTTAAGTAAAACTGATAACTTTGGAGGTGGATTCAGGACAACACAACAGATCTATCCTCAAAACCCAAATCTTGTCTGCTCCTAATAGCAAGAAATGTTGCCTTCAAAGGAAGACAACGTAGGTAACATATTGGCAAACGATGAAAATAAGGAATTTCAGTCCTAAATTCCTTTTGACTTATCCCATAGTTATAGCAACAAGACATATGTTTGCAGAATGAGAGAACAATTTCAGTTTCTATGGAAGGCTGGTGTAAATGGCTAAACCATTTTGCTGAATGACACAAGTAAATGGTACGTTAACTCCTTCACAGTTTTATTCCTATTGTTGCACAAAAGTCTGTTGTGGCAATTCTGGTATGCTATTGTAAGAAAAGAAAAGGAGAGTGGGGCTAAGTCCCTCTGGGAAGAATGAGAAGGGCTGTTTCTTCCAGTGTTCAGACAAATACACTAAAATGTTTTTTATTGTGGAAGTTAGGGAAGTACACACATTCCATCTGCATGTGTGCCCATACATACATTTAAATAAGTCTAGCAACATAAGAATAAGCCTCATACTTGGGGTACTATTTCCTGTCTAGGGAGCTGTTGACTACTGTGAGCTCTGCTGGGACTGCCTGCTTACATTACTACTGCTTTTGAGACAATATGCCTAACGTGGTACATGACTGTAGTTTTCTTTCTGAACAAGTGCTTTCACTCATTGTACTAAAGATAGTACTTTCAATATTTCTTTTCAGGTTTTATAGGGTGGTTGATTGGCATGGCAATCAATATTCATTCTGATCATATTCTCAGAAATCTGAGAAAACCAGGGGAAACTGGTTACAAGATACCAAGAGGTAAGTGGAAAATGGCATAGAGATTCATACAGCAGTATTAGGCTCTCATAAGAAGCAGCAGAGAGAGCTGAGACTGGAGAAAAGGCTTATTTTATTTTTTCCCTCTTAAGCCAAGTGTTGTATGGAATCTGTTTCATGATCCCATTTGTCTTGTGCAGCTCTCTGGATTTCTTAAACCAGCTTTGTCTGTATTTTTAAAAAGGGGTAAAAATGTCACAGTTTTCCACAACTTTTCTGAGAATCAGCAGGTGAGTGGAGAAAAAAGACATAAATTATCAAGCCAGTGCAGGGGCAGGAGGGGAATGCAGTAAATACTCAACGACTGGCCCATCTAACGTCCTGTGTATGAAGAGGGAGGTGATCAGAGAGCAGCAGCTACTGTGGAAAGGGAGACACAGGAAAAAGACGCCAGAAATCCAAATGAATTAGGCCATTATAAGTTCTGGCCTTCAAGGGAAAATGGAGAACATGAAAAGTTTTCTTATGGAGCCTGTTGAAGTGTTAAGGTTTATTGATGCTTTTGGAAACATTAGCCTCTTTCAGGTATGTTACAGTCACTGAAAGAAAAAAAATAATAGTACCTCTGAATTCTGCTGTTTCTCTGGGCTTTTCTCTTAGTTGTTGCTTTCTCTCTGTTATTAGTTTGGTCTTTTTTAATAAAACTGGAAGAACTAAGATATATAAAGCAGTAGACTGTTATTTTTCACCCAAAGATAACTTACAACTTGAAGAGATGTAAATCCAAGTGCTCATGTGAAAAATTAATATGAACATACTGTACTGTTCAATGTACAAAAAAAATTCTGAAGGAAATAAGATGTTATTTGCTGCAAGATCAGGAGAAGCAGGTCTTTTTGATGTTGCTTATCCAGTTAAAGTGCTAGAATTTCACCTCTCTTTTGTCAAAAAAGTACAGTAATTAAAGCAAGGTCAAAACATGTCCTTTATTACACTTGCCAAATACTTGTTTGTTTAGTCCCACTGGTAAAGCACATACTGAGATGTTATCAATTTGTACACTGACTTTGGAATTAGGGTGAAAGTTCTGATTGTACAAAATTCCCAGCAGGTGAGTACTGATTGTTTCTGCATAACTGTCTGTACAACAGATTTAACATAGACTGCCAGTTACTTTTTTCACTGAGTGTCAGGGCTGGAGCAGTAGACCTGATGAAGAACGGGAACAAAAGGGCAACCTATTTTAAGCTAGAGAATAAATTTGGGACTTTACCTCATAATAATAATTGTTCATTTGTTCATAATTAACTTAATTTCTGAAGTATTTAAATGAAACACTGTAGACTAATAACCCTGTGAGTATTTTCTGGGACTCAAGGGGAGTATATCTTCTATTTTTACATATTATGGAAATGGTTTAATTTATGATCAAAGAGACAGTTTGATATATTTTTAAATAATTATTTACAAAGGCATGTACTTGCTTCTGTTACTAGTAAATCTGCTTTTCTTTCATTACTTAAAGAGGGGAAATGGAGCTAGACAAGGTCTGTCTTAGAAAGAGGCCTGAAGTGATCCTTCATAGTACAACTAGAACTGAAAAACACTGCTTCCACCACCTTTAAAAGTTATATAGAGGCATTGGTGATGTAGCTCTTATTTGATATACAGTAAAAGATAGCACTGGACCTCTTGATTAAGGTGCATTTACAATAACTGTTCTGCTTTCAGGAGGAATGTTTGAATATGTCAGTGGAGCCAACTTTTTTGGAGAGATCCTGGAATGGTTTGGGTTTGCCCTTGCCTGCTGCACCATTGAAAGCCTTGCATTTGCATTGTGTACTCTTTTCATCTTGAGTTCAAGGGCAAAGCAACACCATCAGTAAGTGTTTCTATCTTATAATTTCTGATGTCTCTGCCACACTGCATTTGCATTTCACAAATTATGTCTCATCACATAGGGATGTCGCAGAGCAGGTCTTGTGAAAGAGGGCTGCTGTAAGGGAGAATGATAGAGAATACTCTGAGAAGATGAAGCACTGGAGAATTGCAGTGAGATAGTACTGAGCATAAACACACAATGCACAATGAGGTGGTCAAAACAATGTTTAGATGAAGGTAGTTTGTCCTGGATCTGTGAAGATTATAGACAAGTTTGGCAATATTGTCTTAATTGTCATATATTATATTTTTTCTTGCTGCTTGAACTGGTTTCTACAGTATTAAAATTTTGAAAATCATTCTAAAGTAGTCCTTAAAAGGCAGGCTTTATAGTGAAGTCTCTATCATATTGTCTGTAATCAAGTGAATGGGCAATATGAAAACAGTTCTGGTAGAGGATATTTAATAAAGTCCCTGCTCTAATTAAACAGTTTGACTGCTGATGTACTGTATTCATAATGTGGCTTTCCTGCTAACAGAAGGACTGGAGCTTGTGAAGAGCAGTTTCTTTGTTCTCTTTAAGGAATAGCATATTTAAAGGAATTAAAGGAACATGTTAATCTTATTTTGGTTATTTTCAGCTTCCTGCTTTGATTCTCATGCTGCAACTTAGTAACATAACAGGAAATAAACATGAACTTACGGAGGGGAAATAGGTTGGAAAAAATGCCATTGCTGACTATCTGTGAGGGCAGCCATGGGTATGTCTGGTGGAGTTCTGAAAACGTTCAGAAACAGAGGGTTTCCTGCACCTTATTTATTGGGTGTTCTGGGTCTGTATTACCCTCCCAGTGAAGAAGTTTTTTCTGCTGTCTAACCTGAACCTTCCCAGCCTGTCACCTATGACCATCTTTTCTTACTTTATCATCTGCTATTAGTGAGCAGAGTTGTAGAGTATCTTGGGTTAGGAGGAGTATCTGGAGGTTGTTCAGTCAGCTGCTGTGACCTGCAACCACCCTTTTGCCTAGGGCCTCATCCAATTGAGTTCTGAGTGTCCTCAAGGTTGAAGGCTTCAACACGTCTCTGACAAAGCACTGAAACAGGATTTTCCTCATTCTCATGGGGAAGAGGGTTTTCTCCCCTAAGACCAGTTGGAATATTCCATGTTGCAACTTCTATCTCCTGGCACAATTGCTGTGTGCCTCCAGGAAAGGTGCAGCTCTGCCTTCTCTTTAATATCACAATAGGTGTTGGAAGACTGCAATTAGATGTGCCCCTTCACTTTTTTTTTTTCCTACTCTGAATAAACTTAGTTCTCTGTGTCTCCTCCTATATGTTGCAGCTATGTAGTTGTCTGACAATCTGCTGGATTCTTCTGCAGTTTGTGGATGCCTCTATTGTGTAGGAAGCCAAAAACTGTAGGCAGTAATGCACATGCATGCTCTTAGCTGCTAAATAAGCCACTCCTTTGACTTGGTGGCTCTGCTTGTTAAGGCAGTTGAATATGCACTTAGTCTTTGTCATTGCAGGGATCCATTATTGACTCATCCTTGTCCACCAGGATGTTCGTGTCCTTTCGTGCAGAACTGCTATCTAGCCAGGCAGCCTCCACCCTGCACTTTTGCATCAGGCCACTGCATTCCAGCTGCAAGAGTTGGCATTTCAGTCACAATTTCACTCCATTGTCTTGAGTAACTCCCCTTCCACAACCTGCAGGCAGTAACAGGGCCCCTTAGTCTCCTCCTTGCCAGCTAAGCAATGCCAGGCTCCTCTGCTTCTCCTTGTATATTATGTTCTTCAGGTTCAAATTCCATCATTGGTTTCCATCAATCTTAAGCCTTGATGGCACTCTTTCAGAACATTAGGAAAACCTAAATGTTGTTAGAGGAAGTAATTTGCACTAAAGGAAAAATGCATAAAAATGGAAGAGGGGCGCAAGAAAAAAAACCCGCAAACAAATATAAATAACAAATCCATGTAACTGAAGAAACACTTTAGTGTAGTCTGTTTAGTTTAAAAAACTTGGAAGAAGTTATAGTGTAATGATGGTATTCCGCAGATGCAGGTTCTTGTGCATTGCCTGTTTTGTTCTCTGCTTATTCCAGCCTTGATCTTGCATTTAGCTATTGATAATATGAGTATCTGCACCTCTGAGGAACCAAGGTGAAGTTCATTCTTTTATTTCAGAGAAGCAGAAGAATAGGTATTTGAAAATGGGAGTAAATGTGTTTGTTATAAGGTGAAAATACAAATACAATTTGATATTGCTATGTATGTGTGTTATTTGTCTGGATTTGAAAATGGTGTTTGAGAGGTATTAGCAGTAAGACTAGTGTAATGTTTGTCTTGTTCAGTTTGATTATCCAAGTCCTGACTGACACTGAAGATGCTTCTATGCAGAATGGGACTCTCATTCCAGTATGTGAAATATCCCTTGCTGCTGTGTGTAGTCATTATGCGATCACATGTTTTTAGTTTAATTTCTTCCCCTTCTACTTCTAAAATACAAATACTCAAGATGCATAACAACATATATTTTGAAATAACAGGTTATTCCTTCCCTGACTGCTCTCTCCACATCCGTTGGTTTGATTTCCCATTGCTGGCTGCAGTAACTTAGTTTTGTTGTAGCTGGTGATTCGATGTTGTTAGGATGAGTGCAGTATATGCCATCTTTGTATCCAGAGTAGGTTTTAAAGGCATTTTTTTGTTTGTAGACAGAAAATATATGGATTAAATTGAATGCACTGTACAATTACTTAATTTCCTCACCAGCATTTGGAAGACTCAATACTCATCAGATTTCTGTCTTTGTTTTTCAGATGGTACCTTAAGAAATTTGAAGACTACCCGAAGGACAGAAAAATTGTGATCCCATTTTTGTACTGAGCTGTGCTTTTTAACACTGTCTGAGATGAATGCTTTTAGTAACAGCTAACATTTTAGAGGTGGTGGCACGTTAAAAACATGCTCTGATTCTCACTGTGACAAAGCCTTTCCATCAGTGCTGCTATTACTTATTGCTTTTCCCTCTTAATGGTAAGCGAGAATCTGATGGACATGGTGAACAGGAACAGAAATGCTTTTCCAGCAATGAAGCACCTTCATAAACACTCTAGGCAATGAGTCTGAGTGCCTGTGCAGTCTTCTGCTGTTTCCATTCAACCTAGTCACACTGTCCTGAGGATTGTGCTGTGAGCTCAGTGACCCTCACTACAGTCTGGATGGTGTGTTCTGCCTACGATTTGCCTGCATACACAAATAGGGTTGATTTTATTGTTTTTTCCTTGCCTTTCTAATCCCTTCTCCCCCCCCACCTGCATTTTCAGGAGAGCTGATGATGCAGACCAAGGAATTAAATGAATACAGTTGCTGCTAGGTAAGGCAGTATTCTTCCTCCTCTTTGCACTCTTACATATGGAGGGATACTGTATAGATAATATTTAATGCTATTTACATAAAAGTTGTAGTGCTATCTTCCCCAGGTAATAGATTAATATTGCCATCTACCTCTTTAAATTAGTAGTTATCTCAATATGCAATATATGTCTTCTTACTCTAAACTGTTTTTGGAAGGCATTCTTTACTTAGGATACTTAGGCCAGTCTAACACTATTAAAAATTGTGTAATGTTTTCTAACTTTATAAAAACAACTTGGGATCGTTACAAAATTTTCTTACTATGTTGTTTAAAAAAAAAAAAATCAAGTGTTTTCCTACTTCTGTTGATAACATTCTGGATGATTTTATATTCTTGAATACTTTGTGCTGCTTGTCATGTTAATGTCAGTGCTCATACCCCAACATTTTACTCATGAAGGACTCCAGAATGGTTTCAAGAATATGATGGGCTTCCAAGCATATAGACTTTCAAGTTTCAGCCACATCTGTGTCCTTTGTATTCTTGTGATAATAATTTTTTAGAATTCCTAAGAAAAACTCAACAGAAAATAATTTTTAAAAAACTCAATGAAAAAGAAAACAAAACACAACCAAATTATAATATTTTTTTAAAAACCCAAACAAATGAACAAGAAGAAAAAACTTCCATAAGATCCAAAAATTCTGCTGCTAATGTAATTTGGAAATAAATGGAAATCAAACTTTTGCCACTTGTCTTCTGATCTGTTTGCACTTTATGTTGGATTATGTTCTTCAAAACAAATTGGTAATATAATTTTGCCAGATTATGAGTTTTCCAGTATGGTATTGCAGTAAGATTTGTCTAAAGCTCAAAATTCTTTCTTTACTGTTGAATTATAGTGCTGTAGTATTCAAAGTAATGTATCTGATGAAATTTACCTTTAAAATTTTAGACATTAGTTTTCTAACTTACCTACAGCTGAGCCCTTGGACTGCCAGTGGCTCCTTGTAATCTTGGCTGGGAGGATGATTTTCCTGCTCTCAGCCAGTATGCCAAAAGTCCATCTGTGGGAGAACATAGAAATACCTATTCCTTGATGCCACTGTCATTACTTGATTCTCAAACTGTTTAATTCTTTTAGTGTTTACATGTTTCTTTAGTGTTTTACAGGAAGTTTGAGGCTTGCCCTGTTGTTTTTGTTATCACGCTATAATTTAACACTTTGATCCTAGATGTTTTGATGAACACTCAGTCATGATGTTCCCTAGAGAGAGAGAGGACAGTGAAGAGGATGATTTACTCCTCAATGCTAAAATGGAGTTAGTAAATGATAAAAGTTCCAATAGGATCACTTAAAGCATATTCTGAAGAGAATTTTATAACCTAATCTTATATATCAGGGTATTTCTTAAAACAGTCACATCTGTAGCAGTTTTTAAAATCTTGGTGTCTAAATCATTCAGCTATCAAAATCTGCTTTAGTGTGGAAAAAATACAGTTTTCAAAGACCACTGTCTACTTGAAGTGTTTAAATTCTTGCATAGTTTATGGTGAATTAGTATCTTGTACCTTCAGGGATATTTTGTTAAAAAATCACTAATGAGACAACAACCAGTAAAACAGTCAAGCTGCAGCACTTTAGTCTCTGAGGCATCATCTTTCTTTTTTTCTTTTCCTCCTTTTATAAAAAAGGCAAAGATTCTTTTAATAGTAAACAGTTAAAGGTATTTGTGTTCAGTATGTCTCCTTACATTCAAATGCTCTAGCTCTCTGTACTCAGTAGTCTTTTATCATAGTTCACAGAAAATTTGTACTGATGCCTCAGTTTTGTTCTGCTACTATGCTACTAAATACTTACCTTGGTTAAAAGTTCACTGCTTTGCTTGCATAATGTTAATTTACAGTTTGCCTATAGTGGGATGGGGTTCTGGAGTGGGATGGTCTGACAGCTTCTTTCTCCTCTTACAGAAGAGGAAAAGCTAAGGTCTGTGGGACATGTATGTCAGTGTGTTTAGAAATTCTAGCTAATTAGCTTAGCAACAAAAAAAAAAACCCAAAACAACCAAACCAGAATGTTTTGTTCTTTGTGTGATTATTATTCTCACTATACCTTAGACCTTCCCTAAGTAAAGTACAGATTTTGTTTGAGGCAGTTTATTAGAGCAGGAGTCTTAGGAGCAGCTGACTGAGCTGGGATTGTTTGGCCTGGAGAAAAGGAGGCTGGGAGGGGGAATTTTAGCGCTCTCTACAACTTTGTGAAAGGAGATTGTAAGCAAGGTGGGGATTTTCTCTCAGGTAACAGCAGAATGAGAGGAAATGACCTCATGTCATGCCAGGGGAGGTTTAGTTTGGATATTAGGAAAGATTTCCTCACTGCAAGGGTTCTCAGGCATTGGAACAGGCTACTCAGGGAGTGGAGTTACCATCCCTGAGGTATTTAAAAGATATGTAGTTGTGACAATTTAGGGATATGATTTAGTGGTGGACTTGGCAGTGCTGGGATAAAGGCTGGACATAATTATCTTAGGGGTCTTTTCCAACCTAAATGACTCTGTGATTCTTGTATTTCAAGGCCCAGGTACATTGGTGAAAGCATATGATTAATTTGGTCAAATGCTAGAACTGCCTTTTGTTTAAACAGTATCCCACTTATTTGTCACACTTCACTTATAATCTCTTCCCTTATCAGCAGCTTTGACAGAATTTTTCCGTTGGAAAATATCTAATCCTGAAAACAATGTCTTGAGAATATGTAGTGTGAAAATGAACTCTGTTCAGCCCATTACAGAGGGAGAAAACATGCATACCTGCTGTTGGGTATAATACCTGTAGTGATTATCTAATTTTTTTTTAAGAGATACTTCCAGTCAAATTGCCTACATCTTTCCCCAAAATCCCCTACTAATAAAATGTGATTTGTGTTCTTGCTTGAAGATTTTTCTTTTTCTTGTTAGCAATCCTTGCTCTAACTTGTGGTGGTTGACCAAGGATTTTGTATCAACAGTTTCAGTATCCCAGTTGAGATCTTGGGGACTGTAATAATAAGGTTGGATTAGAATCTCCCTAGATGCATATATGAACTACACAAGATGCACTCAAAGCAATTATTAGAAGTCACAAAATAAATTTGTCTAGTGATACTTTCTTTATTACCTAAAGCAAAGTATGTAGCTGATATGCTCTACACTTGCTATTAGAGCAAAGATTAACAGAGGCAGAGGCTACTTGTTTGGGTTCCTCTCCTGCTTCTAGGTCCCTCTTCACTTGAAACAACTGTGGTGCCTGCTGTTTCGACTATTGTAATTGTAGTTCAGCACCATATTATCTTTTTAAATAGTGAAGATAGTGTATAAATGGCTTGTCTTATAAACTTGTATTCTACCATCAGCCAGGAAATCCTGAGTGCCTACCACAGAGTTTTTATAGCCTATTTGTGGAAACACCCCTAATAAGCACCTGTTTGTGATTGAAATGTATTAATAATTTTAGTATGACACTGGCCCAGCCTCTTCTATGCTATTAGGTTTTGCCAATAACAGTTGCAGTTGTTGGGCAAGCCCTTCATACATTAGCTTTATGAAGACAGCAGACTGCTGGGTAAAATTGCACCACTTGTTGCAGTGATCTATCATCATCTATGCACCCACACAAAAACAGGTGGAATACATGTATGCAAGTAATTGTGAAAATTCACGTTGCAGGACAACTGAAGGGTAAAGACTAAAACAGGTGTGAAAGTTTGGGTTGGCTCTCTGCCAACAGCCAAACCTCACAAGAAAGATTCCCCCCCTCCCTCTCCCGAAACGGCAAAAAAAGCAGCAAGAGAAAATTGAAGGAATATATATATATTTACATATATTAAATTTATATACTAGGCACAACAAGACAGGGACCCCCAAACCTCCCCAATAAGGGAAAAGGGGAAGGGAAAGGGGAGAAGGAGACAAAATAGGGAAAAAAAATAAGACAAAACAAATATATATACAATCTAAATTCAGAAATTAACTCAGTAAATAACAAATACAATAGTAAATTCAATACTTTCCTTAGAAAGGCAGATTCTTAACCTTCGCCGCCGGCCCAGGCAAAACAACCCCCAGAGCAGGCCTCGCTGAACACAGATAAGCCAGGCCCAAACACCGGGAGCTCGTCAGCATGCGAGCCCGAGAAGGAAAAGAAGCAAAAAAAGGGGAGAGAACACCTCCTCCTTCGGTTTATATACACCTGATTACGTAAAGAGATGGGATGGAATACTTCCTAGATCTTGACCCTGGTTACCAAGGAAGGCCTACAAAAAACAACCCATCACAACAGGGTTTGCATCTGAGAGAGTTGCACAACTGAAGCTTGCTTTTAAGTTTCTCAAAGCAATGTGCTTTGGACATCCCTTTCTTGGTTTACCATGTTTGCTTAAAACTCAAAGCAAATACATGATGCTTTCTTGTGTACAAGTGGATAGGGGCAGCAGTAGATTATTTGTTCACAGAGATGAAACAAAACCTATGCAACAATTGGTGCAACATTTGGTGTAAAACTTCTCTGGAGATTATGCATTACCAATGTTCTAGCAAGAGCTTCTCAGTGGTGGTGTTTGTCCCTGCTCCTAATAGTTCCAGCTTCTTCTTTTGGAAATACTTGTCCAGTTTCTGAGAGGACACAGGTGGCTGAATCTGAAGAGAGCACTAGCAAAGCCACATGTTCCAGCTCCTTGTCAGAGATAATGGCTTAAACATTCTGAGATCACCAAAAGACTTTTGTCCACTGTAGCAGACTGAAAAGAAACAGCTGCTCATCCAGCAAAGCCTACCCCTCCCTGAATAGGCCTACTCCAAAAGGATCTCCAGATCAGATAAGTGGGTGCCATTTTCCAACCATCCCAGGTGCAGAACGGTATGCACACCTGAAGGTACAAACTGGATTTCCAGATAAGGGAAGAGGCTAATAAGGGGCAAATCCTGTGAGGCGGGGTAATCCTTCTTGTCATGCCAGTGTCCTCCCTTACATGATGACTCTGCTGTAAAAAGCCCTCTGAGGAGCCTCAAAGACATTTTGCATCTGGCCTGTGCTATTCATCCCAGATGTTGGACCATGATGAGTCTTAGGAGGTGTCAGAGACTCGTGACATGTGCCAGGACACTATCCATTGCAAAATTCCCTGCCCCAGAGGAGGTACAAGGCATTCCCAGCTGAGCTTAAAATGTATAACTCATTAAGTCTTTGAGTTTTGGAGGTGGGGGGCTTCCTCCAGCCCCAACGGTTCAAGACCATCACTTCNTATATATACATTTCCACCTTTTTTTTCTTTCTTTCTTTCCTTTTTCCTTAGGTGTTATTTTTATGCCTTAATATTGCTGCATTACTATAGATGATAACACCCAAAATGGCAACATACCTGTTTACCTTTGAAACAAAATTGTTCTACCTATATATGTTCATGCCTATATATGTTTACAATCACCGATTATTCAGTGTCCTTTCACTCTGGTCCACCCCAAGGGATTTATTAACAAGAACCTGGGTTACCCTCCCCTTCTGGGGCAGGTCATAACACTGCTCTGGGATCATGCACTCCATTTCTCTTGGGCTATTGAAAGGGAAAACTGCTGCAAACTTAGTTATAAACTTCTAGCAGAAAAGAAAGAGCTGTGTGATCTGTGAACCAGGGTTCAACCACTGAGCAGCACTGTCGAGACAAAAGACCAGTCCAGTGTGAGCTAGGAAAACCTGCCCCTGGTTCCTGCTATTATTGTGTCCTGCTGGCTGCTGCACTGGGTTGGGATTCAATCTTTCTAATACATGTCAGTATTGGTGAACAGTCTGAGAGGCTTCCAGCTATGCCCGTCGCTCCACGTGTTGTGTTTGCTGTAGGAGACCAGGAACCAGATGCTGTGCAGAGCCAGCGTTCTGCTGACGTGCGAGGACACGCTGTAGCAAAGCAGCCCAGTGCAATAGTGCAGATTTGCTGAATTTTAGTGTTTTGCAAGGGCAAATATGTTTCCTCCTTCATTCTCTGCCTGTATCTTTGGAAAATGGTGGTGGTATTGGAACAGGAGAACTGATTTGAAAGTCCCAAATAGTATTGTGAAAGTGTTCAAGTGTTAAAGGAGAGTGATCGGTACATACTAACATCAGTAGCCAAAGATGAAAGTCCTTACTATGCTTCAAATAATCCTTGCAAATCTTTCTAGGCCTCAGAACTAAAGAGCAATAGATCAAGTGTAATATTTAACCTAAAACAGTGCAGTATATGATCATTACTGATAAAGTAATACTAGGAAAATTAGTTTAGAAAATATGACTAGCTATGCAGACAGCATACAGCAGTGTAGTCTTATGAAAATAAAGCTAAATGACCAAGAAAAATTAGCTATTTTTATGACCAAAAAGAGAACTAGTTTGTTGATGAACAGAATATATTTTTTATCAATATTAAATTGAGATAAGGTAATAGAGTTGATAGCTTAGTGATAATTTCATACTAGTCATTTAAATAGTAGAGGACAAATCCGGTGCTACACATTGAACCTGCTTTCACCAAGAGGTTCCCATTTGAAGGCACTCAAAACTCTCCTTGAAATACAATCTCTAGGAGCTGATAAATTAGTTAAGAGTTGGTTTGGGGTTTTTTTTGTGTAATAGTGTAATTCCCACTAAGTGTTCTTGAAGAAGTGTTCTTGCAGCATTGTTCCTGGACATAATTTTTATATATTTTTCTTTTTGTTTGCTTTTATTTTAAATAATCCATCCACTTGCTAATAAACCTAGATCTAAAAAAGTCAGGTTCCATTCAAAATTGCCATACCTATGATATGTGATTATCTCAGTTCTCAAATTGTTATTTCTTTTGCTCACTGAGGTCTGGTGTCCCCACTAGATACTAGATGTGGCTTTTGCTGGCAGAGAAGTTTCTTCCTCTTATTTCTCTTCCTTTTGTAAGTTAGTCTTTGCAACTCACTGCTTTGTTGATTTGCCGTCCTTTAAAACCTTCGTTAAAAGTATCTACTTTTCCCTTGTGATGGGCTGACCTTGGCTGGATGCCAAGTGACCATTAGAGTCACTCTATCACAACTCGGCAGGAGAGAGAAGACATAGAATATGCTATATGCTGAGTTGGAAGGGATCCATCGGGATCTTAGAGTCCAACACCTGGCCTTGTGCAGGACACCCCAAGAGTCACACCATGTGCCTGAGAGCATTGTCCAAATGCTTCTTGAACTCTGTCAGGCTTGGTGCTGTGACCACTGCCCTGGGGAGTCTGTTCCAGTGCCCAACCACCCTCTGGGTGAGAAACCTTTTCCTGATATCCAACCTAACCCTGCCCTGACTCAGCTTCCTGCCATTCCCTGGGGTCCTGTCACTGGTCATGAGAATGACGAGACTGGTAATTACAGGCTCATGGGTTGAGATAAGGGCAGGGAGAGAGAAATCATCTGTTACTGTCACAGGCAAAACAGACTTGACTTGGGCAAATTAGTTTATTTTTCACCAATCAAGTCAGAGTAGGATAATAAGAGTAAACCCCAAAACTTGAAAACACCTTCCCCTTCCCCCTCCCTTCTTCCCAGGCTAAAATTCACTCCTGATTTTCTCTCCCTCCTCTCCACCAGCAGCACAGGGGGATAGGGAATGGGGGATGCAGAGAGGGCATCACACAATGTATCTGCTGCTCCTTCCTCTTCAGGGGGAGGAATCTTCACACTCCTCCCCTGCTTCAGTGTGGGGTCCCTGCTCTGGGAGACAGTCCTCCATGAACTTCTCTGGCATGGGTCCTTCCCATGGGCTGCAGTTCTTCACAAATTGCTTCAGCGTGGATCCCACCCACAGATTTCAGTCGTTCAGGCACAGACTGCTCCAGTGTGGGCCACCTGTGGGGTCACAAGTCCTGTCAGCAAACCTGCTCCTGCAAGGGCTTCTCTCCCCATGGGCTCACTGGCCCTGCCAGGAGTCTGCTCCAAGTGGGCTTCCCACAGGGTCACAGCTTCCTTTGGGCATCCTCCTGCTCAGGCATGGGGTTTCCTGCAGGCTGCAGGTGGATCTCTGCTCCAGCACCTGAAGCACTTCTCTCTTCACTGACCTTGGTGTCTTTTCTTTCCCTCACATATTCCCACTCCTCTCTCCAGCTGCATATGCATTTTTTCTTCCTTTTGAACTATGTTATCCCAGCAGTGCTGCTTCTTAAAAAATGTATTCCATGCAGGTAGGTTGGTGTGCAGCTGCAGTGGGAGCTGCAGGCTGAGCTCTGAGGGGCAGGACCCCAAGGCAAGAGCCCATGACCTGCTGACCCTTTGCACAACAGAAGGCACAAGGGGACCGGACGCTCAGGGACACTCAGAGGCACAGCGGGAGCTGACAGTCCCCGGACTTTCCTGTGCTCAGACTGTGAGGGTATAAAAGCCCAGGGTGTCCTTTATTCAGGGGTCCCTCCTTGGAGGCACAAGCTTGAGCTGTTAGTTTGTTATTTAGTTATTACACTGTGATTAAAATATTTTAAGGATCTGGACGTCAGAGGCTCTGTTATGGGAAACCTGGGGTGGATCCCACAAGGAAACCTGGTCTGACTGTGAGTGTGGGGGTGTAGCTGCAAGGGGGTCTCAGTCTCAGCTCAGGTGGTGCGAGTGTGACTGCCAGAGGCTCCTGGGTGGGCACACAGGGAAGGTTCCTTAACACCACTACCATCTCTGCTGGACTTGGCCAGTGAGGAGTCCATCCTGGAGCCGGCTGGCATTGGCTCTGTTGGACATGGGGGAAGTTTCTGGCAGCTTCTCAAAGAAGCTACCCCTATAGCTCCCCCATTACCAAAACCTTGCCACACAAATCCTATACAAAGGTTGAATTTATAAAATTTTCAAAATAAAACTATTACATGGCACTTGTAGGAAAGTCTTTTGTGAATTGCTTTAATCGGTTTTCTTAAACTGAAGCTGTCGTGCAATGTTTTGGAAGGTAGCCATTTCAGACTTCAGTGAGTAATGTGCTATAATTACTACTTTTAAAAGGGTTACTACTGAAAGTTCATAAAAGCAATGAAGGAGTACTTTGTTTCCTAATTCTTCATACCAGATGCATTGTCATTGCAACAGCTTTTAATTTTAATTCAAAGTAGATAAAACAGGCAACTCCTTTACAGATGCAACCCAACCTGCCCCTGCGGCTAAGCCACAGAGATTGTCTTGAATATTCACATTTGTGAATCAGATCCAAAACAGACAAATCACAAGTAACACTGCAGATAACAAATCATGCCTTATTTTTCATCGGATAATAATGTTGTCTTCTACCACTTGATGTCTGCATTAACACTAGGCTAATTAGAAATATGAACTTATTACCTAACATTTTCTTACATATAAAATCCAGTCATACGCTGTTCCCAATTGTCTTATTGGGGCACTGCACAGATGTGGGCTTACTGGGTACCTATTGTACCATGGTTTCCAGTCCGCTCTAAGCACTGCCTAGAGCTGAAATAGCTAGTCACTCTATCAGTTTCAAGGACAGTCCCCTGCTCTAGTTCAGGGATGCTGGAAGCAGACAAGAACATACCCCCCACACACACATATGTTACCAGCAGAGGTCTGTGCCAGCCATCTGTGTCTGTGTTGCACAACGTGTAGAACATAAGGGATGCTAACCTTCCTGCTGATGATCTTCTCTATCCTCCACCCCCCAACAGCGTAGCCCTCAGTAAGCTGTTCCATCCTCCATAAACTTATGATGGCTAGACCAGTTCCTTGCCTGCACCTAGGGCTTAGACCTCCATTTGGTATCACTGTACTCAGCCAAGTAGGCCAGGAAAAGATGGAAACCCTTACCAGGAACTTTTTAATTCAGTCTTTCAGAGGCCTGCAAGTTTTATTTTGGTTTGGACTTTTTTGTCTGTTACTGGGAAATATGTCAGTACGAATGTAAAAGGTGGGTCCCTGCAGCAGCTGGGCTCGGGCACCCAGTCTGCCCCAGTACCTGCCTCTGGATCCCCATCTCCCGAGTCACTGGCACCTGGATGTACAAACCCTGAGTCTGCAGCCCCACTGCCATTGCTGTTGCAGCCCCTCATTTCCTCACAGCCCTGCATACAAGCATGAAGACACAGTATGAATCCACCATTAACTGTGCTTAGACATGGAGGGCACCCAGCAAGTGGCCCAGATCCTCACTCTCCACAGCTGACAACACTTGGGCACTCAAAACTCTGAGGCACCTGCAGTTCCATCCGAGCTGCTACTATACTGAGTGGTTCTCTTCTCAGATTTTCTCTAAACACCTTCAGTTAACCAAACAAACAAAACCCCAACACCCAGGGAAAAAAAATCTATTCAATTATTTATTCATGTAATACAGTTTTACACATAGCAAATTTATGGACTATCTCATGAACTGATCAGAAGAGGGGTTACTGGATACCAGATACTTGAAAATCATTTATTGTGCTCAGTCATCTCCAATGTTCCTTGTTTCTTGACTAAAAAGACCTAACCTTTAGAACACTTTTTTCTTCTGAATTAATTTCCTTTCAGCAAAATGTATTTCCCTTAACAATCTGAAATGACTTCATAAAGACGAAATCCACTCTACAACCATTTGCACGAACAGAATTCCTGTCTGATGTTCACAGAAGGAGTTTAACTTCAGTATCCACTTCCCACAAGTGAAGTACTCATATGTAAAAATAACTATGATGCAGGCTGGCCCATATATGTGCAGGCTGAGTGGAGGGGCCTTCCAAGCCTCATCAGAAAGCAAAGCAAGTGAGACCATGCCAGCTACGAAAGCCTCTCTAAGTCACTCACATGACTCTATTAGTATGTCATTACTAGCCTCATTAGTATGACAGTATTAGTCCCTATCTGGAAAATAACTATGGAGAAAAGATTGCTTACTAAAACAGACTTTTATTTTGTTGTGTTTTTTTTGTTTGTTTGTTTTGTTTGTTTTTTGTTTTGTTTTGTGTTGGTTTCGGTGGGGCTTTTTTATTGTTGTTTTTGGTTGGTTGGTTGGTTTTGGTTTTTTGCTTGTTTGGTTTGGCTTTTTTTGTTGTTTTTGTATGGTTTTAGCTTTTGGTTTGGGGTCTTTTTTTAATAATATGAAGATTAATATAGAATTGTTTGTGTTCATGCTGGTGAATTTTAGGCAAAGCACTGTTTGCAGGAGGAGCAGAAAGGGAGATGCTGGTACTGATCAGAAGAAAAGCTGGGTTCTACATTTTTTAGTGATTTGCAACTTAAATATGTTCTAAGGTAGGTGAATGTAGAATAAGATGTAGGGGAAAACATAAAATACAAAGCCCGTCTCTATTGTTTATAGGGATTGTTTTCCATTACACTGTATTTTTCAGCCTAGGTAAGTATGTCTCCATGAGCATTTTAAACAGCAGCCTTTGAATGGGCTTTCATTTTAAGTAAATCACTTTTCTTAAGGGTTCTCCAGCAAGGACTTGGAATGGATACTAGTGAAGTCTACAGGTAATTTTGGTCTGCAGGAACAAGGTCCCATACCTTTTTTAACCACGGTACAAATTCCTCATGAGAAACATACTGTCTTTTCCTACTCTCTGCTCCAACACTAGGGCCAGATGTTTGGCAGCAAGGCTGGGCATTCAGCCAGAGCTCTACTTGATCTAGAAAAGGTTTTATCTTTCCTAATGTATATTATAAATATTTTGTTCTAGCAGATCCTATTTGAAACTTTCCTGGGTGATTGATGAGATCTGCCCTGAGACATCGCAGCCTGTTTCTTCTTCCTTGTGGGTAACTGCAGATGTAATTTCTGTGGGATCAAAACATTTTGTCCATAATTCTTGCTGGCTTCCATGTGGCCTCAATGAGAGAGTTCAAGTTGAATGGTTTTGAATCAGGCCCAGTAAAGAATTATGCCATGCAGTAAAAATATCAAGAAGTTGTTCTTAGCAGCTGTGGAGAGAGCTGTCTATCCCATAAACAGCAGAGTCAAGGTCAAACTACTTCCACCTGTCTCCTAGCCCTATGCCAGAGCCATTGCTAGTAAGAACAGAAGGTTTCCAGACCAGTACCAAGCAATTGGATCCTTAAGGTAAGGTCAAGTAGCATGTTGTGCACTGTAACCTCTCTTCACCAAGAAACATACTACACTCAGAGCAGGGAAAGGATTTCACTTGTCACAAGGATACTGAAAGTAGAAAACATCAGGAAGAAACACAGGGAGAAAGGTAAGAAAGGCAGCTTTCATATCCTAAGGACAGATCTTTGTAGGTTTTCCTTTCCACTGCTAACAGATGCAGTCCAAGGGAAAACTCAAGGGGTCTGCACTCCACAGCCAAGATTTGCACAATGGCACTCTTGAAGCATCCCACTGGGTAGTGCGGAGTATAGACTGATACTGTGCAGGTTCTCATAGGTAAGTTGAGGAAGAGAATGATCAAGAGAGGGTCCCCACTAGAGGCACAAGGGGACGGGTCAATCTATACAAACAAGGACCTGGAGGAGGATGACTGTATTATGTAAGAATTGCCTCATCCCTGACATAGCATCAAATGAGAATACTACTGTCAGAAAGGATCAGCTCTGGACCTCTGGTATGACCTACACCATCAACAAGGGAAGGAGCAACAGAAGAATTTAAAATAGAATGGCAGCAAAATTGTCAGAGAAGCACTTTTCAAGTACTAAGTGATATATGTGTGCAGTTGGAAAGGGCAGAACCGCAGCTTTATGCTCAGAATCACTCCTGTGGAGCTGTCTATATGGCCAGTCCAATTAACTCACAGCAGATGAACTGAGCAAATAAGATGCAGAGACTGCACAAGTGTTATTCATTCAATGCATTTTGTTTCTTCTGCCATGCCAGACTCATTGGAAGTACTGATCTTAACTTCCTGCACTGGTAGCCACACAGCTTAACTAGGTTCTTGCCACTATGTCAAAAGAAAAAGACAGCTGAAGTTTTGTGTTTGTGTAAGCAGAATGAATACTCCATCTACCTGCTCAATGGCATCAGTCAATACCACACCATGAGTCCTGCCAAAGACTCAGTAAGAAAAGAGTATCACATTGCAAGCTTCATCTGCCAGCAATTATGGCAAAAATCTGCCAGTTAAGAGCTGTTCCAAGACAGGCTCCTGGCTGCAGGGTTGTCAGACCTCTCACTCAGCTGGGAAGAATAAGAATCATCACTGAACTGCCTGAACAGCAGGACTCAGTGGAGAGGATCACCAGCCTGTGAAGCTTCCCTTGTGGCCTCACTACAGGACCCTGGAGCTGTTTCTAGGCTTCCAGATGTTTTGAGCCAGTGGTAGATTTAAGGCATGAGAAAAAGTAAAGCTGTCCCACCAGGAAGCCAGCCTCTCCTTGCTCTGGTGCATGACCTGCCTGGAGGAGACAGCTATTCTGCTAGCTCAGCCTAAGCACAGTAACTACAGGCAACCAGAAATCCCAATCTGTTTTAATGCTGACATTTCACTCCTCTTTCCTCATGTCTTTTTTGCTCTCGCCACAGTAAATGAATGCTGTTTCTTCAGTGTTACCTACATGTCCATAGAGTGCTCATTAGTCCAGGAGCTCAGAGGCAGAGACTTACTGTGAAGCTGGTGCTTGCTGCAGTTGGACACTGATAGCATGAACGGACTCCTTAACTTGGTTTGCGTGGCTCTGGGGTGGAGACTGCCATTGCAGGTAACTATCATGTTCACTGTGCTGGGTTCTGCCCTTGGGACACAACCCCATGCAGCACTACAGGTTGGGGGAAGAGTGGCTGTAAAGCTGCCCAGCAGAAAAGGCCCTGGGTGCGGGTCAACAGCTGGCTGAACATGAGCCAGCAGCGTGCCCATGTGGCTGAGAAGGCAAGTGGCATCCTGGCCTGTATCAGAAATAGTGCGGCCAGCAGGATTAAGGCAGAGATCGTCCCCCTGTACTTGGCACTGATGAGGCCATACCTGAAGTACTGTGTCCAGTACTGCTCCCTCACCACCAGAAGGGTGTTAATGTGCTGGAGTGAGTCCAGAGAAAGGCAACAAATCTAGTGAAGGGGCTGGAGCAGAAATCTGATGAGAAGTGACTGAGAGAGCTGTGATTGTTTAGCCTGGAGAAAAGGAGGCTCAGGGGGGCCTTATCACTCTCTACAACTACCTGAAATGAGGTTGTAGCAAGGTGGGAGTTGGTCTCTTCTCCCAGGCAACTAACGACAGGACAAGAGGACATGGCCTCAAGCTGCACTATGGGAGGTTTAGGCTGGCTATTAGGAAAAATTTCTTCACTAAAAGGGTTGTCAAGCATTGGCATGGGCTGCTCAGGGTGGTGGTTGAGGCACCAAAGGTTGATCCTCTCTACAGATCCTGGAAATATTTAAAAGACATGTAGATATGGCACTTAGGGACATGTTTACTGGTGGACTTAGAATTTCTGGGTTAAAGGTTGGACTTGATGACCTTAAGGGTCCTTTCCAACCTAAGCAATTCTATGATTCACTGCCAATACCTGCAGACAGGAGATACAGGCACTGCCATCACAAGGGGTCTTTGAAATGCCCAGGTATGTTCTGTTCATCTACAGTCTTCAGGATCCCAGAGGCATGTCTGTTGCACTGCATGTGTGTAAGGTCCCAAGCCGAAACGGTACTGACAAACTGAAGACGTCCTGGAGAAGTTCCAGCTGGTCTCTGTCCAGTCTGTCCACGTACTGGAAAGAACTGACGGTGAGGCTATTTTTCATTTCTCAAGGAAGGCAGAGAAAGTTGTAAAGTGCTATATGGTTCCAGTACTGTGCTAGGAGGATTTGATGTAAGAAAGCTGGAATGCTGGTTCCTGGCCTTGATTTTAGGTCCTTTAAAGAGCAACTGGAGGTGTGTCTGCTGATGGATGAGTCATCGCTCTGACAGTTTTCCTGGCCCCCTGGCCAACACCTGTATCTGTTCATTCTACCTCCTTTGCTCTCCTTATTCCTAGTCCAGGTCTTTCTCTTCTCTACAGCAAATTAAATTTTCAATCATGCTCCCTTACTGGTGCACGCTTTTCCTATCCTTGTTCTATCCTTACTCTAAAGGACCTGCTAAACCATATTATTCTTTCTTATCAGTCCCTATCTAATCTATCCTACAGCTGCTGCACATCATTGTTAGCTAGAAACCCTGCCAAAAAGTCTTGCTCTCCTTTGATCTTCTGTACTCCTCTACTCACTTATCCATGGCCCAATGTGAATAAGGCTCAGGTCAGGACTTTTATACTGGCATCAAACTGTTTCTCATTTGGAAATCTCTTTCCTGAGATGTCCAAGTGATTTAGTTGTGGTCCAAGAACAGTTAAAAATAATAGCTTTGAAGGTGGAGATGCAGAACACAGATATATTAAAGGAGAAGGAGATGCATTGCAACAGAGCAGTTTCTATTTAAAGAGCGAATGAGTGTAGGTATGTGCCTGTGCTGCTTATAGATGAGGACCAGTGAGCAGGATAAACCAATGAAAAATACTTAGGCAGCTGACCACACAAGATAAATTAGCCTCTAGAAATCTGTACAAGATCAAATATGGCTTTGATCTATCATGGAAGCTAATAAAAGTGAGCTACGTCTTACACAATGATAGTCTTTGCTGACACCTGATGTAACTTTAATTCCAACCATGGTCATTCTGCTACGCATAAATGACTCTTCCAGGTTTAGAATAGAAGCAGCTGGTACCCTATGTGATGCCATGTTAGCATGGCAGATGAGGGCTCCAGGGCACATCCTTACTAAGCAAGTTTTACATCAGCTTTCTCACAGCTTGTCCCATGTATCTTAACACTGCTTTTTTTAATAGGATCTTGCTCTCCCTGGCAGAAAGCTTACATTGGACAGATCTGAAGGAAAGCATGTTTATTATAATATTGTTGCTATGAGGAAGAACAATGCATTTCTTATCGATTCTTCTCCTAGCAAACAGTCTAGCCAGATCTACTTTTTCCTTTCATTTTAGAGCACGTGCAACCACACTGTGAGCTGGGATCCCTTCTCCTTGCCAGGATTCACACAACAGGTTCTGCATTCCCCCAGCTGTCCTCTACATATCAGCCTGGAAAATGACAATTTGAAGATGATCCTGGGGCCACCTAGACTGCAAACACAAGACAGGGAGGAATCCTGACCAGTTCATGCCCAGGTGCTTTCGTGAGAGTCTCCTCAATATGTTCTCTCAACCTGTCATTCAAAGGCAAGTGACCCTTCTGACAAAAACAACTCTCTGCAGCAGTCTGTGTTAATCAGGACAAGAAGACAGAGCATCTGATTTCATACAACCTTTTAGATCTCACTTAGAAAATACTTTCAAAAGCTTTATAGATATTTAGCATAAACTTAATTTGTTTATGATCTTTCTTACAGAGTATTTTCTACAGCTAAAATTATTCTTAAAACCCTCTCTGTGCTTGTTATCACAATTTAATTTCCATGTCTAAATAAGCCTTTGAAGAAAGAAAGTCTGTAAGATTTAATTGTCATCAATTAGGTGTTACTGCTGCCAGAACATTCTCTTTTAAGAAAAGTGACAAGTCTCAAAGGCAGAATTCCTAATCTCTGAGTTAAAAAACAAACCTTCCAAAATTTTTATGGCTTCCAAATCGTCTCTAGATGAGGAAGAGAAACAAAATAGAACACAAGAACAACTTCAAAATTTTTCACAGACTCTCCTTGGTACGGAACAATAACCATTTATGTCACCAAATACTGTAAAAATATGCTGTGTTAAGTACTTAATTGCTGTGTAATAAGCTAATATGAATATTCATATAAAGCAGCCTTTTGAAAGTAATCTCTATCAGAGTCCCAAATATATCAATGGAAATAGTAAGTGGGAATGTCAAGCTGACACATTTACTTTGCTGCTGTTGTTGTACTGCGCATCTACACAATGCACACAGTGATGCAAGGTCTCCAAGGCAGAGTTCCCACCAGAAGTGTTGACACACATCCAGCAGTGTGAGGCAAGAATCACACCTGGCAGCCTGTGCACCCTTTCCCCCTACGCTGCCACTCTGAATGAAAACATAATTGAAAGGCTTGTGAATCACCTCCTACTCTTTCTCCATTTACTACGCAGCTATTTTATGTAGGCAGCCAGAAAAGTATTTTCATGTGCATGAACATGGCTGGCTGGAAGCTGCAGCTGTTCAGCTGTTGATTTATCATGTATTCAGCTTCCCTGACATAGGGCTGGCAACCCTTGTAAGAGTAGGGAAGATGGGGTGAGAAGAGGAGATGGCTGGTAGTTGACAGCTGTTTCAGCCTCTGCACTTTAGTTGGCTTTGAATATGCCTTAACACTAAATTTGGCTGACGCTTAGTGTTCACCAGAAGAAGACATAGAGCCTTGAAGAGAGGAAGGACTGAGCCAAGTAGAAGATTTAAGGGAGAAAATATAACATGATTTAAGTCTGTTCAGGGTTACTCATGTCAGGCCTTCTTTAATGAGAGACACAAGCCATTTTGAAGAAGGTAAAAGCCTGTATTTCCAGAGGACAGATCATAAGAATGCCCCAAACCACACTCTGTAAGAACCAGAAACTCATGTTCTGGATTTCTACTTGTCTTCCAATCAGCTACATTTGAGACATGAAAACTGTATTTCCACTCTCCTGTTCAGGAATGTATTTACTGAAAAAAAAAGTGACAATGGTTCAGCTAAGGAAACTGTCTGCTCTGTAGCTCCTCCCCAACACTGTCTCCTGGTGACTAGCACAGTCTGAAGGTCACTTGTTAGACCTGCACCTTCATCAGCTGGACAGCCTTTCTCTCACACCACCATCCAGCTTGAGATCGTGGTTTGTTCAGTTCTTTCCTCTTCCTGCCTTCATCAGATACACATCTGGTCAGATATCCTGCTGAACCCTACTCTCTGTGCCTTCTCCATCCTTATCACAGGATATTCTGAGTTGGAAGGGACCCACAAGGATCATTGAGTGCAGCTCTTAAGTGAATGGCTATGGGCCACAAAGGCTATGAAGGAGATCACAGCTGGTGAGCATGAAGGGGGTGATGCATAAAAGGCTTGCAGCTTGATTGTGGGTGATCAGGGTGAAGGTCTTATGGATCAAAATCCTGGAGAGTGTGAACTGTTGAAGAACCTGTTGGTCACCTCTCACCTGCTGCATTGCCCTGGTGGAATCACACCTGTGGCAACTCCCAGCTTCAGAGAAAATGACTGAGGTTGCATCACACAGGTATGCTGTATTTGCATCCCATAATTTCCAGAGGTGTGAATTGGACCATAATAAAGTAGGAGACACTATGTGCCTTTATCTGTGTTCTTGAAGTTCAGAACGTTCTTTAAAAATATTTTAATACCAAGCATTGGGCAACACTGCCCTGTATTATCCCACTTAAGTATTTAATTTAATTGCCATTATTTACCAATACATATGAACTATTCACAGAATTGGAATTGCAGCCATCAGGGTATCAAAGTCATCAATTACAAAGTTACCACAGACTCCAGCACTGTCACTGTTGCCAAATTGAAGATATATGTGCTGAAGCGAAAACTGAAATATAGTCCTCATTCAAGAGGGAGTCTGGTTGTGTTCTCTGTGACAAGCAGAATGATTAAAACACTTTATAATAGATTTAATTAAATTACTTCAGAAATAATGAGACTACCTTTTTAGTCATTAGTTCTGTGACTTCAACATTAAATATTACCTTAAAGCAACTGAAGTAATGAAAAAAGAGTAGATACAAGGATATTGTGTTACTGGCATTAGACAGGCAATGCTAGTAATGATGCCTTTTAGTATGACATTTGTAATCTGAATCAAACATTTGAGCCTCTCCATGGCAAACAAGGTGTTCTGTCTCCTAAGGTTAGGATCACAGAATCAATCAGGTAGGAAAAGACCTCTGAATTCACCGAGTCCAACCTATGACCTAACACCACCATGTCAACAAGACCATGGCACTGAGTGCCATGTCCAGTCTTTTCTTAAACACCTCCAGGGATGGGGACTCCACCACCATCCTGAGCATCCCATTACAATGTTTAATCACCCTTTTTGTGAAGAAATTCTTCCTCATGTCCAACTTAGCCCTCCTCTAGTGCAATCTAAGACTATGTCCTCTTATCCTCTCACTTGTTGCCTGGGAGAAGAGGCAAACCTCATCTGGCTACATCCTTTCAGGCAGTTGTAGAGAGTGATAAGGTAACCCCTGAGCCACCTCTTTTCTAGGCTAAACAACCCCAGCTTCCTCAGCTGCTCCTCACTGGACTTTTCCCCTAGATCCTTTACCAGTATTACGGCATTTTCTGGACTTGTTCCAGCACACCTCAATGTCGTTCTTGTGGTGAGGGGCCCAGAACTGGACACAGCACTCGAGGTGCGTTCTCACCAGTGCCAAGTATTGGGAAGACTTCATTACCTGCATCCTCACAAGTTCACCTTTTGAAAAGAAAGTAATTTTTTTAATGATTCAAACTATATTTGAACTATGTTTCTGATTTCAAACGTTCTGAGAATCTAACTTTTAGTTTGCAGTTTCATCCAGTAAAGGACAACTGAATTAAAATCAACTGGACTTTAAAAAATCTTAATCCTTGTAAAGGAAATTCCCACTTGCCTCTTTTAGAGGGAAATTATCACTTTAAGGAGAGAAGATTAGAAACATGCTTTATTTAGGTTTCTCAATGGAGAGTCCAGAAACAGAGAAGAGCAAAAACTGATGTTAGAAGATGATAATTTTTCTTGTCATTGTGCCACATCGGGTCATTGGGTATTATTTCTTCATATTATACACACTTATGCAGGAAACATGTAATGTGTCCTTTTTTGCAGAGATATTTCAGTGATGCGCCACTGATGCCTAAGGATTTTAATGTGTATTTTATAGATTTTCATAGAGTTATATAAGTTGAATAAGTTTTCCTAAGTCTCAATTATTGTTTTGAAAGCCTTTTCCAGGATAAGGCATCACCACAAGCTTTGACAGATCATCAAGAGATAGATGAAGTGGCATATTATCTAACCATCGCTTATAGATTTCTCAGAGATTTCCTTCTTCTCTAAGTTCTTAAAATGTGGACCTATGAGTGGGTTGTGCCCATCCCATCCATCCCATGTTTTCTACAACACTCCCATGGTATTTACTGCCTAGAGCCCATCGAAAGAACTGAAAAAGCATTACTGTAGCTTCAGAAAATCTGTTTACAAGAGCACAGTTTAAGCCAGTGAGAGGCTGTAACTACTTTAGGAAACAGCCTGGCCTCTTCCTAGACGGCATTGGGGTTGGTGAGAATCTCCAGAACACTGCCTCTCCTCAACCACAATCTGTCTTTGAGCTATTGCCTCTTACAAGGCAGTGGTCTCTACCAGTTACACCTCAAAATGAAGTTGGAGATAATTTTAGCAAAGTGGGAAATAAGGCCCTCTTGCAAGTGCTGACTTTTAAAAGACAGCAGCAAGACAGGGAAGGAAATAGAGAAAACAGGTAAAGAAAAACAGCTGAGCTTGGAAAGGCCTCCATAAGACTGGTCCTTGTGTCTTCTTGGTTTTCTGCCTGCACCCCTGCTTTGAACAACCTGACCTAGTGGAATGTGTCTCTGCCCAGGGCAGGCAGGTTGGAACTAGATGATCTTTAAGGTCCTTTCCAACACAAAGCCTTCTGTGATTCTATGATACTATGAAAACACTGATCAGTACTCTTAAGATTTTTAACTCAGGAGCTTAAAGGTGTGATCTTCACTGGATGTATGAAAACAGTACACAGAACTAAAAAGGTTGAGATCTGGGCTCTACAGCTTCCTTAACCTTCTTGGTACTTTACAGTGCATCTACAAAGTGACCCTTCCAGCTGCTGGCATTCCACACCAGCTAAGCTTGCAGAAATACTGCCCATCCTCACCTCTCCTTGCTGAACCTGGGCCATCAGAGAGGCAAGAATGCAAAGTGTGCGGGGCTAATTCTATGGTCTATTTATATAAAAATATATGGCATTTCTGTAAAAAGAACTGAGTTGAGGGGCCTGTTCATTTGTCTCCAGACAAGTTTAGTTAAAACCAAAACAAAACTATCCAAAATCCTTTGGAAGATAAACCATAAACCCAAGGGCTACTATCAGTAATTCAAATGGCTGAAATCCGTGCTGAAGATCTGAATACCTCATTGACCATGCAAGCTAGAAGGGTGCTTTGGTTTCATCAGATGGAAATTCGGGTGAACATATGAGAAAAGCTTAACAGCTTTTTCATGTGGTTTGTTTCAGTGGGTTTATTGTGTATTTTGGCTGTTAGTCCTGAAGATGGGTCTGTTTCTTAACAGAAACAAATTAATGACCTGCTCATTCTAAACGACTTCCAGTAATAAACATCAGGCTGTCACCTTCACATCAGTTTCCTTTGCTCTGATGTCTAAGGGTCCTCTCTCCAAACCTCCTTAGTGCCAGGTCTGAGCAGAAAATAAGCCAATTCAAAATGAACTGCTGAAAACCATGACGTTTTTTCCCCCAAGTCTTCTCTGTATTAACAAGTTAAATTGGCTCAGCGATCAGTATCAGGGCTTGTGCAAGGGGGCAGGGAAAGTAATTAGCAGGATTACGGGGACTGGCGCCTCTCCTGTTCTCGGCGAGATCACTCCAGATGCGCCACACAGCTGCATGGGAGGGCTGTTCCAACCGGGGTTCCCGGTTCGTGTTTGTCCTTAGGCACACACAGGCCTCCTCTCCGCTGCCCGTGGTCAGCACAGGGGCTGCACTCACCTTCCCTGGGCGAGCAGGCCGGACGCGGGGCCGTGGGGCAGCTGGCCCGGGGAAGGCCGAGCGGCGGGGCCGGGAAGGCACAGCCCGGGGGGCTGGCTGGCTGTGAGGGGCGGCCTCGGCACCTCGGGGGACACGGTGTGTCCGATCCATCGCACTCCGGCAGCCCTGCACTCGGTAATCACCGCCGGCGAAACCCGCCCCTCAGAGACGCTCCCTGGGACAGGCGCTGTCTCCCTGGGACTCAAAGCCCAGTAGAACACTAAGGACCCGCTGGAAGTGCAGTTGCACACAGCGATGTGTCTGCGGGGAGGGCGCCAGGAGGACGGAGCCCGGCTCTTCTCGG
>VXBX01017515.1:828790-901932 GCA_013400415.1 Scytalopus superciliaris | reverse complement strand
TTTTTTTTCTTGTTTGTTTTCTTAAGACTACTTCCATTTATGATGGCTATGTTACCATCTTGGTACAGTCATACTATTCATGTGTTGCATTGATTCTACTTTTAGCTAGTTTGAGTATTTTGTATGTCAAAACTAATGCTTTTAAATTAAAAGAAAGATTAGCCACTTAATGTTGTTCTGATACAAATGCAGTATCAAGTGAGTGTGACTTTTGGTGAATACTAAATTACCAGATTTTACTGTGGAGTATTTTCTACTAAAATTTTGGTTTGGGTAAAGTTGTGCCTGTGTAGTTACGGATCAGGGAAACCTCTGAGGGATTAAAAAAAAAAAATAAAAAAAACCCCAAACAACTGGTTTCTCTAAGAGTCATACATTGGGATCACTTAACTTTCTCTGTACTGATCACTTAATTCACTTAACAGAAGCAGGTTTTTGGACTCTTGAACTAGTTTAGCCTTTCTCAAGCATAGCTTTGCATCTTGTTAAGTTGTTCCTCATAATCGTTTTTGATATCCTTAATCTTCCAATCCTCTTTTCCTCCTTTGTACATGACTTCAGTGTTTCTGAAGACATCTTCTGATGGAATGCTGTGGCGATGCAGTAGAAGCTCTTTTTTCCCCCCTAAAACCTGATCAGTGGTGCATACTTTTACTAAACAACCAGTGTGATATCTCTAATAGTCACTGAAACACCTTGTTCTTTTGGTTATGATGCTTAACTTAAGCAGCTTCCTCTTTTATATGATGAACTGCAGCAGTACTTAAATCCAGTAAAGGCTTTTCTAGCTTTTGTTGCCTTGCAGAGATGCTGACTTAGAATGTGCAGGGTTTGCTGCTAGTGGTGCTTTGATGGATGCATTTTGAATTAGATTCTGCTCCTTGGGATTATGTTAAGAGTTAATTCTTTTAAATGTTTCAGTGGCTAACCTGGTGTAATGCATACCTGATCTACATGGGCATAATTAGTCTCTCATCACTAATGTGTTTCTGCTGTTGCAATCTGACTTGTCTGGGATGTTAATCACTTTCTATCTTTGGGCATTTGGAAAAGAATGGCATTAAGACAGGAATTTCGGGGTTTAGCGATTCTATTTATTGGCAGAGTGAGCTTGCTGATTTAGTTCCAAGGGTTAACATATGGTAGTCTCCTTCACTGGTGCAACAAAGTAATTATGTGATGTTTTCTTGGTGGTGTGAAGTCCAGCAATCCAAGTCAGAAGCAATGTACTTCAGAAGCTTATGTAGTGGATCTATTTTGCCATGTATTAAATTGGAGATGTACATCTGCTTATTTTTTAAAATTTTTGTAATAGAGCTTTTTTCAGAGTATACCCAGCCATTAATAAGGTAATTGGTTGAGTTTCATTGGTTTGACATACTTAGCGAAAATACATTAGTTTTTGATTCTTTCTCAAAATGCAGATAAATTCTGTTACTTAAGTCTGGAAATTTGCAGTGTAAGTCAGTCCAGCAAGCTTGATTTCTTGAGCACATCAACTATGGAAGTGTTCCTAAGAGGTACAGTCTAATTGGCAAGAAACTTGGTCTGAAATTATGATGGGCTCTGACTTGCAAGACTGTGGGGCAAAGGGAAAGCTTAGAGAGGAAATAAGAAATATGTGATCTCTTGTAGAAAAGATGCAATGTATTATATAAACTACTCTCTGTTGTGTGCATGAGAACAGAAGTACTTATTTCTTCCATTCTCTCTTTAGTGGCTAACTTGCAAAGCAAGCTTGATTCTTATTTGAGTTTGATATTTAGGGTCCCTGTCTGTAAAACACTGCACAGCTCTGATGTGTAAGTTTTATATAGTTGAGATTGTTTTTTGTTCTGCCAGCCTTTGTAGTTTGCTGCCTGTCATACAATTACACTATCAAAGATAATTGCTGTCTGATTTACATTTACATAGTAATATGAGACTGATTTGGTGTGCCAGTACAGTCTGAATGTAACACTGGGTTTTCATATTTTCTCTCATCTGTAAGCTTAGAATGTTACATAGGGTATAGAGTACTACTGTCTGAGCCTTACTGGTGTTGAGGAGGACTAGTATACAAAGGTAAAGATGTCTGATGGATGTTGTGAGTGGAGTGGGAAGAGAAGAATTGTAAGTTCATTTCCTCCTCATGGTCATAGTTCTATTTTTGCTACTTTTGCAGATGTCTTAGTCTTAGATCATGCTGGGAAAAGTCCACACCTCAGAATATACTATTGCTTTCACTCATATATACATATATATTTTTTTATTTACTTCACTGAAATTTGTTCCTTAGTTTTAGACTGTAAGACTGATTTCAACTATTGAATGCATTTGATTGTTGTAGTGTGAGATTTCACCTGCATTTCCATGATAATGCAATTGTGCTTTGCCCTAGTTGTAGGCGAAGATATAGTTCAGCAGATTTCCAGAATATGTGCAGTGACTGCTGTGCCTTTCCCTGTTCAGTCTCAAGACATTGAAGTCCTTATATGTGTCTCAGAGTTTGTGCTTCATTGAAGGAACCTATTCTATGGCTTGTAACCATTATTTCAGCAAAGATTCTGTCTAAATGCTGCCTATGCCTCCTCATTTCTTTATCTCCCTTTCCACCTACGTGTTTTAACATGTGACATGTATTCTTTCCTTTTATATGGATTCTTGCATGATGTTTTAGTCTTTGGTTAGAAAAATATTCATTCTAGTAAGTAAAGGATACGTTTTTAAAAAGAATGACTTGTTCCATATAAAGGATGTAGTCATCCTTTTGTCTGTTCTTTTAGAATAAATTAATGTGCTTAGTAGCAGAGACATGTTGAAAAGAAGCAGGCTGCTTACTTGAGGGAGCAGTCTGTAGCGTTTCGTTCACCTTCTAGATTGTTGATGCTGTTTGAGAATTTCATTTCAGTGCATTGAAGTTAGCCCTTGAAGTAGTAAGTCAGTCTTATGTATAATAGTAGTTGCAGATACAGTAAATTAGTAAAGTACACGATCTGTTTTCTTAGAAACCTGCCTTTAAGGAAAAACATCTGAGAGTGTCACCTGAGTGTTATTTTAACCTGGAGACTAAAAGTGTGTCTGCCTTTGCTAAAACAGTAAAAGGGTAATTTTTTGATAAATGGAAGATATCAATTCTGTTGCGCAGTTCAGCCTGTAAGCAGCAGATGCTTGCTGTGCTTAGCTGTAACAGCATCCGTGAATGGTAGGTTCCTCTAGGCTGTTAAAATTAGCAAGCTGAATAGTGTAGCATGTAGAAGTAGCCCCTCTTCTTCATCCGTGTTCTAGTATATTTCATCTTGCATGAAGAGTGCAATTACAGCTCATCAGCAAGTTTCTTTACTAGTGTTTCTATAAATGCAGTAAAACTGCCTTATGAGAAAGTTGATTACAAGGCCTACATTTGCTAGAAAATAATACAATAGGCATCTTAACATGTTGTAAAAGATAGGTGCTGGGATGCTGTTGGCAGTCCAAATTCTTTAAGAAGCCAGAAGAAAATTGACTAGCTATGTGTTGGAGGAAGCTCTATTTAAAAAAAGTTAGGATGTTTTTTATATCTGCACATACATCATATGCTGCAAATGGAAATTGTGTTCCTAATGATTAAAATACTGCCATAGTCCTGACTTAAGAGGTGCTTATGAAAATCATAGAGGCTGCATGGACAAAATCCCTGTATTGGCTGGCTGAATGTCCCATTATTACCTGTTTTTTCAGACACCACATTATTCATTCAGCTAGTAGTGAAGTTACTCTGGGATTAGTCCTGAGCAGCATACAGGATCTTGTTTTATGTATATCAGAGCTGCTTTTTTGTAACTGTCTGAGCAAAGACATGTAGAAAAATGTAAAGTACTGTAACATTAAATTTTAAAAAAAGCATCTCAGTTTTGAGAAGCTTCTTCAGGTGGAAGCCAAAAGGGTAAAATGCTGAAGTGGTTGTATTTTCATATACTGGCTGTGAGGATAGCATTGATTCTTAGAAGGACACAGACCAGTAAGATGTTCTCTAAGAAGCAGAAATGGTTGAATTGAGAAAAACTAGAAAGAGCAAACAAATTAGAAGTCTGTTAAGTTACAGGGTTTGAGAACTGGTTTGCTAAGTGCAGTAAAACCTGAAAACTGCACATCGAAAGCAAGAAACGTTGCCAAAGTCACTAGGGCTCCTAGAGAGACATGAAAAGGCACCTGGGGAAAGTCAGATCATGTGGTAAGAATTAAGTGAACTAATTGCATTGCTTTCTGTCAGAGAAGGACATAAGAGACTTCTCATGAGAACTTCCTTTGACTCCAGGCAAGTATCATTTTAAATTTCAGTAAGTGTTTAAATCCAGTCAGCAGAACGATACCTGTAGTACAGTCATGTCTTGTGGTATATGCCAAAGAATTTCAGAGGAATTAGCCATGAGTATGGTTTGAACTCTAAATGATTTTTGGTTATCTAGCCCTTTGCTGTTGTGCCATGCTAACGGAAGTATTAAACAAAGTACTGTAAGTAGAGAATATGAAGCCAACTTCATATTAAAAAGTAGATCAGGAACAGAAATGTTGACTAGTGATGGGTGATATTCTTCTGAGTCTTTCATGATATGACTAAGAATTATGACAGTGTTGGTCATCTGAACAGAAGCTCAGTGAGGCCTCAGAGTGAGAGTGCTTATGTGTTGACCATTATTCTGAGCTCTCTGCCACACTAACGACTGCTTTTGAAAGGCGGTGCTGTGTATGGTAGAAGTTGCAGTGCACGGGGGAACTGAGACCCCTTTTATTCTCCTTCCCTAATACAGGATGGCCACTGTAAATGCATTTTTTTGCGGAAATGTTTGGATCTCCTGTAGTGGTTGGATGGGACAGATACTGTAAGAAAACAGAATTTACTTGCATGAGCAAGCATAAAGAAGGGGTCTAGTACGTGTTTTGATAAAGGTAGTTGTGTCTCACAGGTCTCATTTTCTTGAAGGATTCATTGTTAATCCATTTTCTGTGTTCAGTCTGATAACACAGAACTGCTGTTGTTTTTGGTTTTTTTTCCCCAGAAGAATGTTTCTGAGATTCGTTACTGAAGACTTTGTAAAAACTGAATAGTTACAGGTTTCCTGGTTTTATGGGTTAGATGCTCAGAAATAACCAAAAGGAATAATAAATTATTTACTTTATTATAATGGGAGTTTACCGGTAGAATTACTGTTGTTTGATACCTTCATAAATACTTGGAGGGAAGAAATGAATGAGAAAAGGATACAAAGGATAATAGAAAGCTAGAACTGACTGCAGACAGTCACAGTGGGAGTTCATTGTTCATTAGATTATTAAATTGCTGGTAAAGTGAATTCCAGTAAATACAGAATCATCACTGAAGAAAAATAATTCAGGCTGAATATACCCAGTGGGTGGGCTTTATGTTGGTGGTTTTGTTCAGAAAACACCTTAATGCTCCTTCATAATGGCTTGTTTTAAGGAGCAGCTGTATGCTCAGATATCCTCAAGTAGCAGCAGCAATCTTGGCAAGAGTAAGGACAATAAAATGAAAGTGTGTGTGTCACGGACTGACTGGTGAAGTTATGTGTTGACTCTCTGTGTTTCTGCCCCCCTGACAGAAAATGTGGTACAAGCTGAAGAAGATTAGCAGTGGCCAAAGTTTGGACTTGCTCTTGTGTAAGGAGTGAGAAACCAATGAGAATGGGTAGCTTGGAAAACTTCTCGTGGATAGAGACAAGAGGATATGAATTGAGAGCCCGAGAAGTGTTATATTTTGAGATGAATTGCCAGTAATAACTTTCTTTGTCCCAAGGAAAAGAACATCAGATAAGATCATCACCAGGCAGCTGATAAAATAAGGCCCTCTTTATTCTAATTCATACTTAAATTGTCATAGAACTCCATGTATGACAAAAGCATAAAAGGACCAAGAGACCTGGAAAAATCAATGGAAGAAAAGTCTTTTGAGCTAATATGCATCATGGTTGGGATCCACCCCAAAAGTATGCAAGTAAAATTACTGGAGGCTTGGAAGGGTGGCTCCCCCTTTGCCTTTACTGTCTTTCCTTGCTTTCACTCTGTATCTACTTAGACAGATTTTTGTAGGCAGGAGAATAGGAAGTCTTCAGTTTGGGCCCACTGCTGTTAGGTGTTTTCAAGTATTTTATTCTTTGGCCTTGTCTTGCAAAGGGAAAAAATAGCATACTTTCTGTAAACAAAATTAAACAGAATCATGTGAGTTTTCATTTTCTTTCTTGTTGAAAGTTTTGGAATCAAGTAGATTCATCAACAGATTGAAATGTTAGTTAAGTCTGCAGTGTACTTAAATGTTCAATTATGGATCCAGGCTCAGTTAAGATAAGAGAAAGGACAAACAGTAATTCTAAATATGTATGCTTTTTGGAAATATCTTTGTGCTTTGCTGCTAAAATCTCTTTGTGTATTGAAAGGAATCCTGACACTTCAAATTTAGGTGTATCTGTTGGAGGTTATCTGAGGGGGAATTACCCATGAAAATGAGTTGCAGGAGTCTCAGGTGAAGAGTTGAGTTCTACTAGAGATGTATTAAATTTTACTTTTGAAAGGCAAAGTATATTAACTATAGATTGACTTTTGGTTTTAGGATAGTATTTGAATTTCACTACATTGTTGACTAGATATGTTTCTTGAGTTTCTTGCATTAGAAATCTTAGAAATATGTCAACATCAAAAGATGTCTTTGTAAAACGTCACAGCAGTAGTTGTTTGTGTCTTTTTGTTTAGTATAGCTTGATGCTTTTCCACTGAAAGAAAACATGGCATTCACCTGGAAATTCAAATTTGGCAGCAAGTGTTCTGTAGTATTGGGAGATGGGAAACAAAAGGTTTAATAGGTATATAAGGTTCCAGTGTTAGAACTCTTCATGTAATACTGGTATTAAAATACTTGAGAATATATTTAACAGTTCTTGCTCTGAGTTCAGTTGAAAGGTCACTTCCTGTATGAATTAATGGCTAATAAAGGGCTTGAGTGTCAAAGGAATCTCCATTTGTCAAAGTGGACATTTTTACATCAAGAAATACTCAAATGTCCTTTTTATTGCACTGTACAAGAACTCATCAATACCAGTGGCCTGTTTGCAAGTCTGTGTAAGTTACCACATACACAGAAGTAAGAACTGCTGGAAAAATAAACCTACTTGAAGATTTTAGTTGTTTTAGCATGGCTTCACATTTGCATCATTATGTAGTTTTTAAGACTTTGCCTTTTAAAGAAAATAGTAATTGAGAATCAGAAATTGATTTTTGGCTTCCACTATTAAGCAAGTAAAAAATTTAGTAAATGTCTCCTAGAGTTAGCATTCTGAATCTTTTTGGTTAAAGGATGATATTAAATAAAGCCTATGGCCTGTTTCTGGTAAAATTTATTAGTTAAATTATCATTATAACTGATCCTACTTTTCTCCATTAGACTACATGAAGAAATAATTGACTTCTATGACTTCATGTCCCCTCGTCCTGAAGAAGCAGCTATGAGAAGAGAAGTGGTAAAAAGAATAGAAACAGTCATCAAAGATCTTTGGCCTACAGCTGATGTGAGTGTAATTTAAGTTGTGATTTGCTTCTCTAGCAAATTGTAGAGCTTGGTCTCTTAACCTTGCTATTATCTTTTTCTGGTTTAGAAATGAACAGATAATACTTCAAACTTAAGGCAATTGACTTGATATCGCAGCTCTTTCAGTATTTGCCAGTTCATTTTAAAAAGTGGGGGAAATCTCAAACCTTGATGTCAGGTTAATGAATGCTACTGATGATTTTTTTCACTTTGAGTACTGGGACTGTGAAGAGCTGTCCACTTTAAGTAGTGCATTTCTTAAAGTAAAAGCTTATTAAATTTCTTGTCTTATAACTGAATTTTGAATATTAAAGTGGTACTGACTACCTATATATCCATTTCTGCAAGAAGTTCTGACTCTGTGGATATCTGTAAGTAGATATATCGGTGTTTTACTGCTCTGTTGTAAAATATATATATATTTTTTGGTACTCGTTACGAATTTGACATTCAGGGAATTACTTCAGCCCTATTTTAATGTGAAAATTGCACTCCCTGAGATTGCTTGCAAGCAAAGTTGGTCTAATTTCATATACTTTGTTACCCAGTGAGTAGGTTTGCTCATCCAAAAAGAATGTGTTGTAAACTGTATCTCTAATATCACCTTTGTGATTACTAGATAGTAGCATTGTCATTTATAAATAGAAAAATGTATCAGAGCACTGTGATTTAACAACCTTCTTTGTCAGAGAGTGAGGCCTCTAAGCCATAGCACTGAGCTAAAGATACTGTAAAGCTCGTCTACTTCATCCTCACCTATGTTTTTCCTTCATAGTAAGATTTTTCTGCCTTGTGGAAATAGATATAAACACTGAAATGGCCCAGTGTTGCTCAGGCTTTTCATAGGAAGAAAGAAGTAAACTTTTAAAATTGTGGTCTGCTCTGGCAGAGGGTGAAGAAGGTCTCAATTCTTTAGGCTGGAAGCATGCTAAAAGTACTTGATGTGGACTGTGGATATATCTTCAGCACGCCTTATTTTCCACACACAGACACCTGCTGCTACTTCATAGTCATCCTGAACAGTAAAATCTGGAGTACTTACCTTTACCAGAATTGTTTGTTTAGATGCACTTGCTGTTTTTTAAACGTAAAAATTTGGGAAAATTATTCCTTGAAACTCTTCCAATTTCAGTAAATCTGTCCTCTGAGGAAAGAAGGGAGCAGGAAGAAAGGAAATAGATAAAAGCTTATGTCTGTCAAGCTGGAAATAAATAGTGAAAAGGACTTGCTTAAATTTGCGCGCTGCTAGCAGGATTGGTATTTATTTTGTGTTAAGAAAAAGCCCAATTTCCTCTAAAGTTGCATCTATAAGAAAGTGCATTTGTACATGCTTAACAGAGTATATAGTACTTTTTTTATTGGGCTGTATCCTTAAGAAGTCAAGAAAAATGTTAAGTCTTTTAAGTAAAATTAAGTGATCATTCATAACTACAAAATATTTCCTTGGCGTGTTTGTTTTTTCAGGTCCAGATATTTGGCAGCTTTAGTACAGGGCTTTATCTTCCAACTAGGTAAGTAATAGTTTGCTTTTATATACAAGTTTTTCTTCTTTTAGAGAAATGGTAAATTTTAAAGAGGAGTTTAGACTCGAATGTGTAAACCTTTCAAACTGTCAGTAAAACTTATGTAATATTTCATACGATACAGGGAAGAGCTTTTGAACTTTAAGATTTGCCATAATTATTTGATGTATTGTCGTATTGCTTTATTTGCTTATTGAGTCTTTTAAACATACAGTGAAACTGAATGTCCAGGATTTCCTGTGTAAAGATTGTTTTGTTAAATAAGATTAATTAGTGAGAGTGTGTGACTTACTACAGAGTTACTGTGTAAAGTCAGAAGAGTGATCACTGAAGTGTATTCCCGTTGTTTCTGAGAGGAAAATGTCTTATTTGATGTTTTATATTGCTTAGTAGTTCAACTGATGGATGTGGAAAACGTGCATAGCTGTCTTAAAGACTATGTTGTCTTCACATTGATTAAATTTTCAGTAGGAAAGCATTGGAAATTTCATTTCTATGAATAGCAATCAGTGATAAAAATTGTGTGGACTAGTAACATGCTTGTCAACGTAGGTATATAGATGAGAGATAAAACTGGACTGTAGAAGTCAGAGGGGAGGGAGCAAGAAAGGTAAAAGAGAGAGGAACTCAGCAGAGAACTGGAAGCAAGAAACTAGAATGCTGCTTTTGGGTCCTAAAGCACAAGTAGACTCTCTTGCTTAATGTTCCTAAAAGAAGCTTATTGGAACCTAGGTGACAAGTTGCAAAGTTATCACTGTAGGACTTGAAATGTGTAGAATGCCAATTTTACCGTATTTTTTTGTCGGTGTATTATGCTTTAGACTTAATGGATTTCATACTGTGTTCTTTTTGTTTAGTGATATTGATCTGGTTGTTTTTGGGAAATGGGAGCGGCCTCCTTTACAGCTGCTGGAGCAGGCATTAAGAAAACACAATGTGGCTGAACCATATTCCATTAAAGTACTTGACAAAGCTACGGTAAGTAGGAGTCTTTGGAATACTGAACTGAAAAACTTTCGACCCCTTAAGATGTTGGTGATAAATAGTGTGCTTAATTCGTGAAGTAAATTACATTGTCTTAAGCTCTCTGTGCGAGATTTCAGTAGAATGTCTATGCGCTTAGCATTAGCGTGTAGTCTGTTACATGGACAATTGTAATTCTGCGTACTGTGTTTGCTGGAAGGCCATACCTTATGCTTGTGTTGTCAATAAAGATCTGAAAGTCAGTATTTGCAAAATATCCGGTAAAATAAATTAACTATTAGCATAATGTTTTTACATTGACCTTTGGGGGGCATTTGTTTAGCCAGGGGCAACTAAACAGTGCTGTCTGTTTTGCAACATGATTTTCAGGTTGTCTTGTTTCTGATGGCATAGTGAAGTGTTCCAAACCTTATGTTTGGTTTTTCCTTCCAAAATACACTACTTGAGAGCTTTATTTGTGTAACTAATGCATATTATCTCTTGCATCTGTCTTGTAAGCCTAACAAATCACACTGAATATGTTAAAAACATAATAATGTAGGAGAATTTTATGCTACTGAGCAAGTGGTGTTTTCTCCAGGGGACTAAGGTGAGTATTCTGGAGTTTTGTTAGCAATCTGCTGTTTTGTGGTCTCCAAAACAGACTAACTCTTTTCAGTCCTAAGTGTTCTTGTGGTTTCTGTTGGACTAGGATATGTAACAGTGGCTCTGGTAGTCTTTGGTTTACTTGAGAACAAATGGGATTTTCAGAATCTGTGTTACCAGTTAGTGATAGAAAATGGTAGTAGGCTAGGCTTACAGTTCTACTAGCCCTTTTTATTTTATTCCTTCTGCTGTTGGTACAAAATGATGCTATACTTCTGTTCTTTTTAATTTTCCATTCTAGATTAAAAGTACAAGAAGTTCAATTTAAAGTAACCTAAACTTCAGCTGAAAACGTTTATGATTTAAAGTGACTTTGCAAGGTACTGCCTTCCAGGTGGTGGTTTGAGGCTGAACTGCATATTCACACATTCTGTAATAATTTATTGCTGCCATATTGCTACTCTTACTTTGCTTTGTCTCTTCTGGCTTTCATTTGATTCTACAGTTTGTCTTGATAAACCAACAGACATTGCTTTTTGCTGGGCTAGTCTTCTGTCAGTTTAGCAAGTGAATGGTGCAGTGCTGGGTCAGAGGAGTTCAGTTCCCACAGGTTGAGATTAGAACATCTATTAACAGGAGCAAGTCATTAAATTAAGTAAATTTAGTTATCTTACAAAACAGTGATATTGCAGCTATGGAGGCAGATGTCTGACAGCTGTTGGAGAGTGTAACAGCGATCCTAAGTTAACATGATTGTACGTGTGCGTGTTTTTAATCATCAAACTAAAAGGTGCTCACTTGTCAGTCAAGTTAGGATTGTTATCTCTTCTCAGAAGACAGACTTGATAGTTGGGTTAATTTGGACTGGTAGTATCCATGTGTCTTAAATATGTAAGCTAAAGAATAGCACTAGTGTTGTATTTCAGGGGATTCATAATCTTGTTTTAATCTTTTCAGGTGCCAATAATAAAACTTACTGACCAGGAGACAGAAGTGAAAGTTGACATCAGTTTTAATGTAGAAACTGGTGTGAAGGCAGCTCGGTTTATCAAGGAATACATGAAGGTATTAGCCATATAGTGCATGTCATCCTACTTACCAAGGTGTGCTAGAGGCTTACCTAATGTGTTTTGGTATGGCTTGATAATTTAGTGCCAAAGACTATTTTCATTAATACTAATGAAACGTGGATGTTTTAAGTTATTTTCTGTTGGTGTCTATTCACTGTTCCCTTCGAGTGCTAGGTTACACTGAAAGGACTTCTACAACCATGTCTAGATCTGCAGATAGGTACTAGACTTTGCTTCTAAAGCAAGTCTGTGTTCACGGTTTGCTTACCTTGAATTTAAGTGCTGCTTGATTATGAATACTGACTTGCTAAACTTTCAAAAAATGATTCTTCTGTAGCTACCTACTTAAGTTTCCTGTTATGCTTTGTAGTAAAAGTACTAGTCAGGTTGAATGTTTTGACTGTAAAAAGTGACTGGCACTCAGAGGATATAAAAATCTTACTGTGGGGGGTGGAAATAAATTTGATATCTAAGCTCTTCGATCAAATAGGAGTTGAAGTCTATTCATCAGTTTCTAGAACAAAATAAAGCATGTTTCAGTATTTGCCATGGAAACAGTAGAGCACACCACTGAAAGTACTTTTGTATTAGATGAATCTCTGTGTGTTGAGATTGTGTAGTTCTTTATTTGTTTTAGAATGTTGACATTGTCATTGCTAAGACTTATTTTGCTTTGCAGAAATATTCTTTGCTGCCTTACTTGATTTTAGTATTAAAACAGTTCCTCCTTCAGAGGGATTTGAATGAAGTTTTTACTGGAGGAATTAGTTCTTACAGCCTAATTTTAATGGCAATTAGTTTCCTGCAGGTACGTCTGTTCTTATTTGTTTCTATGTTCTTTAAAATATTTTGGTTTTTTGTCTATGCCCTTTAAATTGTACTGTTTCTTCTGACCCCTCCTGGCTTCATTGTTATGGCTCTAAGTGTTTTGACTACTGACATCTCTGGAATACCTCTCAGACATGTAAGAACTTCTCTTCCCTGTGTGACCTGAAACAGCAGCAGGAGCCCTGTGAAGGTCATGAGGGTTGTGCATGGCTTTCTATACCAGGGTCTGTACCCGAATCATCCTAATGGTTTTTCGCAAATATACCAGGATGTGGTTTGTTGCTTCCTAGACTACTTGTACTGAATGTGCAGAGTAGTTGATTTCAGTGTTTATTAGAATTATGAAATCCAACAGTCAGGTTGTTTTTTAATTATGTGTTGTTTAGGTTTTGACATGCTTAAGACTGGCAGATGCTGATGAAATAGCTAACTGATAGATAACTGATGAAATAACTGAGTCACAATGTTAGAAATGAGTTCCAATTGAAAAAGTAGTTAGTGTCTCTCAGCAACTGTGGTAATGAAAAAAACTGCCTATTCTCTACAGATGATGATGACTGAAATATTACTATAGATTTTATATACTGAATATACTATGTGGAGGTAGAGACAAGAACTGTATTTCGGTTGGGGCAAATAGATTCCCTCCTTCTGAAAACTGAGGAATGGATTTTCTGTGAAAAATCAGGTATTGTTTTGTTACTAAGCTGTAATTTAGTATGCAGTACTTCTTTATTGCTTTTGAGTTAAGGAAAATAATTCCGTAGTCCTCAAAAAACCGCAAGAGGAAGGTTGGAAGAATTCTTTGGCTTCCAGATACTGAAGTGCTGCCCCCTCTCGGTTATGTGAGAGTACATGAAGGATGAATGACTAAGTTGAGAGTTTCATGAAGTACTCAGCTGTTTAAATCAGAGCTTTTTGTTGCCCTGTGTTATGGTCTGAAAACTGTTAATTTTTAATAATCAAAAATTTTTTCATCACAGCTGCATCCAAGAATTGATGCCAGAAGAGCTGATGAAAACCTTGGAATGCTTCTAATAGAATTTTTTGAACTCTATGGAAGGAATTTTAACTACTTGAAAACTGGTATTAGAATAAAAAATGGAGGTGCCTATATTGCCAAAGAAGAAATCATGAAAGTCATGACTAATGGATACAGACCATCCATGCTATGTATTGAAGATCCTCTCCTGCCTGGTAAGATTGTACACTTCTTGCAGTATTCCAGGGCTCTGGCTCAGCTTGTGCTTTCACAGCTTCCATTAGTCTGTCAAACAGGTTAAGAAGCTCTACTGAGAAGAGACTGTTGCTGATGTAGAGGTACAGTTACAGAGAAGGGCTAAGGGATATGGACCGGAAGTCTCCCAAGAGTCATAGCCTGAGTAAATTGGATTGCATGCAAACAGTGCAGTTGCATAATGCGTTGGAGATTCAGAACTGTGTTGAGTGTATAATAAGATTCTCTGACAGCGTTGGGATATAGTGAAAGGAAGAAGTTCGGGAAATCCTGGGAGGGAGCAACAGTTCTCTATTGTTCATTATGAGAACAAGAATTGAAGGTTTGGTCTTCCCACCACAGTGTGTGGTGCCATACTTCAGATAAATTATGCCACATGGGAAAGAAATGCGCCAGACGAGGTATCTGTCCTGCAGGGTGGTGCTGTAGAGACCCCACAGAAATACAGGTGTATATCTGTAAATATACAGCAGGGGGCCAGCTGTGTTATGGTGGTGTTGTGGAGAGTGGTTTGCATAACTGGCTTCTGTGCTGTCACAGGGACCTTTAGAGAATGGCTGTTACAGTTGCATGTACTTTTGAAAGTAACTAACATAAAATTATTTCTTTTAAGGATTTGGTTTTGATTCAGTAACCTTCAAAATAAACAAGATTAATTTTGGCTGACAGCCTCAAAAACATTTCCAGCTTTAAAGGACTCAGTTTATATTCTATTTACACTGTGGCAAGTAGCTAAAATTCCAAAACAGCTTTTTACTGAAGTCAATTTTCAGTTAATTTGTACTACAGCATTAGTATTTCTAGGATGTAGTTGGCACTCAAACTCCATACTGTCACATATTGTGTGTAGACTGCTTACGTACAGCACTTCTAAAGCAAATACCAAGGATCAGGAGCTGAAGTCTGACACCTTTCTAAATACTCAATATACTGAATGTTCATAGTTCTTTAGACCAGGTTGCAGGCTATGATACTTGTCTAACCATGTGTCTGAGATGTGTGTAGCTCTTAGTTTGTGTCCACTGTGATTCTTATACTTGGCCAGGCATAGATGTGATTTTGCACAACTGCCATTATGTCATTGGGATTTCCTTCAGGAGCTCTGTACTTACTTGCCTGAGGGTCCATTTAAATAGCAGCAATTGTTTAGAGTGAAAAACATCTACTGCTCTTCAGTTCTGTTGCTTCCTATCTGCTGAGGACTGAAGGGGAAGAAATTATGTATGCTACACAATGTTCTAATTACTGCTAATAGTACTTTGGAGAAAAAAAAAAAATCAAGTTCAGTAGGGCCCCTGAACTGTTCCTCCTACCATAAATCTTGCAGCAGCAAAGAACTGTAGTTTATAAGAAAGGTATCTAGTTGAATGCTGTTGAAGAGTTGATAAGAATTAAATTCTAGAGGAGTTTATATGTGATGAGATAATGTAATTCTTACAGGAGATAGTGTTTTGGCAGTGGAAGTGGAAGCTGACAATAGCTTGAAGTTATCTGACCACTATGTCCCATGGGGTATTTTCTGGCAGCTACCACAGACATTCAGAACTTGCCTGATGGAGCTAGGAGGAAAGTTATATAGAACATATTGGATGGCTCTTTGATCTCATGAGTCCAGCCTCTTTAGATCAAGACTTAATCACATGTTCCTACAGTATCTAAATTTACCTGTCAAGTGTATGTAGATAGTATCTAGAATTTTGTTGATTAACTCAGTTCTGTTCCTCCTTCTGTCCTAGTACAAAAATCTTTTCCAAGGATTCAGGTCCTTGCCCAGTTGACAAGTCATCTTCTCTGATTAGTTTGTGTTCAGATCCACGCAGTGCCTAACTTCATGAGGGCTGGTGGCAGAATGGACACAGATGTCTCTTGACTTAGATTAACATAAACTACTATAGAGTTTTGCCATTGCAAACCTGTGTTTGTACTGTATACATAAGTCTTCAATCTCTTCTTTTAGCTTGATCATATCTATCTCTTAAGTTTGAGTTAAGCCTTGGAAGAAGACATCAAAAAATGACTTCTTAATCCAAAATGAGACAAAAACCATAGGGATAAAAAAAGCCTTTTAATTTCTCAAAGGTTATCAAAGTAGTGTAGAAGTCTTTCATGTGAGTTTGTGCACTAGTTCAGTAGTGGCATCCTGGAGGGTATAACTCATAAGAATAGCTTTGAGTTTTCTTGTAGAGGACAAGAATACGTGTAGTGGGATTAGTTCCTTTAAGTTGGAGGAACTGTTTTCTTCAGTGTGAAATGGTGATGTCTGGCTAACAGATGGAAGGTGTCATCAGAAGGATATGGTACTTCAGTACCTGCTCCAGTACCTTTTGTTAGTTCCTGGATTTAGAAGGAACACGCATCAAATCATTGTGTTGCTGTTTTGGTTGTAATGGGTTTTGCTTAGATTCTCCTGAATGCTGAGGGTTTCCTCTGAGATTGTCAAAGACAGATTGTTGTATGCTAAAAAATTACAACCTCTGTGATTTGACAACCAAGATTCCAATAAAGATGTCAGGAATCCACACTTAAGATGGGAAGTGTGTTGAAATATGAAAGTAGACTAATCTACTGGTGATGCATTTTGAAGTAGTTGTTTATACTTGATCTTTGTACGTAGTACAAGATCTTTGAGTTAGTGTCCCAGGACAGGGCAATGAGATGAAAATTACTCCCTTAGTGTCATCCAAAGGAGGGAGTTTCTGTAAACATCTTGTAGCTGCACAGCCTTAGTTTCTCAAAGCAGTTATCCTTTTTTTGATGTGTGAAAAGTAGAAACATTTATTTAGGAGAACTGCAAAGAAGACAAAGAAGTCTATTCACAGGAATATGTTAGAACAGTGTGAATGATACCATCTCATAAAAAGTTTGTGTGGAGTTGTTCTAGCAGTATCCTGTCTTGGGAGACATTACTCTGGTTGCAGGTGACAAATTTTTAATCTGTGGTTTTAAGCTTGGCACTTATACAGCAGATTGTTAGGGACACTTACTATTCTATACCTTTGTGAATGAGGTGATTTTCAAGGTCCTTCAGTAATTTCTGATGCTCAGAACAGGAACAATGTTCATCTTGTTTCAGATTGGCAGTGGCTAGAGTACCTAAATGCTACTCTTTAACACAGAGTTTAAAACTTGGAGTTCCACCTCCACTGCTTCCTTCCCTCCCATTCCATGTTCTTAATTTTGAATTGCTATGGGCACTAATTAAAGTTCTAAACCTTAAATTCAATGCCTTTTCTTCAAAAAGGGACTCTAACTTGAAGGACTTCCTATGTTTCATGTTGCTTACTTATGCATCTTGACAGGTGACAAGTGCAGGAAGTAATTAAATTGGCAACAACTGTTGGGTTTATCTCTTCTAGCCTTAGTGGCTGCCCAAAATCATTGATTGCAGCTTTTCAGTATCTGCTACTTGTCATTAGAACCTGCAAATATATATGTGTGTGTGTATAAAACATATGTTTATAAAAATACACAAATACATTGAAGTTGGCATCTGAAAGAACCTCTTTAATGCTGAATCTTGCAAAAAGGTGTTTACTAGATAATAGCTTAACATAAATGGGTCTATTTCAGCCCTAGATCATAGTCTTGCCTTTACCTTTTCCAGGCTGTGTTCTTAAAACTGCTTCAGATAAAGGAAGGCTACCTGATGGAGTAGTAATACTGATAGCGAGTAATGGAAACTTTGGACGTGTTGCTTTAGGGATGAAGGCTTTGTTAGAAAGAATAAGGATTAAATTATACATGAAATCACACACCATTGTTGTCTGCCAATGTACATCTGAGGATTGAAGTATGTACATGTTTTTTAAGGAAAGTGTTTGCGTTACATGCTTTATGTGATCAGTCTAGACTGTGACAAAAGAAGGATGCTCACTTATGTAAGACACTGTAATGAGAGTGATCTCTCAGAAGAAAAAATGTCTTCAGGACAGCAAATGCAAATATGCTGTCTTTTGGCTTCATTAATACGTTGCTTTCTGGATTAGGTAGGGTCATCTCTGTACATATGTGACTGGTGCAATTCACAGTAGCTCCAGCTGCAGTGCAAGTCAGAAGCTCTGCAGACTGTATAATTGATTAAGGCTTGTTTATTTAGAGACTTTTATGAACTAAGTACAGGTGCAGAGTGAGGCAATCCAGGAACTCAGGCACTAGCTATTCTGCCTCTCTTCTCAAATCCTCTTCAATAGAGACTTAAACACAACTTTGATGATTTGAACTGAACTGCCTGAGTTGGCTGTAAGTGGATTAGGGAAAGCTTATGATTTCTTTTGCTGGCACAGCAATGGTGGTGGCAACAACTGATGGAAAGAGTAATTGACAGTTTGTAGCAGCTGCATCTTCATTTTGGTGTAACCTCATGTATGATGTGTGCCAAATGTACTTGCATCAGGTTAGACTACACACAGATTAGACTAATACAGATTGAGTGTGTGCTGAGTGTGTATTCTTAATTCCTGTGATGTGAATTTATATAATCATTTCGTTGAAAAAGAGCCCCAGTATTGAGTCCAAACATAGGTGGACTTGAATTTAGTGGTATATGCAATTATGTGTGCTTAACCACTTGTATATATTCCATTTATGTTGTATCTCAGTTTAATTCTCTTTTCTGTATATGTTTAACGTATCATTGTATGGCAACTGCTGCTGGACACAAGTGTTCTGCCTCTGAAAAACCTATTACTTTTCTAGTAAAATTAACATTTTTGTGTTCTGATTTCACCACTGGAATACCTTGGTCACTTTTCAGCTGCCTTTGAACTAAGTCCTTTGTGAAGAATACTATTATGTGTCTCCTCCTAGATTCACTGTCCTAAGCTCACAGTGATCTCTGCTTCTATTTCAGAAGAGAGTCCAATAGTAAATAAGCCATCTGGAGAGGCTTCTGTAATTCTGAGCCTAGTAGCTGCTGGGTACTGCAGTGGTGCATTCAGAACAAGATACTCAGCTACTTCAGTAAACAGGAAGTATTTCTTGATCAGTTTTTATTTGACCACGTGAATTACTTGGAGAATCTTGAAGGATTAAAATGTGTTGTCAAGTAGTAAAGTCAAGGCTGTTTTCCCCCCTGCCCTGCCCCCCATATGACAGATCTCAGCTTGTTTGTCTGGAATGGCTTCCTGGACAAAATGGTTAGGAGAGTGAAGAGTTGCTCTAAAGTCAAATTCAGCCTCATTGTATTTAGTCCTCCAAATGATAGATTCTGTCCTTTACACATCAATTTTCAGAGCAGATTTTTCATTAATTTCTTTTAAGCATGGGCCCTGATCTGATTTTCAGGCTTAAAATAATCGTGTTCAGTGGTTCATCCCTCTCCAGTGTTCTCACAGCATTTCACACAGCATTCTGAAGGAGGGAGCCATTCACTGTAAGCAGTTTTCTACCCACTCAAGACCTAGTGTGTATTTTATGGAACTTGAAGGAAATTTTATTTGTGTTTCTTAAATTGAACTCTGACAGTGAACTTTTGGTGTCTGGTGCCAAATACATCTACAAAAAACCCCCAAGTGTTTCATGCTAGTAATAGCAAAATCTTTCTAGGTATCAAATGGGAGACCAATGCTTGTACGTTTTCATGGATATAGAAACTGCATCATGTTCTTAGCTTCTGCAGTTCCTCACATGGCACTGCATTTGGAAAGAATTCTAAAGAAGAGCATGCCTAAAGAAGAGCATGCCTAAAGAAGAGCAATTGAGAGTGCCACTAACTTGATCAAAAAACAGTGCTGTACAAACTTCTGGAATCCTCTGTGATAGATTTTGTCAAATGGGTTTATCATGTGAAGATAAATAGTCTGTTTGAGCTGGTTTGTTAATCTCTAATTTTGATAAGGTTAAGTAGAGGTTGATGTGTGTATATCTTACCCAATGAAGATAATGTGGTTGTACAAGTGTCATTTTAAGCTGAGTTTAAGCCTGCGGAAACTCTACTGGTAAGTGAGACATAATGCTTTAAGCTTGGTAGGTTCACTCTTGAAAGACAGCTATAAGAGCTTTAAGCTGATCTCTGTGCTCTGTTTCTATCAGGTGCTGGTACACAAGTATTTTAAAAGTGGGAAATTGAATGTGTAGTGTTAAATGTCATTCCTAAGGTTAACTTTTTATTGAGATAGGTACACTTAGTTGTTGCTGATGTAAGTAGGATGGGATAATATATTTAAACAGAATTAAGCTGTATTGTTAAAGCTTCTGATCTTTAAGTATGAACAGTTTTTTTGGTTGCTGATATTAAAAAAAGATGATCTGATGACTGTCACATTATTTCAGGAAACGACGTTGGCAGAAGTTCTTATGGTGCCATGCAAGTCAAACAAGTTTTTGATTATGCCTACATTGTTCTTAGCCATGCAGTATCACCACTTGCAAGATCATACCCAAACAGAGATTCTGAGAGGTAATTAGCTAACTTTTTAAATATCCATTTGTCTGTGTAATCAGTTAAGAATGTTTGGGTCTAGATCAAAAAACAAAATATTATTTGGTGTTTAAATGTGGCTGTATTGAAATCTACACGGAAATTTAAGCTGCCCAGGGATATGAGAGTGCAATGCTTCAATGTGCAGCACTGAAATGAAGAGAGTGTGGTAAAACCCAGGATGAGTCCAGTGTGAGCTTCTGTTAATGTGGAAGGGAGCCAGAAGATAATTGGCTTTTCCTCAAACATACTGCTTAAAGTATTTCAAAGGAGGGCTTCCTGGTTTCATGTTTGGTATGATGTATGTCTGTAATATGGCAGAAAGAAATTTGTGATCAAATTGCTTGCTTAGACAGTAAGGCTAAGAATTTCCCTAGTTCTTTAATACATGCCCTCAAAAGCCATTTTAAGACTTGATATGTATTTAAGAATTGAAAGTATTATATAAAAAAATGAAAAGAATCAGTTCAGTTTGACTGTAATGTCAGGACTGCCATTAAAAGTAGCATATTTGTAGACATGCCGTTTTTAATGCAGTTCTTAGTGTTTTTCATAGAAATGCTGTACAACTGGTACTTTTCTCAGCTCTCACTGTTGCAGTTTCTCTGTTTTTTGAAAGAGGAAGGAGAAAAAACATGGCTGCCATGCCTTCTTTTTCTATTTCCATTCATTTATCTTCTCTAGCATGTTTTATTCTAACCCACAGGGAGGGGTGGCTGTAAAAAGTCGCATAAACGATCTTGATACAACTACAAACTCTAATCATGATGTAAACTTCCAGTATTCATGTCATTGGAAGGTGAAATGGTTTTCCTGTACTAAGTTTACATCAGAGTGGATGGTGGATTTAAAACTGACAGTACTTTATTAGTGCCTGTGAATCCTCTAGGTTTTCAGTGGTATTCAGTTCATGCAAGTTGAGACTGCACTGTGATGGAGGTATAGGGGAAGTGGGTGCTAAGTGTTACTGACATTTGAGACTGCTGTTTTAAGATAGATTAAAGGTTTGTCTGTTAAATGTGTATTGGCTGGCAGTTCTTGGTGCTGAATGAAACTTTGTTCTTACCTAAGTATACAACAGCTTAAGGACTGCTGAAGTTTTGCTTGTGTCTTGGCTCCTGGCCTCCATTAGCCTCTGTTTCTCTGAAGGATATAGTCATTCTCTTGTAAGGTATCTGTATGTATTACAGACATCAAAAAGTATATTTGTAATGCATTTTAATGGAAGCCTCAGCTGTCATCAATATGTGCACTTCACGTGTACTTTCACTTCTTACTAAATTTGGGAAAATGTTTGAATTTTGTCACAACTTCAAACCTGTGGAGCAGTCCCAAGCAGCAATGTTCAGGTGTCATGTGTCTGACCTGTCTGAGAGTTCTGTGCTGTCTGTGCCAGTGATGTCTGAATTTCAGAACCTGTCATGGCAATGGCTTGCCGTTCTGTCAGGGGTGTCACAAGAGGAACAGCATTTAACGAAGTCCTGTACACAAATAGTTCCCTCAGCACCAGTTTTTTCAGTGCCAGAGGACCTGTAGGTGGATGATGAGCTATTTGGTAACAAGTTTGTTGCAGAACAGTCTATGTTTGGAACTGAGGTTCTTAGTTGAACATAATGTGATTGGGTAATCCAGGTGTGTTTCAGATCTCTCTTCCATCTGTAAGGCAGAGTGGTCTATGCTCCATATCAAAACTTTTCTTGTGGCCTGACCTAAAGCCTAGCCTTCAAGGAGCCCTTTGTCCTGATCCATTTTTTTCCCCCCTCTTCTAAACTTGCTAGTGGTAGGTTGAATTATAACATAACTATAAACAATGGGCTCCCTGTAAGACAAATGACATGATGTTCTACTAGAAGGATTGAGGCTAAATGAGGAGTACTTGAAAGGATAAAAGTTGCAGGAGGCTGGACTGCCCAAGCTCACTTGAATTTATTCAGTTTTGTCCTAATTGGGGGTAGCTTTTCCCTCAGTGGAATGATTTGTTCTTGGACTGCCTGATGGGTTTGGATTCATACCAGCTCTTCCCAGGGAAGGTTTCTGTGTGCAGCATTCAGTTGTGTAGATGATGGTCTCAGTAGATTTCAAATCTTTCTTGACTGTTATTGGTCTTTTCCAGGGTCAGTCCAACTCAAATGACCAAATATCTGAACTAATTTAAGGCTTTCTAGCCAACTGCTCCTGATAGTCCCTGTGGGGGAAAAAAAGTCAGCTTTTAGTCCTTCGGCACAGGCCTTTTTCTTCTCCATTTGCTGTAGTAACAAGTCCCACAGAATAAGAGGGGACAGATTCAAATCACTACCATCTTCATTCAAGCTTCCAAATACAGCATCTGAAATGTAGTGGGGGTTGAAAACTACCTTCTGTCATAGAAAAGGTTTCTTCTGAGTGGAAGCAGTAATCAGCTGGGTCCTGAAGATAATTCTTAGAACTAAAGAAATTACCTTAATGCTAATTTATCCCCCGTCAATCTCACCCATCCCCTTTCAAGAACAGCTCTGGAGAGTTTGTTAGACAGCTTGGTTGATTTTATGAGAGAAAACAGCTACCCGTCTTCTTGGAAGAAGGAGTTTCCTAGTAGGAAAATGAAGATGCTGATCCATTTTGAAGCTGTGCAACTTGTATGCCAGGTAAAGTTTGGTGTTCTGACTTCAGCGAAGGTGACTGAAAATCATGATTGATTTCTTAATATTTAGGGTCACAGAGGCATGAGTCTAGTTTTAAAATGCAGTTATGGACAGCATATCTTCTACTTAAGGATTGGTGTTGCTAAAGCTGCTCAAAGCACTTACTATGGCCTTTGCCTATAGCCTGTTCCTAGGGAAGAAGAGCATGTCATCTTAAGTGCGTTAACTTTAGTCTGAGGAGTGATATTTTCATGGAGTCATTTAGATTGGAAAAGACCTCTAAGATCATCAGGTTCAGCCATTAACCCAGCCACCACCACGTTCACTACTAAACCATGTCCCTCAGTGCCACATTTGCAAGGCTTTTAGATACATCCAGGGATAGTAACTCCATCACTTCTCTGGACAGCCTGTTCCAGTGCTTGACAATCCTTTTGATGATGAATTTTTTCCTAATATCCAATCTAAACCTCCCCTGGTGGAGCTTGAGGCCATTTCCTCATGTCCTTTCACTTGTTACCTTGAAGAAGAGACTGACCCCCACCGGGCTACCACCCCTTTTCAGGTATTTGTAGAGAGCAGTAAGGTCCACCCTGAGCCTTCTTTTCTCCAGGATAAACAATCCCGTTGCACTCAGCTGCTTCTTGTATGACTTTTGCTTCAGTCCCTTCGTCAGCTTTGTTGCCATTCTTTGAATACACAGTTTTAGATCTGACCATTTTTCCAGTTTTATTCTGTTTCTTGATAAACCACAGGAAGCCTTAGCAGATATTTGGCAGCATGCTCTTGCTTATTCATTCATTCATTCTCTTTGAGACAGTGGACTATCTATTACCATCCTCTTCATGGCCTCTGTAATTTCACAGTATACCTTGTCTAGCCTAACTACCTGTGGACTGTCTCCTGTCAGCTGTGCTTTTCCTTCCTTCTCAGTCTGAATCTTGCCTTGGATCAGATCTAGTAATCCTGTTGTCAGAACGTGAATCAGATAGACTCTCTGGTCTGACTGAAAACAAATCTAAACACTCCTGTCATGTCAAGAAGTTGATCCAGTGTGTGACTGATGATGGGCAGATCTAAAGCAAGAGAAGCAGAAGGAGTTCATATTTGGGTCAAGAGGGAGAGAGTGGTATTATACCATTTCACAGCCATAAATTATGCTAATGTGGAAGTGACAGAGGTGCATCCTTAGATTAACATGTGTTCTGCAGATGAGGATGTTGGCTGATCCGCTGGTCTGTCACATAGTTCAGATATGAGTGTATGCTCAGACTGCATCTTTAAACAGCTGTGTAGTCACATTTGGAAAGCAGAAGAGGTCATATGAAATGAGAATGGAAGACTTGGTTCTACTGTCATGTGCTTTTAAATATAAGTAAGACTTTGGAAGCCTTCTGTGTTGGTGACAGACATGTGGTGCAGGTGGATGAGGGAAAGGGACTGTTATGCCAACAGGCCAGAGTTTGAGAAAGCCTTATCAGGGTTTGCTACTGCATGTTTGGAGTTATCATTTACAGGTGATAGTCTTCAAAGCAACTATAGTCTGAGCCACATAAAAAGCGATCTTTCCATCTCTCTGCTTGGAAAGTTGTTTGGTCTCTTTTTAGCATACAGTTCAACTGATCTAACAGCTGACGAATCTGTGTTGGGTTTGGGTTGCTATTGGTTAGCCAAAATAGTCCTGGGAACTCTGGGAGCTGTCAAAAGGAGTGTTAAATTTGCCTGCTAGATCTGCTGACACAGAGAGGAGAAATATCTGCTATCTGTCTGAAATAACTCTTCATTTGCTTCACATCTTGGGTGGTGGTGGCTGTCACTGGAATGCATGCTTTTCTCTTCAAAGGCATCAGCAATACTGGCTTTTCCTGTACAGGGTATTTGTCAGGTTAAAGGTTTGAGGGGGTGTTTTTTAATCCTCATGCTCAAGTGGATCCTTCTCAGTTGCTCCTTAGTGTGCTTTCAGATTATATTGCGCTTTTAATACCTGGGGGATATTTCAGTTATTTTGACTGTTCTTTCACAGACTTGGTGTTTTTTCATGCTCTGCTGCTCACTTGTTCACGTGGAGCTTGACTGGAGCTTTACATATTTGATTTTACTGAATCTGATGTTATCAATCTGAACCTTTTAAGAGTGATCTTAAGATTGATTTGCATAGTAGTTGTGCTGTAATGACAGCTAGAAAGTGTCCCTGTGAACCAAGGTCTTGCAGAGTCTGAAAAGAGGAACTTCTGAGTTCTTACTGTAAAATAAACTAGTTATGTAACTACCTTTTTCCTGGGTTTGCTACAGGGTAATATTAAGGGAAAAACCTTAAAGGGGCATGTTTCACAGGAGAGCCATCTAGTTTTATTAACTAGTTTTTCCATGTCTTCCAAACAAGCATCTTTGAAGAATTGTCTCGTACATCTGTACAAATTCTGGCCTCAGTCAAATAAAAAGCCTCAGAAGTGTGATGTTTTCTTATAATAAACGCAGAGTAGAGTAATAGTTTTTTTTGTTCCCAGGTATTTTCAGTGTTGAAAACAGATCTAAGCATAAGTTTTAAGTGCTTATTTTAAGAAATTAGTCGTTGAATCCATGGATATGCTTGAGTTTCATACATAGGAAATGGTATTCTTTGAGATCAGTATCTAGTTTGATCACACTTATTTCCTCTTTGTTTGCTTCTGCATTAAGTATATGGCAGTATAGCCTCAGTAACTTCAGTTCCTGATGTCTCATAATGAATGCTTTTAATTTTTCTGTACAAGCAATGTGGCATGGATCTGCCTTTGACCTTGTAACTTAGTGAATTTCCTTTTTTCTACCAAAAATGAGAGTTTAGGGATTTGAGCGCTCTGCTTTTTGAAAGGAACCAATGAGAGAACATATTCCCTAGTTCTGTATGTGCAATTCTGCCACAATTGTTGGTGTAGTAGTAGTTTCACCCATTATATCTCTTTGATAGCATGCTTTTTTGGTATATCAGTCACTGGGTCTGATAAAAATACCAGCCTGTATTGTTCATTTTCCTCCCAGTATATGAAGTCACAACTCCTGATTTTTGTTTCTGGGAAAGTACTCCCAGAAGCTTCAGGCTTGACAAACTCCTTATCTGTAAGAGGTTGTGTTATTCAGTCTGTGTTCATTTTCTAGCTCAACTCTTTCTGAAGGCATTCTCGGATGCAACTTTCTAACTGCAAGATTTCCTTCCCTATTCTGGTGCTCAAGAGAATCAGCAGGTGTATGTTTGAGTCCCATACCCATTGGTATCTTGGGAACTGCAATGTTAGGACCATGGCTGATTCTCTGCAGTTTGGGTCATCCCTTGTCTTCCTTCTGTCTCCTGTTGCTGAACTTCCTTTTTGATACGGAGAAACCAGAACTGCATTGAGTATTTCAAATGCTGTTACATTATGGGAATTCACATTAACAAAATGAAACCCTCTGGTTTATTTGTTCTTTTCTTAGTGTGTTCTACTTACCTATTGAACTGTGGTTCCCAAAGAATTACCTATTATAACCCAGATCTGTAATTGCCAAGTGATGACAATCATACCTCTAATTTCTCATATAAAATTGAAGATTTTATTTTACACGCTGCATCATTTTATCTACACTACATAAGTAGAATGGTGAATGACATGCATTCTGTCCTTGTGGCCCATCTGCAGCTATTGGACTTGTAACTTAAATTATATTATTAGGTTCAATGTTTGCTTAAAATGCTTCACTGACTTTTTTAGTACTAACAGTGACTTGGCTTTAAAACTGGAAAACTAACATGGAACATGCGGTATTTGATCTTGCATGAAATAGTAATCCTTATGATAGTAGGAGAATTAGTAATACTTTTAAAAGTGTTACTATGAAACAGTCTAATAAAGGTAGTCTCAGTACATTAAGGCTTCTTATGTCATACCTTTCCAATATACACAGAAACCAAAAGAAAATTCCAGTACAGGTACAATTTATCTTTATGATGTGAAATACAAAATAAACTTTAGTGTAACCATTGACAATTTTCAAAACTACAATAACCTTACCTGCTCCAAGGGGGTAACTTTTCATAGGACATTTTTGTACAATAGTAATTTCTTTGTGTATCTTGAGTATGGAGCTTATAGTCGGTGTTTCAGCTACTAATCTCTAATGAAAGGAAAGCTTGAAAATTTAACTCTCAAACCAGAAGACAATTCCTGCTCAAGAAGTGCAATTCAAATAGGTGAATGTTGTGAAAGCATGTTAGGAAAACACTACTTTGACAACTGGTCACTGTTCAGCAGGACCAGGTAAGCATTTTCTCTGAGCCTCTTACTGTTAACAAATTTTTGAAAATTCTAACTTATTCCAGTTTTGCAGCCAGTCTGTTTCTTGTTTCTACTACCTTATGGTCCATGGTACTTCCTTTATAATTGTAAGGGTCTTAACACCTTTTAAGTGGTCTTGTTAATCTATAAGCAAGGATTAGTGAAGGTATCTGTCTCCAGATGGTCAGCTGCAGTGCTGGCATATTAGTGTCTTCTGTGCAATCCATACCTGTTGTAATCCAGATTCTGTGGAAAAACTTTTTGTGTGCAGAAATGCAGGAACCATAAATTGCTTTTATTGAGTACACTGATATCAGCATGTATATTCTTGATAATTAAGATGCATTCCATTTAGAAATACAGAGTAAAAGTCTTACCTATGTGTCAGTGCTTGCATGTTGGAATGGTAGAAGAAAAATAATATACTAATATAAACACTGTGGTACAGTGGATTAAATGGTGCACTAAAAACATGAAAGTTAAAAAGGATTATTTGGTTAGGGATGTCTTAAACTGACTTTTAGCATAATTTGGTTGCTTGTTAAAATGCTTGCAAATATGTAACCAACAGTCTTTGTTTAATACTTACTTGAAAAATTTTTTTAGCACATTAGGTAGAATCATCAAAGTGACCCAAGAAGTGATTGACTACAGGGCCTGGATTAAAAAGAAGTGGGGGAGCAAAATTAATTTATCACCTGAACTTGGTAGGTATAGCAGGAAACCAACTTAATTTTTTTTCTTGAATTTGATGTAATCAAAATACTCATGCCTTGAAATTAATCATTCAGATATGTAGGAAAAAAATAAAAGGAACTTGTAACTTTCTAACCCAAGACTAGTTTTTTCTGAGCCTATTTTTCAATTAGCTTGTTAAACTGCAGCTCTTCTTAGACCCCAAGGCCCATATGTTTGTGTTCTGTGCTCTTAAATGATACTTATGTTTTCTCTTAACAGATAATAGGTTGAAAATAAGAGACCAGATAGCTCTCTGCAATGGAGAACAGCAACAGAACAGGGACTCTGAACCATCTTACAATCAACACTTGGCCTTGTCATTGGGCAGCACACAACAGTTATCCTCTGGCTCATCTGCATCTTCTGTATCATCACTCTCCGGCAGTGACATTGTAAGCTTTTCCTTTCAGTGGGTTAAACTAATAAGAAACAGAGTTTATCACGTGCTTCAAAGCCTCAATTGATACAACAGCACTTAATGTGATACTATCCCTAGACTGCTGCAGCAAATCAATAATGTCCCCTGCTCAGAAGAATTACTGAAATCAAATATTTTTTTCATTAAATTAAATGGGTCTTAATTCCATCCTAAATCTTTGGTACCCTTTGTGGTAGCAGTTAGATGTAATGAAATATAACAACCGAATTTAACAGTAGCTAATTAAGTAGAAGAGTAGAAATATGTCTTCATAAATCGTCCTATTAAGCAGAATCTTCCACTGTCAAATTCTGATCCTTCTTCCCCACACTTAAGATTGAACATGAACATTTATTGTGCTGTGAAGGTGAATAACATTCCTTACTATTTTCAGCCAAGCAGTCAGTTCATGTTTTAATGGTAGCAGAGCACTCACGTAAAGTCTTGTTGTCAGCTTCCTTATTTGAAAGTAATTGCTGGGCTTTATTGTAACTTCCTGGAAGAGGAGGCTGCAGTCTCTTGAGGTATGTTCCCAGACTGTTAAGATTCTGTAAGGTGAGTTTTTTTCGGTATGAAGTTAAATCATTGCAGAATTGGGCAGTGCAGATTATAAAGCACAGCATTGCAAGGTGTGAGGTGCTCCTTGTAAATCTGCAGGACCATGGAAATGTTGATGGAACAACATGTGATATGCAGTCAGCTACAATAGTGAATAACTGGATGATGCCAAGAGAGGTCCAAATACCTGTTTCTTGAGTGCTTTCCAAACCGAGTCAAATACGAAAATAAAAGTTGGGAATTGTGTTTAATAAAATTTTAATAACTTTTGAGGGACAAGCACCACCTTTATATGTTCTAGTTAGTTTCTGTAATTATTTTATACTACTGACTTTTTTGTGTTGAACTGTCTTTTCACGCCATCTTCAGTAAACATGGCAGATGTGTTAGTTGCACATCTGGCTCATGGGAAAAGAAAAGCTAACATGATGCTTGCCAGTGATCCTCCTAGCCATGCTCCTGGTTTAAGTATGTCAGGAGGGAAGATTTTGCTGTAATAAATTTTGAGAAAATGCAAATGTTGGCTTATTGTGCACTCCCAACATAATGAGTGGTGAGTGGTTATGAACTCCCCTTAGTCCCATTTTGTTTGATTGATGATGAAACTTCACTGCCTGATGCCAGACAAATTAGCGAAAAGTGAAAAGGAAGCTCTCAGTAAGAGGGACCTGAATCTGCTTGGGCATCCACAAAGTAAAAGGAAATGCTATCTTTTTTAGCAAAATAAAAAACATTGTGTCCGTGTCCTTGTGACAGTTTCTAATTTAAGGCCTGATCATATATTGGCATTATGTTCTTAATAGACTGATAGCATGTTGTCTTAATTTGGAATGAAAGGTAAGGTTTCTGGCAAATAGCTGATGAGTTCATCTTACTCATACTTGGGCATTTGAGGAGGGGCAAGTTCTGGTTGAGCTGTCCTGAGCTGCACCTGATTGAAGAAGAGAAGCCTATTCTGCTATAGTCAGGTGATTCGTGTCATGATCTGGTGTAATGCTATGCCCAGGTTGCAGGAGAGTAACATCTACCATATGTGACAACTTGGTATTTGTGCCAAAACTTCTGGTGCAGTACAAATAGGTATGATGTGGTGAGCTTTGGTATCAGCTTCAGAACGAGGGGATATGAGTATGGTGCATCTCATCACTTTAGATTTCTGATCTTATGGCAGGGTTATTCTTCAGGAAGGATTCTGTATTTATGTAAAGTTAAATCACCTGAACTTCTCTGATACTGGAAGACTGAAAGCAAGGTACAGATGATAAAGGAAATGAAGAAGACAGAGAGACCCTAGAGTGACAATTTGCTGTAGTAAGATACTCATCTCTGCCATGGTTAGCCTTAAGCACAGTAAGATACTGTTTCTGGAGGTGTGTTTCGCATGACTGCAGAATTTCTTTTGATGCTTATCAGCTGCAAGATCCTAGCTCTTAAATTAGAGCAACTGGATAGCGTATTTGCTTTTCCATTTACTGCTGAAGTCTCACTGGTAATAGTGATCAGCTGCATCTGAACCTTTCTGAGGAAATAGGCTTCGTGACTTGTGATATTAGTTGGTCATGTTGCCCCTCTCTGAGCATCCATTCTAGCCCAAAAGGAGGTGTATTCTGAAGTCACCACATCACTGTACACCAGAGATAAGTCTGGAGGCCCTGTATGTATTTGTCAACATGTTCAGTAAACAGTATTGTCAGTATATACTGAGTGTGCAGGAATTACCAAAGCAGTGCAGTGTTGCTCATAGGGATCCTAGAATTTTTATTAAGCCCTATAATTCAATAGTTGGTTGTCCATAGTTGGTTGTATACATGCTGTGTAGTTTTTGAAGATATTTGCTTCCTTGAAGTTCTGATGGTATTACCGGTTTTGCCTTATAATCCATAAATATTTCTCACCAGCTGAATGGACAAGGCTTCTGGTGTCTTGGACTTACGGGCCCTTCAGATAGAGCAGTGGTTATAAGTACATTCCAGCAGTAGGAGAACAGGTCTTAGAGTAGACCAATAGCAAGGAGCAAGCAGGTTTTTCTGGAGACCAGATTGGCATAAACCAAAGCTAACGTTTAGGAGTCAGCCTCTCAAAGTCTGTGTACAGTCCAAAAAACGGCAGTGTACAGACATGAGAGCTCATCGTTACTACCCTGAATTCTTTGCATTTCTGCTACTGCTTTCCTTCCCCCTGGAACCATGCTGATGGCAAGCTTTTGAAGATGAGAACTGGTGTACCACTGAGGAACAACAGAAATGTCTTCTTCAAGGACAGCCATCTCTTTTCCTGTGTGTTTTAGATTTCTATGCTTTTTCTCAGCACACCACCTGAAATTAAGGAAGAATTTTCAGGTCGAGGACTAGCTTGCAGGAGAACACACTTCTGGGACACTGTCTAAACGGCCCAAAACTAAGAACTGTATCAAATGAGACCAAATGATAATCTGCACAAAAAGTATCCTTTTATGGGTTTTTCAAGGCAGGAAAGCTATTTACAAAATACCTTAGGCTAGCACTATGAATGAAATTCTAGCTGTGCTGTCTTTCATAAGTGTCCTAATCAACTGCAACATCTTGATCACAAAATAAAGCAGTGAATTTTGGATCAAAAACTTTGTGCAAGAGAAACCTGTCTTCTGGTACTGCTGTTACAACTAATGAGACAACTGTTCAGTTTATGGGCCTGTCTTACTGTACATGTCAATACAGAGCCCTGACCTGCTCACTAGTACTTCTGATGTAGTTCTTTACAGAATACTGACGATTAAAATTCCTGCCTTGTTATCTCAGCTCTATGAAGAATGTAAAGACTAGTGATAAGGAGCAAACTGAGGAACATGTGAGGGGGAAAAAAACCCTTATAGATAAAAAGGAGTCTGATCACCAGAATGTATTACACTGTTCACACATTTTTCTGGATTCTGTTTACTATCAAACTGACCTATGTTGTAAGTCTTCTTTCAATGAAGCCTTCTGCTCTGCAGGTATTTAAAATACTCTGTGCTGCCCTGACAAAAAGGCAGTGTCTGTTCTTTACTTACTCTTGTGAACAGGTAAGTTGTAAAATACTATGTATTCCCATGTGATCCAACAAGTGTTGAATTGAATAATAAAAGGTATTTTGTAAATGTCTTTGCCTTCAAGGACAGTGCAAAGTGTGTGTTTACTCTGGGAGCAAGAATTAAACTGTTCCACAAGAGAAAACAAGCCTCTGGCATTAGAAAATCTCACCTTCATACTCAGTTAGGTGAGTGTTATGAGAATGTGAAACCAGGTGAAAAGAGATGTTTGCCCCCAGTTTTCTGCTTCTTCTGGCCAGTTGTAGATGTCAGTCTCACAACCTGTGCAGTGACCAAATATCTCTTGAAAATCTGGGGTTTTTTTCATTCTGGACTTGCACTCTGTAGTGACCTGGATTTCTTGTTGCTTAAGGATTGTGAAAAAAATGCTTTCTGTTAGCTCAGGAAGTCCTAGAGTAGTACTGGAGAGTAGGTACTGCCTGATCTACAGTCTGTAGTAAAAAAATAAACCTGGGTATGCTTTTGCAGTCTCATTTTTGTTTTGATTTGTGGTGCCAAGTATGCTCTGAAGTTTTGATGTTATTATGCCAAATAAAGCTTAACCTTTTATGTGGCAGTGATACCTGCATATCAGTAAGAGATGTAATGGCTCATGGGAAATTTTACAGCTCTTTTGTGTTACCTGGTGGATATATAATCTCATATCCAGTCCAGCGCAATATCTCCAAGTTGTCTGTGAGAAGTTTTGATCTAACAAATTTCATACACCTTATCTCACTGTTTCTGGTGATAATGTTGTATGGCTTCCATGACAAGATGATTTGGTGAAGAGTTTTGAGTTCTGAAGACCATGCAATCATGCCAAGGTAGTTGAAATTCCAGTGACCAAGGTACCCCTGTAGTCTAGCTTTAGAGATGACACAATCCTTGCCTCTTTTTAACTTTTTAGCATTTACGATATCTTCTTTCAGACTGTGCTTGAAATTTTAGCTGTAGACCTTGCAGTTTAGGCTGTATAAAAATCTTTTGTCAGAATGTCAGTGCTTGATCTCCCCATGGTTCTGCCTCATCAGCCAGTGAATATGCTGACCAGCACCTTCAGTGTTCTGTGAATGTGTCTTTTCACTGTATTCAAGTACTGTGTATTCTGAGTGTAATATATAAATATGACTGATAAGACTAAGACTCACTATTCTTACAGTTCTTCTGAATACATACAAGATCCACACTGGCTTTGGAACTCTTTATTTGTTTGCAGTAATTGTGGCTTAGTACTTAAACTCAACAAGCTTAATGAAGTTATTACCACCTCACCTTCCTTCTTACTAGTCAAAGACTGTGAATTTCAGCTTATTAGCTGGATCTATTGTACTTCCATATCACAGAGAGAGGTGACAGAGTATATGACTTATCTTGTCCAGATAAATACTGTGCTTGTTTTATAGTGATGAATTTTGCAGTTGTAAGGTATGTGTTTATCTGCAGTAAAGGTACAGACACTTCAGAATATGCAGTCTTGTTAAATCTGTCTTAATGACTGATTAGTTTGTAGAGTTGCAGTTGAAATTGCATGTGTATAGAGAGGGGGCAGAAGGGGTTGGCCTAGTAGAATTCTTAGTCTGAGAGCAAGAGCTACACAGACTTTCTCCTTTCCTCCTCCATGCCTGAATAGTCTCAAGTTGTAACCAAAGTAACAATTCAACAATAGTTGATCATCTTCGTTATTATGCAGATTTTTGTCTTACTCTTCCCCCCTTCCTCAATTAATTGATCCAAGTTTTTTTAAAAAGCAGGTCTCTTAGTGTTTAGTCTTCAAGGAAAGATGCAAGTGCTAACTTGCAGCCAGCTGGTCTCCACATGAAGCAGTGGGCAGCCCTGAGTGTACAGGCACATACAGCCTGATGTTACTGGGAAAAAGCATTTGATTGACATTTTGATTTGAGGAATTTAAGAGTTTAAGCCCCACAACACTTAAAACTCCACTCTTTGTCTACTGTTGCTGTGCAGATTACTATCAGTTTCTGTGGACTAAAGGGGAACAAATTTTTCACAGTGCTTCTTTTGTTTATTTTCCTCTTTCACCATACAGTCCCACATTTGGTTTTGTGTTTAACGTACATCTCTGACCACATGCTGTTTTATACTCTCATGCTCTCCATCAGTTCTTCTGTGTCAGTTCCTTGAGCAGACTTTTATCTATATCCACTTGAGGTAAATTTCTGCAAAACTGCAGGAGGTATAGTTTTGAATACAAAATTCTGAAGTAATTTTAATTAATAACAAATTCTAAGCAGCAGAGGGTACAGGGGAATTTGCAAGCCAACAAGTAAAAGGGAATTTTACTGCTGTGATCTCAGTGAAATAAGGAGAGAAGCACGTAAGTTTGTAAGAGTCAAGCTCAGATTAGTTTCTGATGCCAAAGGCTAGTTGTAATCTTGCCATATCTTAATATTCCCTCCAATAACAAACCCCACAGAGGTACCTGAGCCATTTTAGGATGGAAGAAAACCTAAATTCAGTATTTAGAATCTAGTATGGTGTATGTTCAGCTTGCATAATGAGTCCTGTAATTTAGTGCATAACTGGAAAATCAGACTTGAAATATTGCTATATTGTTAACAACAAAAACTAGTTGAAAGCCTGTGAAATGGAAGTATTTGGGTAACAAAGGAAATTTTAAATTATATGCTTCTTGGACCTTTTTTGTTTAACATTACTTACCTGAAATACAGTGAGTATTGATAAAACATGGAATAAGCTTACAGTCAGGCCTGGCAGGGTATAATGAGGTGAGGTTGAAGGGGTACTGTGCTTCTATTTAATCTTGGTAGTTATTAATTAAATTATGTTTTCAGTTGTCGTTCCATAAAATGAACACTAATGCTTTTGGAGGATATATATTTTTCAGTTTGCTTGTGTATCCTGTATTTCTTCTTTAACTTTTCCCCTTCTGTAATCATGATGACCGTATGCAATGAGAGGCAGTAAAATCAACTGATTTCATCTTAACTTGAGGCATTTGCATTGTTTATAGGATGGCCAGTGGAAATGGTGCAACTGTAATGACTCAAATTGTCTACCTTGTGACCTCCCATAGAAGGAGAAATGTTGTTCATCTCAATTCTACTTTATTTACACCATAGTTGAAGTTGTGGCTCCATCTACCAAGAAGGGGAATGGCACAGGTTGTGGAATAAACAAGATGAGGGTGAAGGGTTATCATAAAAACTGCCTTGGGAAGCATGGTGGTTTATCAAGCACAGTTAAGTACATTGAGGCTAAAACCATTCAATTGAGAGCATGCATTGAAGTTCTACTTCTGCACATGGCCCCAGACTCTGAAATTTCTGAAGTCCTCTGGTGTTGCTTTTATGTCTAAAGGAGTGTGATTTTACACTTTTACTGAGCGAATCTAGTAGTTAAATGTACTTGCTGGCAATACTACCATTCATTAGCTGCTCCTGCTTTTCTGCACGGATGTTCACCTAATATTGTGGTGAGCTGATTCAGAAGGTGAAGCTAATAAGGAGGGGATTACTGTTTCCCTGACTCAGCTCTGTGAATTGGCTCATAATCATGTCAGATGATAATGTAGGTGTAATGGAGAAGACCAGAATGAAAAAAGAGGCAAAAGGAGTAAGACTGGGAGCAGTTATCTGTTGAATCACTGCAATTGCAAGAAAGGAGAGGAGCATATGAAAAAACCTGTGTAGTGTAAAGTGTAAACTAGAAACACAAATTTTATCAGTTTTCAGTTCTTTGCTTTCAAGGATAGAAGACAATTTTTATTGAAGTGTTCATTGTTCTCTCACAGCTTCCAGCTTGTGAATGTTATGGGAAAGAGAAAAAAATACTGCTTAATTTGTGGAATAAGTTTTGAGAATGAAAACAATAAGAATCTTTTTGCCAAGACCTCTGGAGTTCATTCTTGGAAAGAAGAGTGTAAAAACTCAAATCTATCACATTAACAAGGACTTGCATCCTATTGTTTAAGTTTTTATTTCTGAATACTGACTTCTAGGATAGTCAGACTCTTTCACCACTGGGCCAAAACTTAGACTGAGATCTTGAATTAATCTTAGATCACTCCATCTTCTAAAAATTGAAAACTGAAAGCTCTAAAATGGTAGCTATTGTTAGTTGAGAAGTTTCAACTGACTACATCCTGAAACAAAGCAGAAGGCACAGCATTTTTCATATGTTTAGGCTTATGTAAAGGAAGTTTACCAGTATAATTGGCACATGAAATTCATGGAAACTGAACTATTGTCTTGTTGGATGAATGTACTAATACACTTTACTTTGTATCCTAAGCCTTGTGTCATTAAGAGTATTGAAATAAGGCTTTATGGCCAGACATAGTTAATAAGGAGCTTTTGGCAACTAAACATTCTCTTACTGATGAGGTCCTGGGGTCTTTTACAGTGGGAGATGTGTTTTGCAGAACAGAAAAGGATTTCTTTGTTCTCCACCTGTGTCAGGAAGAGAAGTCTGGATTACAAGACTGTTCTTCATCTTTCACATGATTGCGGTGGTTCACTGTTTGTCTATGCAGATGCATTACTATAATCAGTAACACCTGAGTTTCTGGATCTCTTCCATACTTTTTCTTTGCAACATTAAAGTAAATTGAAGAGTCCTCAGTAATCAGGGCTATGAATAGTAGAAATCTTCCTTCCAGGTACTAAGTTCTGACTCAGGAAGTTGAAACTTGTTTGAAGAATACGTTTTAAAATGGAAATTTCCCAGTAGGATAAACCTGTGTCTGCATCTCTTTAGAAGATGTTTTCCTTGCAGAATGAGATACTTTGAATGGTAGTCAGAGTAATATCATTCAAGAGATCAGGAACATATCTTGGCTCTTAGTGCAGTCATTGTAGTTTATCCCTTAATTTTACATTTATCTTTTTATAATGTGACCTCTATAGCCCTTACCTTAATAATGGTCAGAGCTTTTCTCTTCCAGACATCTACCTAGTGTTGAGAGTATTAATTCTCTGTATTTACTTGTACATCTCCTGAACTTCTGTAATGCTTCAAGATTGCATGTTACACTTCAGAATCTGATCCAGAAGACCAAGAAAGACTTAATCCCTCAGTGTAGGCAGTGCTCATGGAAAATCAGATTTGTTCACATTGGGTTCTGTTTTCTGATCACTGAGGTTAACCTTTCAGTTTAATTAAAAAGGATAACGTTGCTCTTCACAAAAGAATTTAGTTGCTGTTGAGAAGTCAGGACGTCGGCTCCCTACATCTCTCCTATTAGCAATCCAAGATTGCCTCAGGAGAGAGTCCGCTTGTATGAGATGTGTATCAATAAATAACACTGAGGCAGAAGAACATAGCTATTACAAAATTAAAGTAAAGCAACAATTTCACCTTGTGGTGAAATTTATCTAGTCTCAGTTAAATTACGTGACTCCCTTCTCTCTCCCATCTGCTGCTCCTTCCCAACTGGAGATAACTTTTTGTTGCACAAAAGCCCTTTAGAAATCTCAAAAATGAGACATGTCCCATCCGCGTTTGGTATGTGAACCTTCAGGGTTCTAATTGTATCTAAGCTGAAGAGAGAATTCTTTGAGTGGAGACACTAAAATTGTTCTTTGGTCAGGTTTGTGAAGGTTGCATTGCAGAAGATAATGGGTGAGTTTAGATAGATAGTAAGATCCCTTTTCCATCCCTTCTGCTAGCTCCTGGTTACTTGTGAGCATGCTTAGATCATCTGTTCAAACATGACTGCCTTTTTGTTTTTTATTTCTCTTTTTATAAGCTTTTTAATAATTCCATGATCAACAGTATGCAAGGAAACTTGAGCACTGTGGAGATCTTAGCCTGTTCCTATGGCTGATACTGTAGGATTGGGCAAAGGAGAAAAATGCCATCTAATCCAGGCATGTGTGTATAACCAAGCTTAATTTTTTGGTCAGTGCTACAGCATATAATTTACCACTATGACGAACATATTTATTAAACAGTGAACATCTGACCTCATAAATAAGACTTAATTTTTTGCACAAATTCTTATTACTAATATGATCTGTCTCTAGTGAAGTAACAATGCAGTTATCTGAAATTGCTTCAGAAAGGCATACTGTAGCTTTCACCACTAGTTGAACTAGTAGAAAAGCAGCTCCTTTCTTTCTACAACTTATTTTTTAGTAAGCACAACTTTGTATGGACCAATAAGAGACTGATTGTTCCAACAGTTGAGTTTTATAGAGGACAGTTTGTACTGTGAGTATTCATTTCAACTGGGATGCAGGTTTTGCTTTGTAGTATCATTGCTTAGGCTACTCAGTATTCACAACTGTCTGTCTCTCTAAAATGACCTTCTACTTCCTCAAGAAAAGCTTTAAAATATTTTCCTGTTTCTGTTCTTGAACAGCCTATTATTCTCTAACTGAAGAATCTAATTTAGAAAACAAGGCCATGTGAGGGCAAGTAGTAGTGCTGGAGATCTGTTGAAATAAGTGAAGAGTCTTTGCTTCCACGCCATTAATCTTTAGAGAAAGAGCAATAGAATATTTCAGCAATTACTTTAATAATAAAGATCTGTGATGACCCAAGCCAATAATGTCTTTTAATATGGTAGCTCCTAAACTCCTAGTTGGCCAAGCACCATCTCTTCCTATGCTTTGACCCACGTGACTGGGAACGGAAAAAACACTAGTGGTTTGGGATAAAGAATAGGTTTTTCCATTGTTTTTAAGTTCAGAATGCTTTGGAGTTAAGAATGTGGTAAAAATCAGTAAAATGTAGGGAAAGCTACTTTTGCCGTTATGTTCTAGCTGAAAAATAAGTTTCGTGAAGTCTGTGTTCAGAGTTGTTTCAAAAGGTTGTATCTTGCTTTCCAGCTTCCTCAGCTTGGAAAATAATTGGTCATTTAAGACCTGAGGCAATGGGGTATTTTCAGGCTTCAGTAATTCCTCTAAACCCCTAAATCTGTGCTTGCCTTCTTGCTTGTTATCTGTTAAGTGCTCCAGGCGCACAGTATTTTAACATCCAGTATGTCTGACTGTGGTGCATCTGAAACTGCTGGTGATCAGGCTGGAAGGAGGAGGAATAGTAATCAGTGATACCAGTTCCATCACAGTCTCTTTTCTGTAATCCTGCATCCATTTTGCTTCCCCTGAAGAATTATCAGTCAGATTTTATATGGAAAGTGAGGGGAATGTTACTACTCATGACCAGTGGAGTGTATGATGGGTCTTGACTGGCAGACCATCTTGTTTCTTGGTAGGTGGAGCCCTAACTTGGCTGTTGCTGGGTAGAATGGGAGAAGACTGTAACAATTACAGGGAGTAACTTTGCTGTAGAGATAAGTACAATCCAGAACACTGTTCAGGGGACTGAACTGCTATGACACCTAAAATTCTAGCCCTTCTATTGCTTACAGTGTTGCTGTTCTTGTTCTGTTTTTTCCTAGCCTTAGTTCCAATCCTTTAATTTGCATTTGGTAGAGATATAACTTTGGCTTTAGATGGGGCTGACTGGAACTGATTGCTGTAGACCTGTTGACATTGTCTCCTTAACGTAGGTTCAATTAAATTTTTGCTAGATGTGTAAAATAAACGTAGTGTTGGCTTGTATTTTAGTTTTTTACTATTGAGAAAAATAATTATATTTTACAGTATTCACAAATTGATACTTGGGTGCATTTTCACATGCATAATCTGTATTCTGTACTTTCTGTAAAGTTGCTTTTCTTTTCCCCTTTTTCTCTGCCAAAAGGAATCAGATACACCACCTTGCACAGCTCCTAATGTTTACCAGTTCAGTCTTCAAGCACCGACTCAGCTTATGGCCAGTTTACCACCCGCATTGCCTATGCCAAGTGGTAAACCCCAATCTGCGCCTACGGGAACCTTGATAATGGCCGCCAGTAATCAGGTATGAGCCAACTGAACGGAGCAACTCTTTCCTGAGAAAGTGATCTCATCAGAAGTGTAGATCATTTGCGCTGTGCTGTCAGTCTAAAAAGCCTCTGAAGACAACCTTCATGTAGCCTGTGCTAAGCCTCATGTAACCATAAAAGTACTTACCTTCTGTGTCAGAAGTGTGGGGAGAAGAGTGGGTGGGAAAGGGTTCGGTGTTTGAGATGCATCTCTGAATATAAAAGCCCTTGCACAACACAGACAGCTAGGAGTACGTTAAAGAGCGAGTGTCAGATGTGTGACTCTTTAAGTTGTATTTGAGAGTCCTGGTGCCCAACTAGTGGGAAATTTGCAGATCTTTAGTCTACTTAAGTTCCTGTTCTTAAATTAGAAACTTTGAGTAGATGGTATAGCTGCAAGCTAGCTTTTGAATCTGAAGTAATAGTACTGACCTTTCTATGCTTGTTTAATTATCTTGATTTTGAACTATTAGAACAGATCTGGTTACACTTGCAAATTTCTGTAATATGTTTTAAAGATAGAGAACAGAAAATTAATTACAGGCATGCATACAAGATTTTTTACAAAAAAATTAAATGTGTGCATAAATGTGCTGGGAGGTGAATGTATTTTGACTAATGTATCCATTACAGTACAAGGGAAAGAAAAATCATCAGTTTGGTGGTTTTTTTCTTTCTTTGACAATCTCAGCATTTCTGTCTGCAGAGAAACATTCCCTCAGTCTTGATTATTAAAACTATTAGTCAAATATGCCTCACATAAAGTTTAATGCAGTGTTTATGATGTTTTCCTTCTTCTCTGAGTCTTTCTATCAGAGTTCTTGGGAATCTAGGGCCAGGATATTTTTGAATTGGTAATCCTGCCTTTTTTATTTGATTCAGCACATATTTATCCTCATGGACCTTCTTTGGGACACTCTCATATGTCCATGTCTCTGTTCCTGGGGAGCCCAGACTTTGGGCCAAGCACTCCATGTGTGGCCTCACCTGTGCTGAGTAGAGGGGAAATGATCACCTCCCTTGACCTGCCTCTGGTTTTAATCTTCTAAGTGATTACACAGATTTCTCCTCTCCTTCCTCTTTTCCCTGCTTTCCCCTACTGCTTGGTCTTACCTAGTCAAAACCAGTTTATGTGCACAGGACATGTTCTGGTAATGAGAAGCTAATAGAACAATATATCACTATTCTAGTGTCTGCAATTGAATATTCACTTGCTAGGGTCCAGTCTGGAACTTTTGACTTTTGTTTTAGAATAAAACTGGAGAGCTATATTTTAAGGTCAACTTTATCTAAAATACAAATGTGGTCTAGATTTTCTTTCCTTAACAGCTCTGCTTTTCTGAAGAGCTACCCTGGAGTTTAGCTTCAAAGTGACAAAAAATAAAATCCAATTTGGAGGCATGCAGTTGTTAGTACAAAACAAGTTGGCATTCAGAGTGTTTGCCGCAGTTGTGAAGAGGCAACATGTTGTATGAATTTTGGATCTCTGTTGAAATTTTGAATCTTGGAAAACAACTGCTTTGTAGCACTTTTTTCTGGATTTCTGTTACTTGGCTGTCCTTTCCAATGATTAACTGTTCTTTTAGTAGTTTGTATAGTACTTACGTTTTTAAAAGTGAGAATTTTTCTGTGGCTTTTCCTTGACAAAGATATGCCTTTGGGAATCACATTAAATCAGAAGAATTTCTTGCTATCTACAGTTCAGAAATGGGATCATGATTTTTTGCATTGAATTTACTAAAAGCTTGTATTTTGTGAAGTAGAAATGTACTTTTTTGATAAAGGCTGTGACTGAGTCAGAAGTGGGAAATACCCAGAATACTGTAAATATTCCCTCTTTCCTTGTACCTTCTGGACCATGACTGTTCTAGATTATGTTGATGGCTTTCCTTTTGCAGATGCTATAACCTTAAGACCATGCGAGTTTATAATTTTTAATTGTACTTGCTCAGGGGACTCCTGATAGATTTGAACATGTGAAAGTCTTTCTTCTTGACAGCAAGTGTTCTTTCATATTTAAGGAGTTTTGAAAGGGATTGATTTGTTTACAATGGTGTCTTCAGTTTTTTCCCTGGCAACTTCTTCCACCTCAGTTCAGTTGGGAAAGCTGTACCTAGGTGTTGAGTGCCACCCTTGAAAGCAGGAGTTGCCAATGTCAAGAGCACTGAATGGATTTTGAACAAATTGCCTTCTAGGCAAGTCTGTTGCTGTTAGAGCTTCCTAATATTTTCTTTTTTTGAAGCAAGCTGATGTGATTACCAATTCTGTTTACATACTGCATAATTAATTGGAGACGTTCCAGGTAGTTCAGGGACTGATTAAGCTCCTGGCACAGGTCTCTGTGCTTTTCGGGATCATCATCATCCATCATTTTTCCAAGGTGATCGTTCTTCTACTCTGCTGACAAGCAGTTTGAATTTCACTTGGGAGAGCAGAGCAGTTGATGAAGCAGTGCTGCCCAGTAGAAACAAGCAGAAAAACAGATACTGACATGCATGTTCACATGAATGGAGGGGCAGAAATTGCTTGGTAACCTCCCATAGAGAGGAGAGAATTACTTTCCCTAGTTGTTACTTTGATCTCAAGTAAGTTCAATTCATGCTGGATTGCTGGTTGCTAGGTCACCAGTGAAGAGAGAAGAAACTTTCTGTTCCTTAGGTCTGAAGAACTTAATTTAATTTTTAAGATGCTTTTCTTTTTCCCCCAAAGGGTTGTCTGTTGATTCTAAACTATCCGAAGCCAGTATAAGCACCAGTCCCTTCACTTCATTGGCTGGCTTCTGGGATGTCTTAAGAAAACCTCCACTGAAGACCCTTTAGATGAATGGTGTCTGAGTGAGAATGTGTTCATTGCAAATTTCATAGCAGCATACACTGGCTCAGTTGGGAAGCAAAGGAGACAACTGGGAAATGAAACAGTGTCAGTGCTGGAATATCACAGTCAAAACTTGTAAAAGGACTTGCAGGAGTAGTTTGTTTCTTAGATTTTGTGTTTGGCCAAATAAGGCCAGACACCTATAAACTGCTGTTTTATACTGCTTTACAGACACTTGTCTGGCTACAATACTTTTGCTTCAGAGTTTTCCTTTATCCAGAATAATCATTAATGGTGTTACTTTGTCTCAGTGGTAATGCTGATATTGCTGGTGTCTCTGACATGATTACTGAAAAGTTAGCAGCATTGAAAACAAAATTGGTCATGGACTTGAGTCAAAAATGTAATTCTTTTAGATGAGTGCAAGCTGTGAAGTGTAGTTCACTTGGATGAAAGATAGGTTTGTACAGACACGTTTTAATGCATGTCAATGCTGAACTCTACCAAATATTTCTGAGAAGGTGGTTGTCATCAACTAGCCAGATGTACGGATATGCTGAATTCCCTTAGGATAGTGTGATACTTCGGAGTTTGTAGGATGTTAGCTTCAGTTTAGAAATTACCTGATTAGTTCAATAGCATTTTTAAGCTTTTTAGGTACTGAAGGTTTTTTCAGTCAATCAAATTATGTTTTTCTTATTTTTTATCTAGAGTGTGTTCTTTTAGGGTGGAATAATTTTTTGGTGTCCATGTGTTTTCATAGAAAGGAAAGATGGCAAAACTGCATCTGAGTTTGAGGTTGCTCAGCTGAAAACAATACTCAAGATATTTTCCCTCTTAGGTTGTCCTGTATTGATGTGGACAGTCTTTATGTGGTATTATCCTTCCAGGCATGGAAACTGACTTAGCCTGACCAGGCCCTCGACAGCCTAATCTGACTCTGCTTACAACAGAATGTCGAATTAAATGATCTCCAGAGGTCTCCATATAAATATTCAGCCTAGATGTTTATAGGACTGTGAAAGTCTTTGGCCACCTTGGTGGTTGTTTCCTGAGTGCTCTTTGAGTTGCAGGAAAGGCAAAGTCTAAATAGTAGTTTCTTAGAAACATAAACTCACCATAAATAAAAGACAGACTTACAGAAATGTAGAAGTCATACCTTCTTTTTGTTTGTGTAGTACTGCTTTATCTTCCAGTGTCATTGTAATCAGATTTTTGCTCCTGAACTGAACGGAGATTGATTTGAATAATCACATATGCATTTCTTCTGTGCACTTTTCCACATATACTGTATTGATATCAGTTCATCACTTTAAAAGTGGCTTGCTCACTATGATAACTTCTTTTGTTCTAAATAAAAAAGTAAGAAATCTCAGTGAGATAAGATTTGTCTTTAAGGTCTGAAATTGTCAGCTTTGTGCTAAAAAAGCTGTTCTCCTTAATGGCAAGTATGCAGATAACACTTCATGGCCCATGTCAAAACAGCAGCAAAGTTGCAGTTTGAGTTCTGTCTTCTGGTAGCGTTGTTTTCACTCTCACTCCTCAGTTTTGAAACTTGCCTGGTGACAAGATCAAAAAGGGTATTTATTTCATGTGTCATTCTACTTCCTTTGCCATAACATGGTTCAGTATTTGCTGAGATGGTGATGGCAGTCTCTACTGTCAGTCAGTCATTTTGAGACTACACCATCTGATCTCTCAAACAGTAGTTTATCTTTGACCTTCTCATACTAATATTGCCTAACCTGTTGTGAAAGGTGAAGAGAACCAAACGCTTCCCTTTCTGCAATAGCTCTGCCAGTAGCCTGTAACAAAGTGAAATAAGATATGAAGGACTGATAAAACCTGCTCCCTTGCCGCTTTAATTTTTCCAGTTCTCTTGTGTTGGAAGACAAGAAACATCTAAAACTTCTCTTGCTTTTGAGCTCTTTCTAGTCTCCATGGTGATGCTTCTTTCATGGCTAGCTCCATAAATGCTGTTTTCCCTTTTTAAAGGTAACAGAAAGGGGTTTGGACTCATTTTATAAAATCTATTCAGGACTCAAGGTCTTGTTGTAGCTGAAAGTAACCAGTAGGTCCCAAAAAGAGGGGAAGTGTCTTTGATATTTGAAGTGCTTTGGGCCTTATTTCCCAAACTCACCAGTACTAAACAACTTCTGAAAGACTTTATTTTGCTTTTGCTATGCTTCAGCTTAGAAATGTAAGCCATTTATAAATCTTACCAGGTAACGAGTATGCCCAGGTAGCTGGTGCAAATGTCCTGTAGAATCCTGTTAACTAATCTAAAATAATGAGGCTGGGTGAAACTGTTGCCTAATACTAGGCTTATTGTTCATGCAGTTATGACTGAAATGTTGGTTAGGTTATTGAACATTGTTTCTCTGCAAAACAATGAATTTATTTTATAAAGAACAAGAAGTTAAATATCTTAGTGTATTTCCAGATGTTGTTTTGCTCAGAAAGTGGGAAAGTAAAGATAAATCCTTGAAAAAAGGGTTCTTTATCTTGTCAGGGAATTTTTTGGTTTGGGCTTGGTTTGGTTTAGGATTTTTTTTTTTGTTTGTTTGGATTTTTTTTTTCCCCGTACAAGCCTAAAATAGAGAATTTAGAAATACTGAAAATAACTTCGTGAAATATTTTGAGGTTATATGTTATTTAAGGGGATACTTAAAATGTTAATGGTACAGTAAAGTAGTTCTGAATATAAGCCTGGTATTTCACATGAAATGATTCTGAGATGTAAGAGTTTGATTAAAATTCTGATCAACTGCAGACTAGATTCCATCATGGCCATTAATCCTGTGGTCTTAACAACAAATAGTAAATAAGTGATCTTTCTAAACTGCCATGCCTTTTCTAATCTTTTCCTTTAGCTTTGTAAGTACTTACTAATTATTTTTGAGCACTCTGTGTACAATGTCTTTTAAAGTTAAGAATATAGATAATTTATTACCAAGATTTCTCTTTTTCTTCCTCCTTACTTTAGAGATGCTATCATACCCCAAAGATGAAAACCATTCAGAAGCCTTGTTTATGTTTAGACTTCAGCTCTGTTAGGTTACTTATTTTAAAATCTAGGTGATTTATTTTTTGCCTTTTTTTTTTTTTATTTTTTTTGAATAATGACACTTTTTGAATGTCAGCAGTTTTGTATAGTAAATTTGCCACTAATTAAGAATAAAAGCTTTGTTTCCTTAGCAAAATAATTACTTGGTATTTCCATTTCAACCAGATTGCTGTTGGTTGGAGTAAAGGCTAGGAATGTCCTTTTCTTAGGGGTCTTCTGAGGCTTTTTAGGGTGGGAGGGTGTTCAGGTTTTTTCCTGTTTTTCTGTTAAGTTCTGGGCTATTTTGTTTCTATTTTTTTGTTGTTTTCCTTTCTCTCTCTTTTTTTTTTTTTTCTGGAAACTTTTTTAACCTGCTATGTGATACAGAATTTCACCTCGCTCCCACGCCCAGGCTTGACTTAAATGTGAATTTGTTAGTTTTCCTTCTAGATCTAGCAGCTTATTCTACACAGCCGCAAACCAATGAGTTCTGTCTTTCAGTTGTTGAATTGCTAGTCCTGTGATGGGAGAGGACATTATTCTCTCAAGAGAAGTAGATCCAAAGAATTCAAAACCATTGAAGATTTGTCTGTTGTATCCCAGATGAAGGACTTTATGGATTGTCTGATCTCTGTCTAGCTATCATCTCCTTACAGACATGCCATCTCTCAGTGACTGTGTGAGCATGCGAATGTCTAGGAGTGTGTGCACAAGAGAAAGATGTTTTATGCAGCTTCTTGGGATTTCCAAAATACATGAAATAAATTTCTTTTACCAAAGATCTTGAAAGCAGCTAAGTGAATGATGTGTCACCTCTCAAACAATGAATTAATTGGAAGATGAAGAACAAGGATTCGATTTTTATAGTAAATGGAGTTCACTGAGAAAGCCCTGCAGGAGTTTGTGCTATCTAGTGTCTGAAAGGCAGTGGTGAAGTTTGCTGGCTGAGATGGGGTGCAGAAGGACCTTTCAAGGTGATGCATCAGGAAGGAGAAGAACACTTTAAACTTGGTGGAGAGGTGCACAGCCTGGCTTGACAGTTTCTTGCAAAAATGAGATCTTTATATTTTTGCAGAATGCTTCTTTGATAATGTTTTCTCTATTTCCTACTGAGAATTGAGTGTCAAGCCAAACATCAGATGTGTTTCAGAACCAAGAGCAGAAATTGAAGAAGAAAACATTGTGTAAAAATCCACGTACATCCTCTGTCACAAGTATAATTTTGCCTCTTAAATCAGAGGAAAGTTAAAAAAGAGAAGCAAAATAGGGAAGGATGTTAATAGCGGTCAAACGTGGAATTACTTCTGTGTGAAGAAAGAATGATTCTTTAAACTGGAGAAGATAAAGGGGAGGAGTATGATCAAGGTCTTTGTAGTAATCAGCAGTATATGAAAAAGGTAGCGAGCAGAATGACAAGAAATCAATTACTACAAGAAGTGAAAAATCATTGGATAGGTTCAAATGAGATGTGATGCTCATGTAAGCTGTGAAACACCATAGCACAGGGCACAGGATGCTAAAATCTTAAGATTTCAAAAATGTGAGCAAATTAACAAACAGTATCTAGCTGAGAACTAGGAAACATAAAAGCATTATCTCTGACTGAAGAGGTCCCTGAGTTAACTTCCTTAAGCACATGCTTTCAGCTGATGCATCATAAGACAGATGGGTTCAGATTCTGCTCTGATAGTTTGACAGTCTTTACCTTGATGGCCTAAAAAACAATGCAAAATGCTTCATCGCAAGCTAGAGTTCATGTTCTGGCAAGGTTATTAATCATTCTTTGGATGTTCATTTACTTTTCTGAACAAACAAGGGGCATGACTTCTTTTAGGATATGGATAGATAGGCTTAATTGATATACCTGCTGTGACACATGTCTGATCTTGTTGATCACCTGCCTTCCTGTCTCAGTTTTTTGCTGAATCCTCAAATTGAGAATGAAGTTGCCCGATTTTTTACACTTCAAGCTGAAGAGGATAGATAGGTTTGCTGAGAATTTTTATTCTCCTTGTTCAGAGTTTTATTCTGGTTGTACAGTTGCAAAACTAAAGTTTTCTTCTATTTTTCAGCATATAGTTGAAGGTAACTCTAATGACTGCATGCTTTTAGTGTTTTAACTGTTGAAGGATAATTTTTACTGTATTTTAACCTCATGTATGGTAAATGCTTGTATATAATTGAATCAGATGTACACTTGGCACAAGAATGGGACAAGATGGTGTGTTTGCTTGAAGGACCACTTGCTGAAAATATAAAATGTTCTAAATTATTTTAGTTTTGTTGTTGACTTTCATGAGTAGCTTCTAGTGGATATTTTAGCAGCATATGTCAATAAATAAGGTTTAGGAAGTTGTGTCTATTAAGAATGAGAAATTCTCAGCTTGCATTTCCTTTTTCTGTTTGTCCTTGAATTATTTTACCATTGGTAGTCTGGGGATAGCACTTGTGTGTCTGTCTTGGGAGTCTAGAAGTTCTGTGTTGAAGGTTGATTAAGTTGATGTAAGACACACTGTAAAAGAACAGTTCGAGGGGGGTTTGCCAGCCTGGAGTTAACTGTAGTTATTTCTCAAAACTGATCTTCCCCAGTTTGTTTTTCTGGATGCTCAATATCTCTTGTAATTAGAATTTGACAGTAAAATGTTGCTTATAGAATTATGTTTTCAATAACTGTTTCTGTTTTGTGCGCACAATTGTAATGATGGCTTGGTGGTCTTCTTCCTACTCTAAACTTACTTGGAAATACAGATTATAAAATACCTGCAGCTACTTTAGTATTCTGAGCAGTTGCCTCAAATGTTTACTTCCTGTTCAATCACTTACGGTTGCTTAACTTCTGTTACAGGTTGTCAGTTGTCTGGCTTAAGTGATTGCTGTCAGATGTCAGAAAAGGAGCCTGCTTTGATGTTATCAGTATTTAGGAAGTCTGATTCAGTCTGATCTTTTGAAACTCTTGTATCTATTTTAAGTACATTAAGCAAGATGTATGGCTTACCGTATGCCATTGAGCAAGAGAGATGTCTGTAGTACTTTATGGTGTGGTAGATCTACTCAGGCTGCTACTTGACCTTTGGGGCAGTTTCTGTTCAAGTTTGTTGGATATTCCACAAAGAAAGTGCCATGCTGTGTTTCTGATCATTTAATTATTTTGCCTTGGTCTGCATGTGAGGTACAGTCTGGGGTCTGTGAAGCCTTGTGATCAAACGGGTAGGATTTACAAGCTCCTGTAGGATTTACAAGTTCATGTCTCACCACATATGGGTAGAGCAGACTTGTGCTTTGCATGCATCAGCTCATGTGATGAGGCCCTTACATTTATCCATGATGTTTCTGAAAGTTTTACTGAGTGTCTCACTTGGTGAGATCCTCTAAGATAGACACATCTGCTACAATTGTATTTAATATGGAAGTTCTCTGGTTTTATAAGGGTGCTGCACAGTGAGTGTATTTCATACTGAGTTCCGAGGGTTTTAACGATGCCTTGAAGTCTGCACCATTTCATTTGCAGGACATTTACTTCAGAAAACACTTAATAAGCTGTTTGTGCCATTGGACTTGCACAGCTAAAATTAGAGAAGCATGAAAAGACCAGTTGCTTCACATAGTGTTCTGTGGAAGTGACTTGTGTGTTCAGGAACTACCACTGGTAATGTGTGCTTTGTTTGTTGTTTGTGTGCCTAAACTGAGTGTCTTTTTTCTTTTTTGCTTTTTAGCAGCACAGTGGAATGAAGTTTTCCATGAAAGGAACTCATAACCAGGGCAACAGCTACAGCCCCGTCAGCAGTGGAGGCATAAGGCAACCAGTTGGTAACCGAGGACACCACCAGTACAATCGCAATATATGGAGAAGGAAAAAACACAGAGACAGTTTGCCTATTAGTCTGAGCAGATAATGGCAGATGCCACAGTGACCTTCCCTGCTCAGACAGACTGAGTGAGTGCCACTCGACTTGAGGGATGGAGACCAGCGTCCAGCACATCGTTTTATTGGTGTTGCCAAATATCTGCAGCTGACTTCTTTGCATGTTTCTTTGTGTGGTGGTTCAGTCCATCTTCAAGAAGTAGTTGTGCTTATCTGTGAAGCCTTATAAATGTGGAAGTTTGTTTTCTGCCTTCCCACAATGGTTCATTCAGTGCCGAAGCAGCTCTGACAATAGAACTGCAGGGACATTTACAAATGCTGTAGCTTTTTTGCTGTGGCTACATCTGTTCCTTTGTGGGTTTTGTTTTCTTTTATTTTAGAAGTGAAGGAAACTTCAGCCCCTTGGAATTCTTCTTTTTCTCTCTCTTTTTTTTTTTTTTTTTTTTTTTTTTTTGTGTTTTTTTTTTTTTTTTTTTTTTTTTTTTTTTTTTTTTTTTTTTTTTTTTTAATTGCAGCAAATCAAGTTGGGAATTCATAGAAGTAAATTTGCTGTTCTCCTGTTTTTCTTTCAAAGTTCAGAATTTTTTTGCTCTGTAAATATTGGAAATATGATTTGTGCAATAACTTGGAATTTTTAATTTAATTTCATATTGTCACATAAGTTATATTTAAGGGGAAGAAGTTTTTTTTAAGTTACAGATCCTTTCCCAGGTTGCATTATCTAAGTTGGGTTCATAGTTTTGGCAGGTTGTCTGAGCAGTGTTACAAACATGACATTTGGTAATATTTGAGGCTTCTTGATTCACAATGAAAGTGCAATTTGGCTTACAGTTTTAAGAAGGTATTAAGCTCCAAAGCATTTTGACCCTGTGTTTTTTAGCTCATTGTCTGGCCTCTATCAGTCGTCTTGCTCTGACCAGTGAGTTTTAATTTTATTCCTTTAAAGAGACAACAAATCCAGCATTTGTAGTACCAGAAGTAAAACTTGTGAGAGGGATGGGAAAAAGGTTGGTTGAAGTCCTGATATGAAACTAAAAAGCTGTGAACTACAGGCTTTGATGAGTTTTTGTAGTGTAACCTGTTAATGTTTGGGTTGAAACAACATTATTAAACAGAGGTACCCGGCTTAAGGAATGTGGAGAAAGGAAATATGTTGATTCCATTAAGGAATCTGTATGCAGATGCATTAGTTCTGTTAAGAGCAAATATATAAAAAGTACTTCAGCTGCTCTAAGCATTACGAGAAGTATCTTTTAATGTGTTGCAGGAGAGCACAGCCCAGTGTTGTACACAGAATGAGTGGCTGGCACTTAACTTACAGATGCATACAGGTATACTATGCAAGTGTGTATTGCCATGACGAACACTGTCTTTAACTTTTTGAAAAATGTACATCCTGCCTAACCCTGAGTTTTTAAAGCACCACAGTTGTCCTGGGAGTAGGTCACATCTCATGCCCTCTGACTTCCCTTTTTTTTTAGTGAGAGTTCTTAAGCTATACAGAAAACTACAGATAAGTTATGTAAGTCCACTAGCAGAGGAAGCTGAAGAATCCTGTTAACAGGACATCTATATCTGTACACAGTATAGAAGGTTTTAAAACTGATATCTGAATATTGAAATGAGGTGTCAAGCATGAAGCTTTTTAATATGCTGTATGCCTTTGAAGCAGAAGTAGTTCATGTTATTACTGAATCTGTCAAACACAAACAGGTCCTTTGAGGGGAGAGAGGGCAACATTCCAAAGTAGAGTAGTGCATATCTGTTTGCAAAAAGTTTGTCTTAATGCTCCAGACTCATCACAATTAAAAAAATACAAAAGTTCTAAAAATTGTGAGCTGATTCATAAATAATATCTAAGGGCTGTTACATGAGCCTGTACTGCTTAATCTTCACACACTAGCAATATTGAGCATAACTACATTAGAGCCTTCAGAGGCTTTAGTTGGTGTCTTATACTAGTGTCCATTTTAAAGCAGAACTCATTTGAAAAGTGGTATCATGTAACACTTCAGTCATGGTGAACCAAATAAATTGGCCTGGCTATCACTGTGGTTATGTGCTACAGGTTTAAAAAAATAATGTTTAAATTTTTTGTGTGGACAACTATGTGGAAGCTAAAATTGACATATTTTTATGTAAAGTTTTCTATTCTTTGATTTTTAATAAACTTTGGAGACCAGTCACTCTTCTGTACATTATTTTTTGAAATTTCATGGATGAAGTAATACTTGACCGTATCTCATTCTTTGATGTACAATTTGATCATCTACTCAAATAGTTCATGCTGAGCACCTTCAGAATGAGCTTGTAAGGTGAATGGATGCCCTCAAACATTGGTGATGTGTTTCTAAGGGGAGTAATGAGCATGGCTGTTGCTTCTATAGTTGTGGATTTGATCCCTTGATAATGAGAAAGTAAAGGAGCTGGAGGTAGCTGCCAACAGTATGCTTAAAAGGAGATCAATTGACTGATCCTTTGGTGTACCATAACTTTCCATATAATTTTTAGTCCCCTCCTGTGGTTTCTAAATTAGTTTCAAAATATTTGTCTATTTTTCAGCCTCATCAAAGATTGGATGTAGCTTGTCTTTTTTTTTGTGTTCTGTTAACCCTCTGAGAGGACTCTGAAATGCTAGTAACTGACTAATTGAAAACGTAAAACAAAATGAGTCTTTGAAAGGAACTTGTGTAAATCTGTGAACTCCAAGAAAGGGAACTGAAGTGTTTTTGAGACAGTAATGCAAGGTTAAGAATTCAGAATCAGAGAGGTTTGTAGTACTTCGTCAGTCTTAATGAGTATCTACTGTAGAAAAGCGGTGGGAAGGGAAGATGATAAGGACTCAGTAGCAGCTGGGATGATAACAGTTGGGGTTTCTTCTGTCTCCTTTGAACCCTTATGTGCTGATAATAATCTGAGATACTCAAGCTGTTTCCCAACCCTACTGACTGTCTTGTACACTGTTCATAGGCAAAATTAGCCAGGGCTTTTAGATGTGGAAGGAAGAGCCTGCAAATTGAATAGAGGAACAGACCTGGAGTGTCTGTCATAGAACAGTTGTGATCTATCCCTGTTTACAAGAGATGTCAGTGCTAGTGTTTCATTGGACTTTTCCTGTAACTCCATCCCTGTGCACTGAGGCAGGGTAAGAATACAAAAAGGTGATGACTGGTACAGTGCTGCTTGTTCAACAATGTTTATTTCTATGGGAGTAACCTCTGGATAAAAGTACAAAGATCAAGGTCTACAGAGCCATTGTACTGTCCACTCTTCTTTATGGCTCTGAATCCTGGGTCATCTATCGTCNTGCCTCGCCAATACAGCCTGTGGAGACTTTCCACTGTGCCTTTTGTGACCGGACTTGCCTGTCTCGCGTTGGCCTTTTTAGCCACCAGCGCGCTTGTTGCAAGTGTGGGGAGAGCCCTGTCCAAATCTTCATTTGCAAAGCCCAGCCATGATGATGAACCTCTGGAGAACGGGCATAGCAACAGTGTCAAAGAGAAGTGTGAAAGTACAGCATACCTTGGAGCAGTGTTGACCTCTATTATTTGTGGGTAAAAAGAAGAGCTTAAATTGTGAGCTAATAGGCAAAACAGATAGCTGAGTGTATGCATGGGGGGAAGTAAACGTACCATCTTCTGAGCTCTGAAGGGCAAGAAGCCTTGAATAAGAGTTCTTTATTAATATATATACATGTAACAAAAACAGAACAGAACAAAACACCATAACCCAAGCCCAGACCAGAAGTATGTGGGTGCCAGCAAGGAAAAGAGAACATGGGGGAATCTCTCCCCACCTCCAGAAGCAGAGACAAAAAAAGTGAGGAAAAAACTTCTGCCACCAAGTTTTTTGACCTCCCCCCCCACTCCTCTCTGCAGCCATCACTTGGAATGCAAAGCTCTTAGCTACTCCTTTTGTTTAGGCTTTAGACAGCTGGGCTTCCAAAGGTGGTGAGAAAACTGAGCTCTAACAAGCCACCTTGTTCTGGCTTCCAACCCCCAAACTGTTGTGTTGGCAAGGGACAAAAAATTCCATGAAAAATTTTGAAATTATAATGGTTGTTTAGTTTGCTTGTAACAAAAAAATGGTGTCAGAATGAACCTCAAGTTCACAGCTAGAAGGCTCTTAGAGCTGATCTTTACCAAAATCATCTTCAGGTGGCCTTAGACTTTCTTCTTAGCCAGGATATTAATTTGATTTCATCTTTTTTCCACTTCTTTTCAACACACCGCACAGGTTTCAGTCCTGGAATGCATTTTGAATAACTAAAGTCCTCCATTTGTTTTTGGCAGTAGGAGATCAGTTAAGGAGACCTATGAACAACTTGTATGTGCAAAAGGTTCTATCAGACAAAATGTTTTTAACAAAAGATTCTTACTAGAAGATCAGCCGTGTATTTCTGTTAAAACTGGTTAAAGTCACAGTCACAGGCTGCAGTTGTGTTTCAGTGAAAGGATGATAGGGGATGCCTCTTGTTAGACATCGTTGTTTCCAAAGCATGCAAAATTGCTGCCTAAACTTCTGGTCACAGTTCTCAGTGTTATGCTACTGGAAAAGTTTTGGCATAGATCTGCCTATGGTACAGCAGCCTTTCAGCTTCAAATTCAATTAAGGATTCTCCAATCGTTGTGTTTTCATGAACCTTTTCTACTGGGGCATTGTTGCCTGAGCATAAAAAGATCTTATGAATGGAGGCAATAGCCCCACATGCAGCAGGTGCTGTTGATACACGTCTGTGCTAGTTCTAATCAGGAAGATTTTCTGCTGTTACTGCTAATGGCCTTTGTGCCACTGCCTCTTATGGTAGGACTGTGAGTACAAAGGACACCTTGTCCAACCTCAGCTGTTTTTTTTCCCCTTACGCACCAAAATGTGGTGTGGTTTTCTGTGGTGAATTCTTAGCTCTGCAGCCAACTGTTTCCTGCTCCAGTAGCTCAGGAGAGTTGAACAGTAGGTTGACTTAGTCTCACTAAAACATGGCTTCCAAATAAATGCTTCAGTGGCTTGTTTTTAAACCTAAACCAAGCAGGATTTAGGAGTTCCTATCGCAGGAATTTATGTGAGAGAATGAAAGCGGTGCTTAAACTGTGAAAAATGGAAAACAATAACCTGTGTGCTAAAATTGCTGCTTTTTATTAGTGAAAACTTTGGCACTAATCCCCCTGGAGTTCTGTTGAGAAACTCTTTCTAAGAAGTTTCCTTGCTTTTTGCTTCTCCTTTCCAGAGAAGAAAAGCTAAATCTTCTGATAGGCTACATCTACCTCTTCAGGATTGCTACTGGATGCATCTGGCTAATTTGAGGAGCCAAAAGGAGTAGGTGAAATCTTACCCTTGTCAAGGGTTGTATGAGGAGATTGATAGGGATCACTTGTATATCACTTACTGTATAATTGTGGATGAGATCATCAAATCATCTCTGTTTTCTTGGGGAAATTTCTTATGAGACTGAGGAACTGAGACAATAAGATTAATCTATCAGTCGTTCATTCATGTGCATGCAGTGTTCTGTGGATGAGCAGAGTTGCAGTTCCCAGCTGCAAGTGGAGGACTCTTCTGCTGTCCTTACAAGGACCTCAAGGGGAGCCAAGTCAGCCCCGCATGTCTGTTTGCCCCTCAGATTAGGGAACGCTGCCACTTCTGCTCAAGAGCAGGTCTATGCAACAGTTTTCTGACCCATTCCTCCTCATTCAGTGGTTGAACAAAATGACTTACCATTTCCTCCCACTCCTGTTAGAAAGGAATGGTCAAGGGATGTGAGGTTGTCAGATCTGCATGCACTATGTGGTTGTGAGGGTTAGAAATCATAAATGATTAAGCACTGGCTGCAATTTTGCTCTAGACTGGTAGTGAGATTTCCATCCTTTGAAATTGTAAAACCTGTCTGGACAAGGCCTCAGGTAACCCACTCAAAAGTCAGTCCTGCTGGACCACTTGACCTCTGTAGAGCTTCTCTTCATTAAATTTTTCTATGATATGAGAAAAAAGAGTAAGTATTTTTTTTATTTTACTTTATCTCTCTTGGGTTTATGACGCATTTTAATGGGGATGTGAGTCAGGCAGGAATTGTTCATTTTTTTTGTTTTGTCCTGCACTTGGTAAAATATATCTGCAAATTCTCAGACCAACAGGTTGAAATAGGTAAGAACTTAGTGACTTCTGAAGTTAACAATCCCTGGAACCAGGTAGTCCCCAAGCATAAATTACTGATCAAGAAATAAATAGTATTTTGTACTTCCTCCATATTATAATTGTTACTCTTGATAACACTATGCTCTCTGATTTCAGCCAACTTGCATCTGCAATGGTAACACTATGAAGATGTGGGGGAGTAGTGGTTTGTGTACAACATCAGCAAGATACTCCAAACTGCCAAGTCCTTCACCTTTTTGTCCCAGTAAGAATTGCATAGATTCATCATGGAAACTTTTGATAATTAAAATTTGCTTGTTTGCTTTTATTCTGCAATAGAGAAGTAGGTAGATTACTTGCCCTAATGCTGCCTGAAAAGTAGTAAAACAGTACTGATGGAGCTGAAAGCATAATGAAAAGGCTTTTCTAAAGGTAAGATTTGGAAGCTGCTCTTAGCGTGTGTTTTACCTAAATAACTCTAGATTCTATCTGACTACATCAGAGTTGTTCCTTATCATAGAAATTAGAGAGTGAAGAATGTTCATCAAGAATGGATATGTAGAAAAGGAAATTTTCACAAAGAAAAGGGAATGAAAATCCAAGAACTTAATGATCTTCACTTGAAATGTAAAATAATCATTTCAGCAGAATGGGAATTTTGACATGTAAAGCTGCAGGTCTACTAATAATGACTTAAACCCAATCAGAAAATCACCCCCTGCTACTAGTATGATGTATGGAGCAGAGATCCAGGATCTCAAAGATACTAATGTCACTAAGAAATGCTGAGAGTCATTGTCTGGAAAACTCATACCAATATTTCATCTTTATTTCTGTGGAAAAGAAGAATAGAGCTAATTACAAACAGAGGCAAAATTGAACAGTAATTTATCAAATGTTTTTTAATGCCTAACCCAGTATTGCTGCTATTCCCATATATATATTTAAATTGTTCAGTAAAGCATATGGTATGTTCAGTGCCAGATGGTGACTGAGCCAGAGCATTCTGAACCAGAGTGGCATCAATAGATGGCGCTGAGTGCAAATTTTTCGGCGAAAGTGGTGCAGTTAGTTGAAGATCAACTTTGGAAACAGATTATTTTAACTATGTTTGCAAATGATCATGACACAAGAACTCCCAAGCACTGGTTGAATGTCCTGATGTGACAAATATGGGAAATGTGGCCTGTACACAGTTTTGTGGTACTGAGTATATAGACATAGGATGAAATACAAAGCTGGAACATGAGAATTTATAGCTACTTCCAAACAGCGAAAGCTGATGGGTTATGTTAAATGAGTTGATGAGAAATGATACAGAGGAGAGCAACCTGGGCATATTTGTTAACAGCATGATTGAATTCACAAGCTTGTCTCACAAAGATGATATATGAACCAAACACTTACCAAATGAAGTATTTCCAGTAGTGTTAGTGATTTTCTTTTATTACAAGTCCAGAGGTTTACTGGTTAAATTAGCTATGGCTTTCCTCAGTTCAGGGAGGAAAAAAGATGAAATTAAGAGTAATCCTCTTTTTCTTTTTTCTTCTCTATTCAGTCATGGCAGGAGCTACAGACACAGGTTTAAAGAATCTTCTGACACCTGAGAATCTACTTCAGCTGGAGATTCATCAAAGCTCAAGTGAGCTTTTATGATGTCATGTCAAAATGCTGTGAAGTACTAGAGATGACAGTTACCATCACCCAGCTTTTTGCATCTGTTTGCACCATTCTTGTATTGACAAACTTTTGATCTTTGGCTTTGATGTAGCAGTGACTTACCTCCTGGGGATGCCAAACATGCTAGCTGACTGTCAGTCATCTCAGATCTGTGGGTGAGAAGTAGAAGATCTGACTGGACATAATCTGTCTAGGGAATGTGGGACGACTGAGGTAACCAGCCCTCCCCTTTTTGTGGGGAAACACATGTGCTTTTAATCTGCATTTCCTGTTGGATGCTTTTTTGATATCTGGAATAAAAAAGCATGCAACATTTCAGAACTTTCAATAACCCTGCACAGTATAGTGGATAAAGTGGGCTGTGAATTTCATTGCACCATTTGACCTAGCCTGGCATTCTAGCTTGATCCCTGATGGCTCTTGCTTCCCATTCCTGCTCATTGACCTACTGATACAGTTAATCCCAAACTCATAAGTATTGGAGAGGAGGGGTGGGAGACACCTGCGGTTATGAGGAATGTAATCCTGTAGGCATGAAAACTGTTCAAATTCTCATTGCATGGATCCCGACAATCTGCAATGGCTTGGAAAATAGCTAATTCTTCATCCATGAGAAGGGTCCTCCCACAGGGTAGAAGAGATCTACCACAGGAATGTTGTGTCTAAATGGAATAAAAGTCTGTTTCCTCCCCAAGTCCCTTGCCCATCTACTTGTACAGTCTGGTCTTAGTGACTTGAGAGAATTTTCTTCTGCACAATTTTAGTGTGTTTGCTTTAACTTGGAATATGTAGTCCCAATAGAGTCTATACTGTTCCAATGGGGATAAATAATTCCATTAAGCTGATTTTACCTGTTATTTGCTCTACAATATACTTAATACCAATGTTCTCAGATATATGTAGGATATAGTTGAGGGGGGTTTTTTTCCTCTGTATACTCCCTGCAACTCTAAATCTCATGCTTAAAAAAAAAAAAAAAAATTCTGTCATGATTGTGCCCTTAGATTATAGCATTATAGATTTATACAACAGAATTTTTGGTGGTTCTTACCCATCTCCTGGAAAGAGTCAAGGTTCAGGACATAATAAGCCATCTGACCTTTTTGAATCTTTATGCTTGTTAGTTTCCTATTTCCAGTCTTTTCAAGTGTCCGAGGCACCCTACTTTGAAGTACATTTTGGATTAGGAAATCAATTAGTTGGTTTATTTTCTCAGATCAGAAGCTTCCAGACCAAAGCAATTTTTGAAGTTCTCTTGACATCTAGGAGCTGGTCATGGCACTAAGCCTTAATCCCAGTGCTGTGCCTGCAGGAGACAGGATGTTGGGGCCAGTCCTGATTATGCAGTTGTCATTCAAGCTGGTGGGGCACGTTAGTTTGTGTTAAGAGTCTGCTACATGATCACACACTAATCATAGCATGCAGCTCAGGGATCAGAGCACATTCCACCACAGCATCAGCCACATGTAGAGGTTTGTCTCCACCTCTGATGTGCTCAGAACAGCTGGACGGGTTGTCCATATGTATCTTCATCAAACATAATGGAACTTCTGGGACATCCACATGTACAGTGGCATCTTGCAGGACAGTGCTAAGATATTTATTTGATTGAAAGACTTTGAAATGCCTGGACAGACTCAAAGATTTAGGATGCTGCCTGGAGTATCTGAGGGTATAAACAGTCATGGCAACCAAAATTCAAAGTCAGAGAAGGCTTATAAACACTTCTCAAAATGATCCACTTGTTCATTCACCTCACAGCTTCCTTCTTCTTTTCCCTATAGCCCTTTATGTTCTTTAGAAACTACAGCCCTGTTTTTTCTGGCTCTGGTGAACTCCTGAGAGGGGAGAGGACCATGGGGGAGGAGGAGTGGGGAGGCATCTGATTGTGAGGACTGTAATCCTCGAGGCGTGAATCCTATTTAAATTACCAAGGCAAAATGCACTATTCATTATGCATTTAAATTTCAGAGACCCTTTTGACGCAGGAGGTAGAAAGAGGCTCAGCAGGATCTTTCTAAAGATGTTTTATGGAAAGAATTTCACTGAACATGAATTAATTTTCCAGCATTGTTTAAGCAGATTGCTGTCAGTAGTTAGTTCACAATTAGCTTGTCCTTATGTCTTTCTAGGTAAGCATTGAATCTGGAGGAAAAAAACTTTCTTATGCATTTTGCAGAAGTTTGGGGGGTTTTAGTTATATTTTAAGTGAAAGTCCCTGTGGAGTCCTGGAACTGAATGTTGCTCATCTAGCAATAAGAATTTAAATTGACTCAAGTATAGGATTTACTTTTTTTTTTTTTTAAGTTATCTCCTTCCAGAATGTTACAGGATTTTTCTGCTGTTAATAAGGAAAATGCACTTTGCTAAGTTCGATTTGCTCTGCCTGCAGGAAGGGTGCGCTCTTGCATCGCTCTTATGTCCCAGTGCAAAATCAGCAGCTCGTCTCGCTGTGGTTTGGAGGTCGGTGCTACCCTGATTGAAAAACCTGTCCTGAGGCAGGGGTAGCGTTAGAGGTAATTGAATTTTTTTCCATATGGACAAGACTCAGGCACTTTATTTGTAGTAACTAATGGATCACTGACCAACGTAGTTGTTTTTCTATCAAAATTGTGCCTGGGAAACCCCACATTTGATTTGTGCTGTGCAGCTATACCAATAGGAAAACGTTTAATCCTTCCAGATGTTGAATTGTTGTTTCCCTCTTAGGGATCTCTCAGTCCCTTAACTACGCACATCCAGCTCAGGTGCACGAGCTCCTAATTGTTTTAGCATGCAGAATAGATTTTTTTTATTCCTAAATGCTCTTGGGAGTGGAACTGAGACACTGACAGGTTTTCTCTAACTAGCCTGAAATGGCTGTTTCGTTGTTTTGGTTTTCCACTCTCCCCTTCCTTCTAGTTTAGGATGTCAGCTGAAAACAGAATATACTTAGCATGGATGTAAAAGGCACTCTTGAAAATAGCTCCAGGTATCATCTGGATTGGGGTTTCTTTGATTTGTGCAAACAGGTACTTGTGTTCAGATAACACAGTCCCTTGTGTTATCCAGCTTTAGTTCAGTGGGCAACTTATCATTAATATTATTTCCTAACGGTTAGAATTGGTAGAGCTGAATCTTTATTCAGTAACATCAGCAACCACCATGGCAAATGAGTTTGTGCAAGAATAAATTTTGGGGAAGAATAATCAGGAGTAAGACTTCTAACACAGAGCAAAGATATGTGCAAACTAGAGCTTAATTCAGTTCTTCTGTGCAGTTCAGGCTGCAAGCAGGGAGTCTGTGTTACCATCACTTTAAGAGTGAATCTTGTGCCTTTAAAGAAGAATTGGAATAGCGAGTGAACAGGCTGAATCAGTGGACCTCATATTTAAATAGGCTTTTATGACTAAAGAACTTCTGAACATAACTGTATTTCTTCACAAGGTTATCCCTTCCTGCAGACTAGGATTAGAATTATTTAAATCAAGGTTTGGGTGTTGGTTTTATGTCCCTTGCCACTTTGCCCTGGAAGTTACTAGAGATAAGAGTACTTTTTGTGGGGCACTGCCTTCATTTAGACTAACATTCAGTATGAACATCTAAGACTTTCATTGGCTTGTGTTTATATTAACACTGTGAGAAATGGGGGGGGGTTTGCAGAGCTTGGCTTTCACTGTGAGAAAATGACAGAAGTGTCAGAAGTAAACATTTGTTCTACTATAGCAGAAGGACTTGATCTTTCATAGAGCGTTTTTCTCTCCCCAGATACTTCATAGGCCGTATAATGAGTACTCCCTCAGAAAAAAATCATGTTTTGTCAGTACTTTGTATCAAACCTTTTGTATTTTGCCAAACCTTTGTATGCTGAAGGTTCATAAAGATTGGTTATTGTATTTCTTACTTTGAATTCAACATGCATTTAAAAAAAGCTTTCAGCAGTGCAGATGTCTTTGTTTCTTTTTCCACAGAAGTTACTTCTACATAGTTCCCAGTCATTACATGCATGCTTGAATTCAGATTAATTTAAAAATCTGAGCCATCTATTCGAAGTATGGCCAGATTTGGAGAGGCCAAGAGTAATACCATTTAATTTCTATGTAAACTGGATAATTTCCACATAGACTACACAGAATACACAGATCAGGACTTTTTCACCTTTGACGTAAGGTAAGTGAAAATGGATTTGAAAAAGGTCTTAACTATCAGGCAAGGGAATAGATGCCAGTCTCTTCTGACAACAGTTGAACATTGTCAAACAAATCATGTAGGTGCAGGTTGAAAGGGAGCAAAGGGAATCATTTTTGTAACTCCTGGTTTAGCCTCAGAATTTCTTCCTGAAAGATTTTGTGTGTGAAATCTTGAGTTTGAAAAGCAGTTGGACAAATCCCAAGAAAAGAAACCCATTCAGGACTATCAAATGTGAGATAACACCTCTGGATGCAACAACCAGAGCTGCAAAGAAGTTGGTTTGGAAAAGGAGCTGTGTGGTGCAGATGGAGGCATGATTTTTCATCCCCCCTTCAGAGGCAGGCAGCAGTTTCCAGAGCTTTGGCTGGCTTCAGGTTGAGGTAAGCTGTCTTCAGATAAACCAAGAGTGGTTTGTGTTGAGAAGGAAAGATGAAGAAGAAAAAAGGAGTTTCTACAGTGAAAAGGATCTGGGAAGAAGCATAATAAGATTAAATTAAAGAAAATTGCATTAAAAGAGTCTGGTGATTCTGTCTTTTCCAAGTGTATAGGAGAGTGGAGAGCTGTAAAGGGCTTTAGAATGAGGACAAAATGAAGAATAAGCTAACTGCACAGAGGTGTTGGAGAGGGAAAGTAGAGGGAGAGATCAGTGGATCCTGTGGCAGATAAGGAAAAAGCAGAAGAACAAAACAAGAGAGAAAATTGGCAGCTGTTTATGGGGCTTAAGTGCATTGTTTGTCCCTTGTACCCCACTTTCCCACCTACAACATAATGCTGTGTGGTACTACAGCCTTCAGTTACAGTTGTCTTTTCTGCCATCCACCACCTCCCTGGTTTGTCTCAGCCAGTCACTGCCACTGCTCTGTTGAGTGGTTGATCCTTTTTCTAGTGCTTTTTTCCTGTGCTTCCAACCACATGGGGTATTCAGGCCAGCAGTCTGTGGTGAAGTTAGTAAGGCTAATGCACTTATATATATGAAAGCAAGCTCTCTCTAGTGTGTAGAAGCCTCTTTTGTATGAGTCTGTACCTTATTATTTCGATGTTCCACTGATTATTTTAATTATACCAAATTTCTGAGTGTTGTCTATTGAGCCTGCCCTCTAGTTTAGTCTATTGTCAGTTCTGGTTGGGTACAGGTTAGGGCAGCCTGAGAGCTGCTGTAAAGTGTGTGATAATCCCTTGGTTAAGCTTTTAATTATTTTTTTTTTTTAATTTAAATATTAAATATGTCCCCTTTTGTATGTATTTGATTAATACTACGCAGTGTTTACTCCAGGTGTGCAGGAATACTCTTAATTCCTGTACTTAACAATGTCTAACACTAAATCACTTTCCTTTCTGAAAATCCAGTGATTTCACATGCAGGGAATGATTCGATTTTTATTCTGTACATACGCCGTTTATACATGGACTTTTGGTGGTGAAATCTAGATGACTTATTACTTCATTATAAAACCATTTAGCATACCCCTGTATGGAAAGAAGAATTAGATCAGGCAGACTATATAATGCAGAAGGCTAATTCTTTTCTCCTTAGCTGCAACCCAGTATTTATTTTTTGTGGGGATGCTTCCTCTGTCGGTGCATGTCAGAATACCACTGTTGAATTAACTGACTTACAGCAGCTAAGAAAGGGGTCTCAAAAGTTTTAATGCAATGCAGGATATAATGTTTGTAAAATGTCTTGAGAAGTATAAAATACTGAAATAATTTGTAAATCCCTATAAAAATCTGAGAGGGTGATGATAAGATTTAACTGTCAGCATCTTCAGTGGCTGATAAGTGGAGTGTGTGTACAAGCTGAATTCTGCAGCTTTCCCTCCTCAAGCACGCTGCTGTGAGTTGGTGTCCTCTACCAAGCTGCTCATTCTTGTGAATTAGAGTAACTCAGCCATCTTCCTGACATTCACCCCTTTCCAGCCTGATTGAAGCTGACCATCAGAATCAAATCCTCTAATAGAAGACATGCAGATGAGACGGCTAGAAAATGGAGTTGCATAATCTTTGTTTTCTTAGGAAACCTACCTAAAAATATGGTCTTCTAGACCTATTCATCAGTATTGCATCCAACTGCAGTTTTTCTTGTGTTATAGATATCAAGATTTGGAAACAGAGAACATTTTGATTAAACTTGTCTTCTTTGTTGCTACAGGTACATTCTGTAGAATGTAAATCCTGCTGCTAATTAAGTTGTTCGCTATTTCGTATGATAGTCTTAAAAATATAGCTCACCTCAGGGAGTCTCAGAAAGTAAAATGTCCATACACAGCATTGTAATTTAGCAGGAATAACTACTGTATATCCATTCAGTGGAGACAATTGAATCTATTTTCATTTTTCTATAAATTCTTTTCAGTTTGCGGAAGGTACTTTTGTTCTCAGAATGTGGAAAACAATTATAATTCTGAAAAAGTCAAGTATTGATGATTTAGATTGAGTTGAACAATGCAGAACAAAATTGTTCAAGCTGATCTCTGCTTCGTGCTCCATTTTTTTTAACTATAGAGAGGTGAACATATTGGATATAATGTCTGTGCAGAAGCAACATGCTCAAAAGGTGCTGGCAAATGCAGATCCCACATAATGGTTCTGATAATATTTTGTATCTGAAGAAAACAAAACCCAATAGAAAGAGGTTGTTTCATGAGCAGCAGAACAAGTCCATTTCAGTCTGTGCTGGCTGTGTTGTTTCTGTCTCCTACCCTCAATCCCAGTGTCCCTGTGATGTCTCCACTGGGCAGAGGCCTGTAACTAACCTGAAGCTGCAGCTTTCTTGCTGTCCATGGCCATACCAAGGGCACGCCCTCTGAGTTAGGACAGCAGTTTAGTGTCAGGATACTCAAGTACTTGTGCTTCCCCTTCACCCACCTGCAGATATTTAGGGAAGCTTTAGAAAGTGAGTTCCCTCAGGGCTGGTGCAGCATTTGCTCTGCAAGGAACAGCTGAATGGGGTATTTGGACAGACTGAGCACAGAGCACAGAAGGGTTCACGGGCATCTGATAGACTTCCAGGACCCACAAGGACATAATTGCAATGGTGGAGCTGGGCTTTTCATGACATATACCAACAGGTATAAACTGAAATATGAGAGTTTCTGACAGGATGTGAGGAGAAATTTCTTAGCCATGACAACAGTCAAACAGTGGACCAGGGTTCCCAGAGAGGTCATTTAGTCTCTGTTGCTAGAACTTCTCAAGACCAGGTTGGATAAAACCTTGGGTATTGTTTTGCTGATCCCATGCTGAGCAGAAGATTGTGCTAGATAACCTTATGAAGCTGAAGTCCCTTCCAATCTGAGCTGTTCTGTGATCCTAATTTTCTGTACAATTTGGTTGACCTTGTGAGATAGCTGCATGGAATACACAGGGAATTGCATTAACAGGAGATTGTTTTTCCCCTTAAAAAAAAAAGCTTCGTTTTGCTTATGATAAAAATAGGTACAAATTTTGTTTTTCTTCATCACAGCAAGCTGATATTATTTGAGGGGTAAGGCTTTCCTTCACCACATCCTACACCCTTAGCAGGTCAAGGGAAGTGAGGAAAACTTTCATGATAAAACAGGACTGAGCAGGATGAACTGAAGAAAGCTGTTTATGCTCTGGTATTTCAGTTTCTTTTGCAAGGAATTTCACTGGATGTAAGCATCTCTCTTCCCACATATTTAACAGTTCTAATATTTATTAATATAATTTGTCTTTTGTTTCTTACTATTTATAAAATAGCTTTTAGTTTAAAGTTTAATCCTCTTAATGTAGTTCCATATCTTAGTAGGAGTACTTACTGTCCTGTAGACTGACATTTTACAGAGCCTTTTTTCTTCTACAACCACTCTGGCAAGTGTTTCCCAAATCATGAAAGAAAGAAATCACCTTAGGCAATTAGGAATACCCTCCATATTTCTTTCAAATTTGCTTCACTTAAATGTGGAAAAGGCCTTGGAGGCTGACTTTGGCTTTCTCCTTGAGATTATCTTTTTTTTTTTTTTTATATGAACCTGTTGCACCTGTCTTGAGCATTCTGAGGTGTGGTGACTTGTATATCTTTTTTTATATCCTCAAGTGGTTAGTCTGGATGCAAAGCAGTTGATGGTACTTTATTTCTAAAACTCAAGTCTGTTTCTGAAGACAGCTTGTTATGTTTGTGGTATGATTGAAATGCTTCCTTTGCATCATTAATCAGTGGAATTACTTTCCCTTGAGCCATGATATGAAGTCAAGAGCTTAAACAGACTCAGAAAACAATGGTCTCTTTACTATTGATAACAACCTGGACTGCAGTGTCAGATAAGACTGAGTGAAAAACAACCAGACAAGGAAGATTATTAGTTTGGACACTATGTGGGCATCAGAATATTTTCAGGGAGAAAGAGGTGGGGTAGAGAATCAGCCCATTATATTTTCAAGATTTAGGCTAGACAAAAAGGTTTTCTTGTTACAGTGGAAAATTAATGTTTTAAGTTTGACTTAGGGGAGACAATACGCTGAAAGACCGACTTTAACTGCTCATAGTATATTTAAATTGCCAGAATATTTTGAGAAGGTATTGAATAGTTGAAAGATATACTTTCTCAAAGGAACAATAATTGAAAATAAGAAGTTAATTAAATATTATCTGTACCATTCAGTATTTGCTTTAAAGACTAATAGGAAAGGAAAAAGACTATCGTAATTATTTCAAGTAATATCAGCAAGGAGGTTTTATTTTTCTTTTTCCCAATTTGTCGGTTAGTTTTTAGTCTACTGTGTGTGATAAATTGTTACTGTTCATACTTTATGGCAGAATTGAAATCATAGTGGACATAATTTTTCCTTGCAAGGCATAGTTTTCACTAGCCCTAGAAGGAGGCGGCCTATGTGACAGCAAGCTGATGCCACAGAGCACTCTCTTTTCCAGTACAGGCTGGAGCAACTACCCCAGGAACATGAGAGAACTCTGCTCAGATGCAGTTCTGGTGGAGGCTACCACTGTCCAGGTCAGGATCTGTAGGGAGTGCCTGGTGCTCCTGGTTAAGTCTGGGTCAGAGGGAGCTTGTGTCCCTACCTACAGGAGTTGTCATCAGTTTAAGGAGCTGCAGGAGGATGGTGGCACACAGCACATCATTAGGGATGATGAAAAGCAGACTGACTGGATCCAGGCAGGACCCAGTCACTGCAGAAACAAGATCCTGGACACAGGAACAGCCAGACCCCGTTCCGTGCCCTGGTAGAAGGCAAGGGGCTGGACACCAGGTATCAGAACTGGCCAAGCTTGATCCCTGTGACAGCACCAAGGGGATGCAATCCATGGTAGTAGTGGGAGACTCCCTCCTGCAGGAAGCAGAAGCCCTCAATTGCTACCTGGCTTGCTGTCTAGGGAGGTTTGCTGCTTGCTGGAGACTTGCACTCAGGATGTTGCAGAATGACCCAAGCTACTCCCCCCTGCTACTTTTCCCTCTGGGCCTCAGTAATACTGCTGGGGAGACCTTCAGTGTATCAAGAGTGACTGCCCATCTTGTGTTCAGCATCAGCTCTGTGGAGACCCAGGTGGTTTTCACTTCTATCCAGCTGTGATGACCCAGAGATAGGGTAGGACTTAAGGTAGGACTGGATGGATCCTACATTACCTCTTCTTGTACTTCATGAGAGGTTTCTGTCAGCCTGTTTCTTCCCAACCTGTCAATGTCCCTTTGCATGGCACCATGACCCTCTGGCATATCAGTCATTTCTCCCAGCTTTGGGTCATCTACAAAGGGAACATCTGAAGGAGAACTCTGACCCTCTATCCAGATCATTAATTACTCTGGTTCCTGACATTATACTCTCATGCATTCTCTACTCCTCTGGATCCTATGTTTGTGGTTTCATCCTGGGGATGGTGCTGGGTGCTATGATGAGTTCTCAGCACCTGGTGTTCTTTGCCAGGAGGAATATGATGTTTGTGTTGATAATTTTGTCTGCTTCCTTCTAGGATTTAATTTCGGTAATTTCTGTATATTTTCTAACACACTTTTACACCTTTGCTCTTTCCTCATCTCCAGTTTTGTGTTATATCAACATTTACTATATCTTAGGTCTTTTATGGATTATTGTTAATAAATGTATTATTGTTCTATGTTATGGATTTAAAATCTTGAAATTTTTCTTTCATCTACCAACCCTGTGCCTCAGAGGGATCACCTCCTCTCTCTTTTTTTTCAACCATGGAACCAGGAAAGAGACTGCCGGCCCCATGGGAAAAAAGAGTTCCACCTGGTCCCCTCATGAACTGCTAACAATGGATCATTTGCAGTAGCTGCCTGAGGCACACCCGACTCCTCAGGCTACAAGCTGGGTGTTTGGGAACTCCTGTAAGATAAGAAAGGTTTCCTGTCTTCACATCAGTGACTCAGTGTGATAACGCCCCTCTGGAGAGCCATCAGCACCTCCACACCCAGCCTGAGGGGTCATGTCTGCTAATGGGCCATCAGGGATTCCAAAAATATGTCAGAGTGTAAATCACCCATTGTGAAACTCCCCGCCCTGGGGGAGGTACCGGGCACTCCCACCTAAGCCTAAGCACATATAAAGTGGGGTTTTGGGACTGGTTGGGGGCTGATCCAGAGGAGGACCAGAGCTTCAGCAGGACTGCAACTGCCACTCTCTACCGGACCGGGACCATCCGCTTCACTGACAGGTTTCTTCTTTCCTTTTACTTTCTACCTAGGAGGGCCAGGTGGTGCTCAGTACAGGGGTTGACAATTACTATTCTGTTTGTGCCCCAGGCTGCTGGGACACACACCTTTTTTGTGGGTTAAAGGGACTTCTTCCTCTGTACCCTTGTACTGATTGTGATTTTTTTTTTTCTCTTTTTTTTAATTAAATTATAGTTCTGATTTAAAATCTGTTTGTGAATTAGATTCGTATCTCCTGCCAGTTTAAACCAGGACATTCTACTATCTTACCAGGCCTATATTTCTCTGTAATTTATCATTATGTTAGATGCAGAATTATCTCATTCTCCATAGAATAACTTACTACTACTGCTAGCTATGTAAACCCGTGGTTGTACAATACAAAGATAAATCCAAGTAAAACAAATTAGCCTTTGACACGTGGTAACCAAGTATACTACTTTAGAACAGCCACACAAAGCAAAGTTGCAGGCAAGTTAGGAAAAGCTGAGACAGAACAGGTCTGAGAAGCTTCAGGTCTGGTGTCTTTTAAACTCATTGCAAAGCTTATGGCCTGGCACTAGCTATGGCAGAACTGTATTACAAAGTTACATGGTCAAACTATTAATAATTTGATTCCAGATTTTCTAGCTTTATATCAGTTAGTAAGCTGTGATTTGGTTCAGTGTTTTCAGATCTGTTGTTCCTCTCACGTGACTTATGCATAAAAAGTGAGTTCCTAAGTATAGTAACATGTTGGCTTCTAACATCGTCACATTTTGGATGCTACATATTTCTATCATTATGAACTAGCCTCTTTGGTTTAATGGCCATGATGTCAGGCTCCAGGAAATGCCTAATATATAACCAGAGCTCTTTAAAATGCAAATTATGTAGTTCTTGAGTTGTAGCAGTACTTTCTGTACTTGGACTGTATAAACACCCTGAAGTGATTTTCATTCAGCCTATTCTTCACTACAGGTTGAAGAACATCTCGCCTCTATATATCAAGAGAAGCTTTGCTACCTTTGAGGTTAAGGTTTCATAGTACTCTCACTGTCAGTGTTCAGATTGCCTGTGTTACTGCTCTTGTATCTTTTAGCCCTTGTTACACACAAGGTTAAGATGAGTGCAGGTGAGCTATCTAGGGTTTGCATTTAGAGGTTATCTATAATTTTTAGCCACTGTATATTTACTCTTCACTTTGTCTAGGGAAAGAACTATTCCCATGGGTATTCTTGAACAGGCTTTGAGTGTTTCAGTATCTTGTCAGTCAATTAATTTTCATTAAAGACGAAGCCTTCAGGAGACTCTGTTGGGAAGGTCTGATACTGCCTGCTGTACCTAGTTGTGGACCTGAATAGAAATCTGTCACTTAAGAGCAAGGAGGAGGCTGGATAGGAATAGAAAATTATCACTGGTGGTTGTTTAAGATGCAGATTTAATATTAATTTAGATGCACATTCCTATAAATAGAATAAAACTTTAAATATAAAGATGGTTAAATAGGTTTTAAAATGCAAATGGAAGACTCCATTTTCTAAGAGTTTTCTTTAGCACAGCTCTTTCATTTCCCGCTTCACAAAGTCCATTCTCATGGGTTTAAATTATTTTGCTTTCAACTTCACAGTAATTTACAGATAGAGAAATGGTCATGCAGTGTGTTCATAGTCCTACCCAAACTGTGATTGCCCCTGTTCACTGGAACTTGCAAGCAGCCCATAGGTGGCCAAATCAGTCCAGACATATTGCAAGCAGCAACTTACTAAGACTCATTTTTAAACTGTTTGAGGTTTTTGCTCCTGCTCTTCTCAAAATCCCTTTTCAGAACATGATTGCATCAATAGTCTAAATACCTTCCTCTCATTTCAAATGGGTATTTATTCATGGCTCATTAAGAATCATTTGTTCTCATGCATAATAGTTCATTTTCTCCCTGATGTTAACTCAAATACCTGCTATTATGTGTATAGGCATACATGCTAGAATATTTTTTGCCTGTTAGAGGAGGATTGCTTCTAACCAAACAGCAAATACTTCCTCAGTTTCCCTTAAAACAGGCCCACCATGCCTTGCATCTCTCAGGCAGGCCTTCTCCACATGCCTTTTAAGAATTGTCTGTGTTGAGTATAGGTCATGAATCATGGATCCACTATTGAGAGCAATTTTCCTTCTACTGGAAGTACCTCTGTTGACAGATTTTATCATCTTTTTCTTGATTGTTTTGAAATTTTAAAGTACTGTATTACACCAGCAATTTATGTAGACATACTCAGGCAAAGTGTCTCAGCACTGTGTATAGAAAGAAAAGCAAACATGACACAGGCTCTCTGGTTATAAAACCAGAACATCTGTGCCTGACTTAGTGTACTGTGATATGCACTGATCATGTTCAAAGCAAAGCTTTGCTTCCTGTTTCTTCACAGTGTTGGTAATAACAACAAAGTCCTTCCAAAATCATCTTCTGTCTTTCATAAAAGAGAGATAAAGAGAAATTAAAAGTCTTACATAAAGCATTTTGCTAGCAAAAGATATCTCTTGCAAGAATGTATTGCAAGAGAGGAGATTGTCTTTCTGAGGAGATTCTCTATGACTATGATATTTCCCTCTTCACATATTCTGAGTTCTATTTTAAATCTTGCCGGAAAAGTTTCTGTGCAGTATCTGTCAGTCTTATGCAATAACTTATGCCATTACGTATTGCTATACTGTAGGATAGCAGATTTGAAACACAGTTTGCAAAATGCAAATTAGAGGAAAAATTGCCTCCAAATTCTTATGTAGGAAAAAAAACCTTTGACTTGAACTGCATTGTTAAATCAGTTCTTTTCAAGTAATTGTTTTTCCTTCAAAAAATTTGATTTTATTATCAAATATGTGAGCATCTGAGTAATCTCTCCACCCAGATTTCTCTTTTCTGGTTCTTTTATCACATCCATCACAGTGATACCCGTGGCTACCCTGAATTCCAAGATTCATGAAGTGAATTTTGAAGCGTAGCAACAGAAGTTAACCTCTTGGGTCATATCTGAAAAGCGGTTGTCTGACTGTAGATTTTCTTTCTCAATTGGCACCTGTAAAATTCATATGATAGATATGAAAGTGTATGGAAGTTCCTCACAGAAAATTAAAAAAAAATTAAAAAATTAATAATCTAAAAGAAATATGTAAATATTTAATAACCTAATACTAATGACTTGTTAATCATTAAGTAATGATTCAATTAATAACTAAGAATTTAATATTATTCAATACTAGAATATTAAAATAAATTCTTAAAATGCATATAAGTTTTATCTACATACTGTTATAATTTTATATACATGTATGCATACATACATATATACATAATTATAGCCATATTGCATTGTAATGACCCTTTGTCAGAGGCTGGCTTGTGTCAAAATTACTATTCTCAGTGCTCCCGCTATGAATCACTGGCTGTGTTCAAACAGCGTGGCACACCCATGCCGCAGTGTGTGCCCTACAGATTTTGCACACTGCTTTTACTCTGGCTCACAATACTTCTGCTCAGCATTTCTCTGCCTCACTTTGCAACAGCCATTCATCACTGTGTTTGTTGCATCAGCTGTTGCTGCTGGTGGTGTTTCTTAAATGCTGCGTTTGCTGCTTGTGGCAGTCTTTTCCCTGTGTGAGGGTAGGCTTGTCAGCAGGCTGATTCATGTCCTGAGGCACCTGGGCCATCAAAGCTTCCAGTGCACAGACAAATAAATAGAACAGATCAGTATCTCTGCACAAAGTCCCTCGCTAACCCTTTTGAGGAAACTAAGTAGCTGTGGCATAGGACAGAAGATCTGTTCATCCGTACATAACTGGTNCAGTGCAAAACCAAGAGGCCTCAGTTACTAAATATAGCAGGAAACCAGTTCAAAAGCAGCAAAAGGAAGGTTGGGGTTTTTTGCAGTGAATGTATTTAGAGATTTATGCACAAGTCCTTATGATCCTCTGGTTGCTGTCTCTCACAGCAGACTCCTCTGTAATGCTCCTGAAGGGGCGACTTCTTTATAGCTGACAGCAGATTTCTAAGCCAATCTGCTCCCTTTTGTCAGACCATGAATTCTGTATCCCCAGTTCAGAAGCCANATATACATGTATGCATACATACATATATACATAATTATAGCCATATTGCATTGTAATGACCCTTTGTCAGAGGCTGGCTTGTGTCAAAATTACTATTCTCAGTGCTCCCGCTATGAATCACTGGCTGTGTTCAAACAGCGTGGCACACCCATGCCGCAGTGTGTGCCCTACAGATTTTGCACACTGCTTTTACTCTGGCTCACAATACTTCTGCTCAGCATTTCTCTGCCTCACTTTGCAACAGCCATTCATCACTGTGTTTGTTGCATCAGCTGTTGCTGCTGGTGGTGTTTCTTAAATGCTGCGTTTGCTGCTTGTGGCAGTCTTTTCCCTGTGTGAGGGTAGGCTTGTCAGCAGGCTGATTCATGTCCTGAGGCACCTGGGCCATCAAAGCTTCCAGTGCACAGACAAATAAATAGAACAGATCAGTATCTCTGCACAAAGTCCCTCGCTAACCCTTTTGAGGAAACTAAGTAGCTGTGGCATAGGACAGAAGATCTGTTCATCCGTACATAACTGGTTAGAAAGGTAAGTAATAGGGAGTGAATGGTTAGTTCTGACTAAAGAGAGATCACCTATGTACCTACAAGCACTTGTGCTGCTCACCGGGAAAGGAGATGTACAGTGGGTTAAGAAAATTGCAGATAATGCAAAGTTATTCACAGCAGTAAGCTTTGGAGCAGGCTATGACATTTCCAAATCATTCAGTCTTGTGACAGACTTACTCAGATGGCATTCACAGAGATAAAGCAATGCACTTTGGGGGAAGACTTACACAGCGTCAGTTGTAAACTGGTGGGTTCAGAGCTGATCTGTACAACACAGGGGCAAGAGAGTGGGGTTATGCTGAATGATTCCATAAGATATTGGCTCAGCAGCCGGTAATGGTCCAAATAGCAAACCAAATGGGATTTTTTAAGAAAAAAATTATGTTTGTTCCATAGTATAATTCTATTTGTCTAACATGAAATTATATATATATA
>VXBX01017515.1:745436-825441 GCA_013400415.1 Scytalopus superciliaris | reverse complement strand
ATAGCATTTTTGTTTGATTTCTTAAATTTGATTTTAATTTTTATTTTTGCTTTATTTTTTATTATTTTAAATTTTTTATTTTTATCTTTGAATTTATTTTTATTTCCTTTTTTTAATTTTTATTTTACTTTTTTTTTTTTTCAATTTTATGAAGTCTGAGACAGTGATTAGAAGTGATTTTCCACCTGGTGCTGGGACAAACTGAACATCTAGCACACTAGTGGGCTGGGGCGCACACTAGTTGTCTGGGGTGCACCCCTGTTGCCCTGGAATGGCATGACATGGAGCTGAAGATGTTTGGATTGTGGAATCAAGTGGATCTACCATTAGTATATGCCTCTTAGCTATCCCAGGTCTACATTTTAAACACTTCCCCGCATTAGAAACCTCTTCCAGATGCAGTATGCCAGATGACAGAAGTCTTGGGGAAGGCAAGCTGGAGAGATCCACTGCTGTTGCATCCCCAACTATCACTGAGCTGCAGACCAGAGGAGAGCTCCAGTGACTGTTAATGGGATTTTTTCTACACTTGCTTTTGGAGCAGAACATGGAGCCTTTCCAACATCTGATGCTTGGTCACACTGGACAACTTATGCAGAAACCTAGCATATGCTTTTGGAGGTGTCTGTGTGTGACCCTTGCTTGCTGTGTGAGGTTTGCATCAGAAGTGTGAGGTGGACACTCCTCAGTTCCTCATTCAGGTTTAGAGCAAAATAGGCAGGTTCAACACCCTTATCAGACCTGGTCAATTCCCCTTAGATATGCAGAAAAGCACCCTTCCTATGGTGACTCACTCTCAGCACAGGTTATCTGGCTCCTTCCCAGCTGTTGCTGTTCCATTCAAGGTATTGTCAGAGGCAAAAAAAAGCTCATCTTTATTTGTTATTCTAATTGAAAATCTAATAAAAATACCACATAGTGGTTATTATTAGTCCAGTTACAATATTGCTTACAATTACAATAATGCTTATGCCTGAACTGAATACAGGAAAACTTCATTAAAAGTAGTACCCCTTAAGGGATAGGCTTGGATAGAAGGAAAAACTTTTTCACCATGAGGACAAAAATTCAATGTAACAAGTAGTCCAGAAAGGCTCTGCTGCTTCCATCCTTGGAGGTTTGTGTGATGATGTTGAAGATCAGACCAAACCCTCAACAATGCAGCCTGATCTTATAGTTGTCCCACTTTGAGCAGCAGGTTTGGCTGCACACACTTCTGTCTTTTCATCTGACCTGGATTATCCTGGGATGATGAGACAGATGGCAGTCATAGGAAGTTCACGGGGACAGCATCACCCCGTGCAGCAAGGGAGCCTGGGCTCCCACAGGCTGGGCAGCAGCTTTGCAAAACTGGTGACCGAAGTCCAACATCGGCAAGTGGTGTGCTTGTCCTGGTAAAGACCATCGAGCTGTGGTCTCTTTGCTGGAGAGGGGGTAGTAGGCTGAAGGAAGTCATTTTTCCCCTCTATTTAACAACTATTAGACATGAACAGAAGGACCAGGGTCACTTTGAGGCTTCAGTGCAAAAAGACATCAGTAGGAGGAAGAAGCAGCTGCAGGGTACAAGGACAGCACTTGAAATATTGCCCAGGAATTTGGGGATGGCTTAGAAAAATCACTGCAGTTGAAACTGGTGAAGGACATCAAAGGCACCAAAAACTTCTACTCCTACTTTAGTAATAAAACATGATCCAGTTTCTTAGGTGGCTCATCATGAAGTAGACACAAGCTGAGGTACTCAAAACCTCAGGCTTCACCAACAACATCTGGTGCCTCACTGTCCAGATCACAGCCCTGCACTATCTCAGCAACATGAGCAGGGCAGCCCTGGAGATGACAGCCAGGCTGAACTCTGAGTCCAGATTATAAGGCAAGTCAGGTCCAGGTGAAGACAGGAAGCCAATTTGCAGGCCAGGGTCAGGTTTGGTGAGGGTAATCAGGAATCTGATACAGCCCAGTGGTCATTGTCTGATGAGAAAACGCAGTTCTTGGAACAGTACATAGCAATGAAGGAGAAATTCTTTTGTCTGCAAGAACTGACTTGTCTCCTACAAGAAGTGAAGCCTTTGAGAGGCTACAGGAGTGAGATAATGGTGAGGATCATGTCTCGTACTATGNTTTTGTTTAATTTTAATTTTTATTTTGGTTTTATTTTTGAATTTGTTTTTATAGCATTTTTGTTTGATTTCTTAAATTTGATTTTAATTTTTATTTTTGCTTTATTTTTTATTATTTTAAATTTTTTATTTTTATCTTTGAATTTATTTTTATTTCCTTTTTTTAATTTTTATTTTACTTTTTTTTTTTTTCAATTTTATGAAGTCTGAGACAGTGATTAGAAGTGATTTTCCACCTGGTGCTGGGACAAACTGAACATCTAGCACACTAGTGGGCTGGGGAGCACACTAGTTGTCTGGGGTGCACCCCTGTTGCCCTGGAATGGCATGACATGGAGCTGAAGATGTTTGGATTGTGGAATCAAGTGGATCTACCATTAGTATATGCCTCTTAGCTATCCCAGGTCTACATTTTAAACACTTCCCCGCATTAGAAACCTCTTCCAGATGCAGTATGCCAGATGACAGAAGTCTTGGGGAAGGCAAGCTGGAGAGATCCACTGCTGTTGCATCCCCAACTATCACTGAGCTGCAGACCAGAGGAGAGCTCCAGTGACTGTTAATGGGATTTTTTCTACACTTGCTTTTGGAGCAGAACATGGAGCCTTTCCAATATCTGATGCTTGGTCACACTGGACAACTTATGCAGAAACCTAGCATATGCTTTTGGAGGTGTCTGTGTGTGACCCTTGCTTGCTGTGTGAGGTTTGCATCAGAAGTGTGAGGTGGACACTCCTCAGTTCCTCATTCAGGTTTAGAGCAAAATAGGCAGGTTCAACACCCTTATCAGACCTGGTCAATTCCCCTTAGATAATGCAGAAAAGCACCCTTCCTATGGTGACTCACTCTCAGCACAGGTTATCTGGCTCCTTCCCAGCTGTTGCTGTCCCATTCAAGGTATTGTCAGAGGCAAAAAAAAGCTCATCTTTATTTGTTATTCTAATTGAAAATCTAATAAAAATACCACATAGTGGTTATTATTAGTCCAGTTACAATATTGCTTACAATTACAATAATGCTTATGCCTGAACTGAATACAGGAAAACTTCATTAAAAGTAGTACCCCTTAAGGGATAGGCTTGGATAGAAGGAAAAACTTTTTCACCATGAGGACAAAAATTCAATGTAACAAGTAGTCCAGAAAGGCTCTGCTGCTTCCATCCTTGGAGGTTTGTGTGATGATGTTGAAGATCAGACCAAACCCTCAACAATGCAGCCTGATCTTATAGTTGTCCCACTTTGAGCAGCAGGTTTGGCTGCACACACTTCTGTCTTTTCATCTGACCTGGATTATCCTGGGATGATGAGACAGATGGCAGTCATAGGAAGTTCACGGGGACAGCATCACCCCGTGCAGCAAGGGAGCCTGGGCTCCCACAGGCTGGGCAGCAGCTTTGCAAAACTGGTGACCGAAGTCCAACATCGGCAAGTGGTGTGCTTGTCCTGGTAAAGACCATCGAGCTGTGGTCTCTTTGCTGGAGAGGGGGTAGTAGGCTGAAGGAAGTCATTTTTCCCCTCTATTTAACAACTATTAGACATGAACAGAAGGACCAGGGTCACTTTGAGGCTTCAGTGCAAAAAGACATCAGTAGGAGGAAGAAGCAGCTGCAGGGTACAAGGACAGCACTTGAAATATTGCCCAGGAATTTGGGGATGGCTTAGAAAAATCACTGCAGTTGAAACTGGTGAAGGACATCAAAGGCACCAAAAACTTCTACTCCTACTTTAGTAATAAAACATGATCCAGTTTCTTAGGTGGCTCATCATGAAGTAGACACAAGCTGAGGTACTCAAAACCTCAGGCTTCACCAACAACATCTGGTGCCTCACTGTCCGGATCACAGCCCTGCACTATCTCAGCAACATGAGCAGGGCAGCCCTGGAGATGACAGCCAGGCTGAACTCTGAGTCCAGATTATAAGGCAAGTCAGGTCCAGGTGAAGACAGGAAGCCAATTTGCAGGCCAGGGTCAGGTTTGGTGAGGGTAATCAGGAATCTGATACAGCCCAGTGGTCATTGTCTGATGAGAAAACGCAGTTCTTGGAACAGTACATAGCAATGAAGGAGAAATTCTTTTGTCTGCAAGAACTGACTTGTCTCCTACAAGAAGTGAAGCCTTTGAGAGGCTACAGGAGTGAGATAATGGTGAGGATCATGTCTCGTACTATGAGACAGATGGTGACACAAGTGGGTGAGTAGACTGCTGTATGTAAAGTGACACTGGTCTCTGTATCTGCATGTTCCTGTTTGTGTTACTCATGCCTAAGACTGTAGTGCTAACAAGCTAAATTATATAGGGACATTTCAAAATAAAAGTTAAGGAGAAAGGTGTTCAATGAGGTTATTGTGGCCTTTTTCATTTCAAGTGACTCATATATATATTGTTACCAAGAGCCATGCACAAAAATTGAACTTAGTCTAACACGATCCTTGAGCACCATATTAGCTCCTTTTGAACCCAACATGAATTATATCTTATCAGTTAATAGGTTCCCGTATTTCCAGTTTTTTCCTACATTTCTATCCCAAACACATTTAATGCATATTATGACAGCTTCTGTGCTTGCCTCTAAGGTTGTTTTTTTATAGAACATTGGCCATCTCACTGCTGCAGGCCAGCACAAAATTGCATCTTAGTTTGATTTTAGTGGAAATTCCCTGCTAGCACAATGTTCAAATGGCCATAAACCGCATTTGCTCCACAAACTATTTCACTGTAGAGCAGCTAAAATTAGTGGTGCACTCTCCTGCACTTTGTGCTTGCTGTCTCCAAACAACTTCACCTCCAAACAGCCATCATATGTAGATACTGTAAGAAACAGAGCTGGGTTTCAGTTGGTGATTTGACTTAATGTTTTTTTATATTTCTTTCATGGTTTGTATGCAGTTTGGGTAATGTAGCAGACTTAATCAGAAGACTATTGTCCATCAAGAACAGTTGACCTGAGCAGGAAGAAGCCTGTGCTGTGAATCAACAGACATAGGCAAGGTTAACAAGATAAATACAAGGTCAAGCCAGGAAAACCAAACAACACTCCAGAAACAGGGCTAGGGACAGGCACACCTAATGCATAGCTCAGGAAGGGGCTGTGGGCCCGGAACTGAGCTGAATGGAGTCCCTGAGCTATGGGTGAGTGGAGGACCCAGAAAAGGCTGATTGGAGTAATTAGGGACTATTAGCGCTTTCACAGATTAGCCCCTGACAAATTTTTGGCATGGCACAGAGCTAGCAAGGAGAAGATGTTTGATCTGAGCTGAGTTGCTTTTGCTGCTGATCCCCAGGGCTGCACTTCTGGGCAAGGGGACACATGCCTTTTCTCTGTATGATAGTGTAGACCCTGATGAGAAGATACATTACTAAAATTTTACTAATCATCGTCACTTCATCGATAAAACAATACTGTCTTGGACATAACCAAAGTTATTTCTAAGAGCTCTGACACCCTGACAGCATATTTTGGGGTGGTGAAAGTAAACACTATAGCTACCAGGGAGGAAAGAGGCAGATGAGTTGTATAGCTACTTATTTTCTCTGACTTACACTGTATTTACTTGTGGTTTGGTGAAAAGGATATGCATGGAAACATGTCAAAAGTGATGTGACCCTGGAACACAGCACTAACATTTTTATAGCTTGTTTTGCCCCTGCATACACATGCCTAGAGCTTTATGACCTCTTAGGTGCCCTCCAATGCTACTGACTTAGTCACAACACAGAGTCTGAGATCTTCATGAATTGTGTAGGGGATAATAACATCTCCAGTTTTGTGACTGATTAGGTGACCTGACAAGTGAGCTGCTGCTAGACAAGCACTTTACTGTAGAGTTTGCAGCATCAGCAGTCAAATCCTATGGCTACCTGCAGTGTGTATGAAAGTTAAAGGCAACACTCATTTAGAAACATCATTTCATTTAGAAACAAACAGAAAACACCAATTTTGAGTTACTGAGAAACCCCATAATGCACTATGGCATAAATAAAGACACTGATGCACCCCAAAACATCATGACAGCACAGTGCTGTGTTGTCAGGAACAGTAAGTGTGCGATAGGAACAAGTCCCCTTCAGAAGATGCAGAGATGTTATATGACAAGAAGGTACTCACTAAAAATTTTGACAGCCTTCCCAGTAGTTTTGGATCACTTGTCACTCAGTCTCCATTAGGAACTAGTAGTGCTTTTTCTGCTATTCTGACAAGACACAGCAGCTGTGGAAAAAATTACTTTGTAAAGTCTTGGAGAATGCCAACTGCTTGTTTTTTGCTCTGCCTGACAGCATCGTGTTCAGTTACAGCTGCTGGAGACTGTTGCATCAGAACAGCAAATCATAAAAAAAAAAATTAAGAAAAAAATTAAGAAAAAACAAAACTGCTCTGCAGATATTTTTTACATAAAATTTGTGGAGAACTTGTCTGAAAATCTGAGCTGAAGATCTCCACATCCTGTCTAAATGAGGAGACACTGAGAGAGTTGGGATTGCTCTGCCAGGAAAGGATTAGGTTTAGGAGTATTTATCAGTGTGCATGCACACCTTATTAGGAGGGTGTAAAGAACACGGGGACAGACTGCCAGACTCTTCTTGATGTTATGCCATAATGATCAAGAGACAAGGGTTGCATATTGAAATACAGAGACTTTTAGGATAAAACTGATTTTTTTCCCATCAGTGCAACTAGTTATTTATGTATTCAAAAAAGCTACTGGCATTCAGTGCTAAATAGGTCCTAGACCAACATCCTGCATTTCTATCAGGGCAGGCTTAGAAGCATGACGTTCCACTATCTGATGAGTGGCCTGTACCTTCTGAAGCACTTGATCTGTTAGTGGACTCGGGGTTGTGCCATCAGTGACTTGGTTGTGTGCCTAGAAACAATTCTCTTGCACTGGGGTTTGCTGAAAAAAAAAGTAATAAAGAGAGCTCTGGTGTCTGTCTTCATATTTAATCAAAAGGCATATATTTCCTCTGGTTTGTATCTATCACATTGCCAAATTTTGCTGTCCAGAATCATATTAACAGTGGCAGCCAAAGCCCCTGCAAAATATACTTCTGCTCTTGTTTTTTTTCTCTTTTATTCAAGAAATAGTGATCAGCACACTGCTGATGTGGGGACAAGTTGAAGGCAAACAGGTGATAGCCAGGGGTGGATATCCTTGTTGGATAACAACATCTGTGGTCTTTCTTATGGCTGTCAATCCTCTCTATGAGTTGCAGGTATTCTCTCACACCACAGCCATACCTAAAATCAAGCTGGCAGTGATTTCAGTAGGGTTTATTCATCATATGCATACAGAACCACAAAATTTTTATCTTAGTGTTTAAAACTGAAAGGATTCTAAGCATAATTAATGCTAAAAGCCTGGTTATCTATCACCACAATAACAAGAAGCTCTTGTCCCAGAAACAACTTTTCCTGTTTGCTCACATGGCTGCCTGCGCAATATGTTGAATCCTTGTCCACCTGGTGTCCCAAAGGCACACCTTTGCTGTGCATCACCCAGAATTTTTATATCCATTCAGATCTCTCTAATCTTCCCCTTTTCCTGGCTATGGAAAAGCCAAGAGGTGCAGACTGCTACGATGGAAAGTGGAAGCATCTTCACAGCCTTCTCAATGCTCCAAACAAAGCCAGTTTTGATTTGCTATATTACTGTTCTGAACAGCCTTAAATGGAAGTCATTCCTTTTAAATTATATATCTCCTTTTCTAGTGGTAGAACAGACCTATTTTTCCCCTGGTCTTGCCATTTTTTGGTACCATTTGGCCAAGCTTGTTCTTTTTCTTCTTCACAGCCAGACTGCTGTCTGGTGCCCTCTGTCCTCTTTTCAAAGGGCAGTTCCAGGAGTCATAACAAGTCTCTCTTTCTTTTAAAGTTTTTCTTTGAATGAAAATTCGCCACAAACTCTCCTTTATTTTTTGTTGTTTCCAACTTGCCCAACATGGCCTTGGAAATTAATCCAAACATATTTTCTGCAGTGACCTGAGAGAGACACTCAACAAGTGACTTAATTTCCAAAACCTTTTCAAAAGTTGTCTGTCCTTTCTGCAGCTGAAGTACATGGAATTCCAGAGGGTATATGGAATATACTTGCTTCATATACAGACTATATGGCAGGCTACAGAGCATACCATCTACACATGTGCCATACATAGCAGGAATGCTTGGAATACCAGGCACACCATTGGTAGCCTGGACAGTACAGTTCACTGACAAGGCTGGATGCCTGTAACAATTTGCTTCTACTGTGATGGCAGAGTTTATTAAAATATCAGAGACTTCCAGACTGCAGATGATACTTTACAATCAACTTCCTAAAACAAAATAAGGTGTGTTTGTTCCAGTCAGTCTTTACTTCAGCCCTGACTGTGTCAATCTACGGGCAGCAATCTGGCAGACAGTGCAGTACAGGTGCTTATAAAGCCTAATACTATATTATTGTAGCAAAAAGTGATGTTTGCTATTAAATATCTCCACGTCTTGGTTTAGAGTGCTCAGTTAAAGTGCTTCATGATGGAGGCTTTTACTTCCCTAATAGTAACAAAGTGTTAAAGGTTATACAGCTTTAAAAGCTTTTTTGAAGCTTGAACATCTTTTCCCGGTCAGTCTGTAACTTCTGAGGTAGTGTGCCCTTGGTAAAAACGGTTCTGAGTGGTTGTCCCTGGCTATTATGCACTGGCCTGCACAATATACTGTCGCTGTGAAGATGCTCTTAATACCAGCCTTGTCTTTGGAAAACTCTTGCCCATGTGCCAGGACAGCCATTGCACTTTCACCTCTGCCACAACCACTTTGTTTATTTTAAAGTTCTTTCTTGCTGCCTTACAGAAGCTTTAAGCTTCTTGGTTTGCAAGTCACAGTGTCCTTTAGCTACTTCAGTCAGGTGATTTATATTCCCAATGCTTCCCGTCTTCCCAGGAGCATGGTGTCTGCTAACAGGGGCTGTGGCATAGACATGCCTCCAACACACCATTATTACACACGTTAAGAAATGAAACACTGAGCAATCTCATACACAGACAAATTTCATTAACTGGGTGTGAGGAGTAATGGCTGCTGGTCAGGCTTCTCCAGCTCCAGCACTGCTGTGTGTTCCTCATCATCTTTTCCTGTTACATATTTGCATCAGAGTTTGTAATGGGTACGACTAGAAGACACCAGTGTCTTCCCATTACTGGAAGCTGAATTACAAAGAAGCAGCTGTAGTAAGATGGAGTTTTCTTCTCTCCTTTTGTTGCTTGGGATGAGTGTTTTCCTTTCTGTATCTGGAAAGCTACCTTCACAGAAGTCAGCGGAGTCTGCATGCAGCATTGCGCTGGCTACACTGATTCACAAGCAAATTAGTTGTTGATTTTGGGGGAAGGGAAAAGTGAAGTGTTCCTAACTTACAGACCACAGCAGAGAATGTGATCCCTAACTGATGTGCTCAGAAGGGAAGTTGAATACCTGACTGGAAGTCCAATACCTTGTTTGTTTTCAGATTCCAATGCAGACAAACTTAATCTGAAGGCTTCACGGTTGATGTTGCAGATGAGTGCATACTATACTGCACTGAAACATTCTGTTTTGATCTTTTGATGCTGTGTTATCTGATAAGTCATAATCATACTTATGTTATCCCATTTGTTCTCTCAAGCTAGTATCCTAATGTCTTGGATAATGAAATATTTAAATGCTATTTTTGGCTCAGCAAATGTTTTAAAGTGTGAAAACACAAAGAAATGGAGCCAAGCAAATGTTTGAATTCATGTTCTGATTTATAAATCTTAATATCAAGTTGATGCTAATTTTAATATGGTTTGTTATTTCTTTTAAATGTGATCATTTAGTAAACTAATACATTCATAAATGACTGTGGTTTTAATTTAGATCACTAGGATATATCCAGACTATGCTTATTTTATTGGATCATTTTTGTTTAGAATTAAAAGCTCGGCAATCAGCAAGGTGAAAACACTAGATGTTAGACTAGTGTCACCTTACTGTTACATTGAGAAAGAGCTTTTAAGCCAAGCAAAGTGTTTCATTTGTTTTTCTTTTTTTTTTGCATTTTTCATCTGACACAATCCCAGTCACTACAGAATGATGAAAACAGCCTCTGAAAGCTGTTTTGAAATGAAAAATGTGATTCTGATTTTTTTCACCTCCCAGCTGCTATATTAACCTCAGTTAAGATCAAGAATGAAAAAACATTGCTACAGTTCTGCTTTTGAGTGACCACACTTCACAGTCTAGTACACAGGCAAAAGGCTCAGTATGTATGTCATTGAGGTGTTACTTCACTTTCTTGCCTTCAATGGCTTCTTTAAGTCTGTAGTGGAAGAAGGAAAATACGCATTAATTCCTGGCAACATATATTGTCCATTCTGTGAACAAATACAAAGGTCCAGTCAGAGAGTTTATAATTTCATAATTTTTCATGAGCATTCAATTAACATGGACTTCGTAAGTCAGTCACACTAGCAGAAGAATTGCAGTGAGATCAGTGTAATTTTACTGAAATTCATTTAACTTTCACATTCATTTAACTTTCACATTCATTTTATTATGGTATCTTTAGAAAGCTTGAGTTTATTTGCTCATGGCACTTCATTTGGTGAAAATGAGGGTCTACTGGGAGAAGATGGAGGAGATCGCTCTGAACAGCCTTAACAATATAATACGAGGATCTTGAATTATGTTCAAGAACAGGGACCTCAACACAGAGGCAAGAAAGGAAGTGCTGCACACGAAGGAGATAGCACGAGAAAAGGTCATAAGGAGGACTTTTTAGTTGGTATTCAGAAGTTAGGGCATTCAAAGGCATATGTCAAATGTATGGACATTAGTGCACAAGGTTTGAGCCACAAGCAAGAAACACTGGAGGTGCATGCACCATCACTGCTTTAACATCAGAGCAGGGAATATCCATGTAGCTAATGACAAGACCTTTTTGATTTATATACAAATTGAGCTTCTCCATGAGGGAAACTGTAGATATAAAGGCATTCTGCCTGTCTTACAGATGTTACAACTGTTATAATTTTCTCCATAATTATTCTGTTGAGTGGGTGTAACTACCACATAGGGAAGAAGAGACTTCTCTCTCTTTTTCAAACTGATACATTGCCATCAGAAGACTCAAACTGAAGATACCATATACCTCTTGAGAATTTACACTAGTTGTTCATGTAGAAAAACAAATGAAAGGTAATTCTGCACTGCCCCCCCCCTCCCCCATAACCCCCCTATCCACCCCATTTCTCTCCTGATTTCTGATTCATTTTGTTTTCCCACATTTTTTTTCCCAAACTTGCATTTGCTTCAGCAAATCCCTGAAAAGGAAGTGGGAAGGAGCTGTTATCACTGTTTAGCAGACTTCGTTGAGTTCTCTCCCCTTTACTTGATTAAATGATGCTCTAACCTTATACTTCTCTTCACCTTTGCATATATTTTCCTTTGGGAAGACAGAAATTCTATTGCAGCAGAAGTTCTTTCTAAAGGAGCAGCCTTGTACTGATGAAAGGCAAAACTATGTTAAAAAATGGGTTTTGGTGGGCTGACCCTGGCTGGATGCCATGTGCTCTCCCAAGCTGCTCTGTCACCTGTTTTCCTCCGCTCAGCTGGGCAGGGGAGAAAAAAGGCTCATGGTTTGAGATAAAGATGGGGAGAGATCACTCACCAGTTATGGACACAGGCAAAACAGACTCAACTGGGGAAAGTGAATTGTCAAATTGAAGTAGGATAATGAGAAATGAAACCAAATCTTAAAAACGTCTTTCCCCCACCCCTCCCTTCTTCCTCGGCTCAACTTCACTCCCAATTTTCTCTCCCTTCTCCCCCCACAGCAGCTCAGGGGAATGGGGATTGTGGTCAGTTCATCCCACAGTGTCTCTACCACTCCTTCCTCCTCAAAGGGAGGACTCTCTTACTCTTTCACTGCTCAAGCATGCAGTCCTTCCCATGGGAGACAGTTCTCCATGAACTTCTGCAACGTAAGTCCTTCCCATCAGCTGCTGTTCTTCACAGACTGCTCCAGTGTGGGTCCCTTCCATGCCTGGAGCACTTCCTTTCCCTCCTTCCTCGCTGACCTTGGTGACTGCAAAGCTATTTCTCTCACATATTCCCACCTTTTTCTTCCCTGGCTGTAGTTGCTCTTGTGAAGCAACTTTTCCTCCTTAAATGTGTTATTCCAGAGGCACTGCTCCCATCCTTGACAGGTTCAGCCTTAGCCAGCAGTGGGTCCATCTTCGAGCCATCTGGCATTGACTTTGTTGGACATGAGGGAAGCTTCTGGTAGCTTCTTACAGAAGCCACACCTGTAGACCTCCCACTACCAAAACCTTGCCACACAAAGTCAATACATGCACATATTTATCTTCACAGCTGAATACAGTTCTTTCTTATTTTTAGTCACCTGAGCAAATTCTGGTAGAAAAAACTTGAAACCAAGTTTTAGTAGCAGAAATATGAATTACTAAAATAGCATGCAATTTTTTCTCCTTTCCACTGAATCTGCTCCTTTTCTGTAGCTTATTTATCCAGGATGAAATAAAATGTTGGTGTACTTGAATATCAGTTAATGAATTTTTAACAGGGAATTAAGCTTTTAAAACTAAATAATGTGAGTCAGTAGAGTGCATTTAATCATTTTCAGTAGTCATTCTTGCTTCATTAAGGTTTTTAGAATGCAGTTGTTTAGGTGGTGCATGGTGGTCTTCTATGTGGGGGTTTATGTTATGAACTAAGGTAATGTTGACATGTTACACACTTCACCTCCTATTTGCAACAATTACAACCCTGTGCTTTCTCCTAGCCTAGATGAGACTTTAGTATGGCAGAAGCAAGACCAATTAAGGTCCACCTTGGATAAAATGGAAATACTTTCTACTTTAGAATATCAGTAGTAAATCAAAGCAAGCAGGGGTTATTCCATACAAGAGAATATTGATTGTCTCAAATGTTTTCTGACACCTTAAACAAAACCCATAAAAGACAGTGACTTTATGAGTGATTTTTCCATTATTAGTACAGTCTCTTTAAACTATAAAACCCAAAGTCTTTGCAAAATATCATTGCAATTATATTACATTTCCCATAAATTTTTGTCCCAACAATTCTACAAGGAAAAATTAGCATGGATATCTTTTAACAGTTAGGGTTTTTTTAATCCCAGCCTTGCGACTTATGGACCTGGGGAAATGGAACTGCAATAATCTCACTTCTTTAGCTAATTTGGTCCTTGTTCAAAACTTTGAAGATTTTGTTTCTAGATTCACATGTGGATTTCTTGCCTTGAATAATTTGAGTTTTCTAAGATAGGTCAGTGGTGCAGAAGCCATGGATTAGTAACTCTAAATTTTCATGTAATAAAAACAAGCTGAGTATCTGAGCCAGCCAATGACTGAACGTATTTCTTTTACTGGTTATACTAAGGACATGCCCTTATGAACAATGTTTCTAAGACCTAAAGTTGCCAAGTTGAACAATTTAACAGTGAAGACTATCACTAGATTTTGACGTAAATTTTCTCACTGAATTCTTCAGATGTTTCTGCCTTACTCATCAGCATTGCCACAAATGAATCTTTTTGCTGCGATATGGTGGTTAGTTTAGTGACAAAACTGATTTAATCTTTTTCCTCTGAGGCAATCTATTTACTACATTTTTTTTTTACCATCTGCTCATTCTTCAGCATTATCTTCATTCATATAGATGATTAAGAATAGAAAATCAGCACATGGAGAACCAAAAGGCAGATATCTACAGTACCTTCTGTCCACATAGATCTGCTACTTTGTGGTGATGAAGATTGCTCCAAGAATGCAGTTACACCTGTTTGATCCCACCTAGAAGAACTGCTTGTGCATCAAACCCAGACAATATTTTAGAGGCTTCTAGGGAAAATTAACTCACTAAAAGGATATGAAGGAGCTTTGTGTCACAGACTAGTATAGGACAGGTATTGTCCCAATGTTAGTAAGAAATATGTTCCCTTTTGGAAATGTATTGTGAGTTTTATCTCCATTCCCTCCAGAAAAGGAGAGTTCATCACTGTTATACTTTTCTAGCCACTGTGATTCCAGCAGCAGTGTTCTTACACAAGCTCATGTGTACAGCTGTATATTGATAGTGTTTTGCTGATCTGTATGCCATAAAGAATGTTTATGACAACAGTGCTTTTTCTTAAACAAATATGTCACTATTTCTGAAATATTCAGCAGTTCTCTGGCTATATTTGGAGTTCATCTGTTTGTGAAATTATTTGTGAACAGAATTTATTCTATTTTATTCTTAGAAGTGTTAATTTAAGTCTTCTGTTAATAGAACAATCATTTTGAGAGTGAGGCCTTTAATGTAGTCCCTTTATTGGCTTTTAATGGTTTTCCCTTAGCTGTTATCAGCTAAAGGAACATATTGGTACAGCTACATGTCAGACTATGCACAATTTAAAAATAGATATTAGGGACACCAAGATAAGTTCAAGTGAGCAAACCAGTGTTAGTTCATGAAATAGTAATGCTATTTTAATTATTGCACAAATGACTGTTCTCTTAACTATCATTCTATTTATTGGTTTGAAAACAGATAGGAATCTATACACTTGGTTTCAAACCTCCCCCTGCACTGCTTATGTGCATCATGCCATCAATCCAGCCACAACCTACTCACATTGATATCACCAGGGATAACAGAAGCCACCACGGTGAAAGGTGTCTCACTGCCCTGTTTGTTCTAGCACACTCCCAGCAAAGGAGGCTGTTTCCTTCCTGAGAGGTGACTTCTTCTGAACAGCCATCCACATCTGTTGTCTCCATATGGTTGCAATTGACAGAAGGGCAATAGAGAATCTTAATCTTATTTTAGGGGATACAATGAGCCAGCACTGAACATTTTAGTTGTTAGTTAAACACAGTACATGTGTACAAAATCCTTGTACATATCTTCCTGAGTTGTGCTGCATCATAAAATGTGTGAAGTGCTGCCACAGACATTTTTCCTCCAGTGAACTGTTAACTGACTCAGAAGTTTGAAGAGAATTTTTTTTTTTAATTACAGGGTTTAAAATACTTCCTTTAAGTATTTCACCAGTGCTTTGGAAATTCACTGCTTGTAAAAACAGTGAATAAATCTGTGGTGCCCTTCTCTTTCTGCAGTGTTCAGTTACCAGTGCTTTATTCCTGAAGCAAATATACAGGGGAGACCTGTGGAACAAATGAAAGTATGAGGAGGCATATCCACACAGTTTATCACTTACCTAAAGCAGGAAATGAGAGTAATGAAGACATGGCCAGTTACAGCTCAGATGACCTAGTGCAGACCTACCTTCATGAGCAGCCTAGCTGATACTGGATATCTGCAATACAGAATAGTCTATTCAGCTAACTGGCAGGGAGTAGAAAATTTATTCTGAGTAGAAGCTGATAGAGCCACAGCACTCTGTGGGTCAATTTGATCTACTGTCTCCCTTGCTATTCTTAAAAAAATTCTCTAGTTAAACAATTTACGGTTCACTAAGCAGAAATGGAAAAGAAAGCACTAGAAAAGTCCATGTTAGAAAAAGCGGTCTTCTTCTGTATGCTTTAATATCTGTTTGTATTTCCTTTTGTAGGCTGTAATGCTAGAAATGTCAGTGTTAACTTTAAACTTGGGTCCCTTGTGGAAGGTATTATAGTAAAGTTTTCTTGTTTCCAGGTTTTTTCATAGTATAATGTAAAATTAAGAAAATTCCATTTTTCAACATCAACTGATGTTGTATCTTACTTGTTTTTGAAACACATACTGGAAGAGAGCTTTTATTTTATACTTAAAGAGTATACATCCTTAGAGATGGTGAGAACTTAAAGGTTATGTAATAATTACATTAATACATTCTAGAAATATGTTACATCTTCAACAGTGCTATTGAAGAAACACAAAAGTGAGAAAAGGAAAAAACACTCCTGTCCATTTTCAGTTTTCAGACATGTTTTAGGAACTGGCAGTAGCAGATATATTGAAAAATGCATACTAAAGCAGCAATTTATATGAGGGACAGTGCTTTCTCCACTTGTATAAACATATCTATGTATTCTTATAGTATCACTTCTGAGCCCCAAATCTCTGCTTTGTGAAAATCAGAAGATATTTTTTAATGATTATCACTCATTTTGATCACTGATTAATTGTGAAATTATTGTACTGACAGACCACACGTCTACTCTATATTTTGAAGAGCTGGATTTCTTAATATTACTGAAAGTGAGGTAATTACACTGAAGCATAAGAAGAATGAAATATTTGCTAATTGGCAGTTGAAGTCTGGTAGTGGTATTTCTTAATCTTTAAGATGAAATTTGAGTAGTAAGTTCATTAATGTTATTCACATGAGATGAAGAAACATGTATCAATACACATGTGCATTTTATACATCTTAATCAGCAATATTTCGTGATCATTTAATGGGAACAGAAGAAGCTGATAGGGAGGAAAGAAGAAATTTTTACCTCCCTCACAGGACAGATGAGAAGGGTGAGGAAATCCAGATTTTGTAGTAACCACACAGGAAATGGCTTGCTAATACCTTCTCCCTTTTCTGGTCTAATACACCATCAACTTTTAGATGATGAAAAGAACCACTATAGATGAATAGAAAAAATAGAATAGGATCCTTCACTCAAAATTGCTTTACCCCTGCCCTGGGCAGCAAAAGGGGAGAATGAGTGTGATCTCACAGAATATGTCCCTGCAACTCCTCTGCTGACAGTATCTTGCACCTACACTTAATATGCAGGTCAATAGCAGGGACACTGAGGTCCTGCCCCAGGTCCTTCCAGGGACAGGAATTCATTCTGCTCTTTGGTCTCAGGGAGACACCAATCACCATGAGACCTGTAGAAAGGACTGACACTTTTGAAAATGTGTCCCATGTGCTAGAATTATTCACCAAACATTTAGAAGATTGTGAGAGAAAATCCTTGGGCAACTCCAGTAATTGAAGTATCAATTATAATAAGCTAGGAGAACAACATAGCTTATTTGTCAAAAAATGAGATGGAAATTGGCTCATATGGGTGGAATTGGTTTATTTGAATAAAATGTACTTAAAGGCACATAATCAGTGTTTTTTGAAAGCAGGTAACCCACCACATACAGAGATCCATGGAGATCTAAAGTGTGACAGCCATGAAACAGATAGACACCTGAGAGAAAGAAGCCAAGGCTGAGTTCTCTGTGAACTACCCCATGGGATTTGAGAAATCCTGCTACAGTGGGAAATAAACAGCTGCAAAGCAATTTCCTCAACTCACACAAATAATTTTAACCTTTACAGAGTCATGTAGCAGGGCTTCTATGTATACAAGAAAAACTGTGAGTTCTTAGGAGGGACAAAACACAAATTTCAGCTTCACCATCCTCTGAAGGTTTTGATGCTTTCAGCCCTCTCCTAACTTCTCTGTCTCTGTGACTACCCCGGGACTGAACTTAATCCTCTAAATAATTCAGACAGTGCACATCTCAATACTGTCACTAGTACTTACAGTGTGCCTCTGCCATCCCCCCAGCCGTGCTCCCACAGGTGCTGGGGACTGCCCCTGAACCCAGAGGGCACTGACCCAGAAGCTGGGACAATCCAGCCACCCTCCAAGGGCTGCCCTGGATGAGCACCATCGGTGCATCCCTGAAGTGCAGAGGGGTCTGTCTCAATGTAAGTTCTGTTGCTGGGCTGTCTCCAGGCTGGATCTGTCCCTGGCTTTGTGCTGGACCTGACTGTAACCCCAGTGCTGGTGAGTGCAGGTGCCTATGGGGAACACAAGCTCAGCCCCACTGCTGCTGGATATGGAGACCTGGAGCTGTGGCTGTCATGCCCATGCACTGCTCCTGCCACAGCTCCTCTGGGACTCACCAGAAATCCCCCATACCTGGGTACAACTATGCTGTCAGTTTGCCTGTGCAGGCTCATCCTGAGATCTGGTCTTACCCTTATTCCTACTGTGTTCATCCTCCTCATCTAATCCAGACCAAACTAGACAGTGGATGGGAGAAGAAAGGCAAGTATAGTGCAAAAAATTATTTACTTGAGCCTATAAACAGTGTATATGCAACCAGTTGCTCCATGGGAGGATCTCTTAGATTCTGAGAAGCCCTTGTAAGAGATCCCAACATATGTACCATGCAAGCAGAGCTACACTGAGCTGCAGAGCAAACCTCTTGCTGTTTTGCCTTCTGTCTTATTGGCTGTAAAGTAACAAGGCAGAAGGATCAGAGAGGATTAACCTGGGGACCTGAAGAGACATGGTCTCCAGCTGTGAAAATCTTGATGACTGGCAGTTTAAATAGGAGTTCAAATGCAGGGGTGACAGCAAACAGCGTGATAGGAGGAAGAGAGACAGCTGGAAGGTAAGGATGCAGGAGAAGGATTGACAGCTCCCTTAGGGCTGTTCAGACCCATCTGTACCTGAGCTTCCCACTTCAACCATCTTGGGAACTGACTGAGAGACCAGGCTTTCCTCCCTAGTGCAAATCGGGAGAAGAATAGGTGTCTCTTCCTGTTGTGCAGGATAAGCATTCAGTCTGAGTTCTTAATACATACAGGCCATGTCTTCTCTTGCAGTTAGAAAAGACACAAAGGCCATCTTTTTCTGCCCAATATTGTCAACAGAAGGCTCAGTGAGATAGGTGGGGGCTGACTGATTGCAGCTGAATGTTTACTTCAGACTTTTACATCAAAGTTGCAGGGGATCCCCCCCAACACCAGCACATGCTCCAGAAAGCCAAGCAGAGGTCTCTAGATTCAGTCCTGATCCTGACCCCACCTGTAAGCAATAAGTCTCTAAATCATATTCTAAAGGAGCTCAGATGCAGCCACGATGCTTCTTTTTCTGCTTTCCTGCTGTGAAATTACATTAAAAGAAACTAAAAATACACTTTCTACTATTGCTTTTTCATGCAAACAGTTGGTGTCCCTACTATAAGGATATTATTTACCTGTCAGGCTAAAGACAAATTAAGTTTGGTAATAGGAAGTCCTAGAGACATTCCTTCTAATTCTCTGAACTCCTTGTGATGGTGTTTAGGGGCTCCAAACTTCAGTGTGACAATGTAGCATAGTTAGGATTTACAAGCTGAAAATTAAAATTGTGGAGTTTTTTTTCTTTTTAAAGAGACTTTGGGGTTTTTTTAATAAAAAGGACATCTAATTACTAAATAACAGAATGAAAGTACTGGCAATCTCACTGGTTATTTGGATTTAGAACTAGAATAGAAAGCATACTGAAAAGGAATACTGGGAGAAGCTGTCCTGTCCTTTCATAGTTTCTTCAGATATTGGCAGTCTAAAAAAAGCCTCTTTTCCCCCAGTTAGATAATTAGAGCAATTCAGACATTTGCATTCAGGAAAGCAGTCACTTTCAAATGTGTTCTACAAAGCCATTTTCTGAAAAGAGCCATTTCCAAATCATGCTGTTCTTCTAAGTGCGCTAAAGCATAAAGTGTAATTAGACTTATTGCCTTAGAATTTAGTGGGAAATGTTTAAAAAAAATTCAGCACTCCTTAAAGCATGAGTCATCGGCTGGCTGGGGGCCTGAAGAGCCACAGCACTGTCCTTTATCCCTTTGTACATGATACTTGAACGTGAGTTTGCCAATTACAAGAAAAGAGACATATGTTTTGCCGGTGGTATTCTCATTTGTCCACAAAGAGATGGCGAGAATCTGTTCCTGTCCCTTCTTTTAGGACTCCTGTTCCCATTACAAGAAGGATAAAAATCTGGCTCTCCTCATGTTCTTTGCCATAGGAGGAAGTGCTGGGAAATTCAAAGAGGGTCCTTCTGTTTTGTCAGTCAGGAGGAGGATGAGCAGGCAAAGTCCTTTCAGCCAAACACTGAAGGGAGATACGGATCTGCTCCAAGGCTCATGGAATAGTTACCATTTGCTTGACACGTAAAAGAGCAAAGGGATAGGTCATACTCAGTGATACTCATCTTTAGACAATTTTGTAGCCTTTGAATGCATGTGAACTTCTTCTCATTTCCAAAAGATTATAATTTGAATGGAATTGGGCAACCTCTAGAGCAAAAAAAACCCCTTTCTTGTTACATATATAGTGACTGTAGCAACTCCTTCATCTGCAAAAGTACTAAAGCTTTTAAAAGAAAAATGTATAAAACCAGATTTTTTTTTGTTTGGCTTTTTTTTCCTCTTATTATTTTTGAACAGGGGAAAATTATGTTTTGGCACTTCTATCTTGGAAAAGAACTAAAAAAAGAAAAGGTAATAGTCAATTGCATCAAACACTGTAACTGAGGGAATTCAGGTCCAAATAACTTAAGATTCACAAAATTGTAATTAACAGAAACCAAGTTTTACAACAAAAAAAAAATGGTAGTCAATCTTAACTATGTGCTAAATATAAAATTTGTCTATAAGCATGAAAATTCTAAAACTCAGCCTGCCCCCACTTCCAGTAAAGTGTTGGTGGATGCATTCACTGTGCAATGTGGGAGTCATGATTTCAACAGGAACTCTAATTTTCACTTGTGCTCAATGTGGCCTCTAGAGAACCTCTCACACTCATTTTGTATCACATTCAAAGCAGTCCTTGCCAGACAGTATAAACTCACTAGGAACACTGGTAGGTTATGTATGAGAGGACCAGCCTACTCACCTGCCTCCTAGATTCATGGTAATGTGACAATTTAAAATATAGAAGGCAAAAACATGTTCCATATGTTTCAGTCAAGAATGCCCAGCCAAAGACTCCACTTTTCTTTGAGGTGTTTTCTAGCCTTGGTGCTACTTTCTGTTCAGGTTCAATTCACTGTAGTGCTGCAACCCAAACAGGAGAATTACAGAAGCATGATATAGAGAAAAAACAAAATAGTGACCTAGAGAGGAAAGTTTATGATAAGTTTGTGATTAACAAATTCTCAAAATGTTGGAGGTTTAAGTGAGGTGTGCGTGTGCCTTTCAAAGGACTGGGCCTGTTTTATTTATAATGTGTGCTCAGATGATGCACAAAGATGGCTTAAACTTAACTAAAAGAAGGATATTATTTTGTAACAACACTTTCATTTTCTCAAGAAAGGGAAGTTGTTCAACATTTTCATGAGATAGAACACTCAGTAACCAACTGACTGGTAAATTTTGTATCAAAGACAGACAAGCCTCATGTCTTTAGCTCTGACAAAATTCTTCTTGCACCATTAAAGTTGAGTTCTGCTGAATGCTTATTTGTTTAAAATAATCTGTGAGAATTTTCTGTAGCTGACTAAGCACGGTTTTAATAGTCTTTTACTAGACAGTATAAATGGAGGCTGCAGGATATGTAGAAGAGGAGCATGCTGTGGAAAAATAATGTAGTCTAGATGTGCATTCAGGATCTCTATCCTATTCAGCTGCTAGCTTTATTATCTGTACTATCAAAGTCTGTATTTTGGTGTTATTTCTCATCTGAAACATTACCTATATTTTAAAGTGCTTTGCTGTTCACTGAGTAATTTGGATTGACTCTACAGCATAAGAGAAGTCACCAGCTGCTGCTGGCAACTGATTGTGTTCTTATTTATTACAGTCTTAATGCATGCAATATGCACTAATCACAGTATTACTTTAGCTTTTGAATCCGTCTAATAAGCTTAATGCAATTGAGAGTTTTACCTCTTGTCAGATCAAATATTACAGGTTATTGTACTAAAAGGATCAGAGTTTCTGAAGCAGAAAAAATTTTACTGGTGAAATCCTAATTTTATTGCAGTCAGCTGGAGTTTTCCCCAAAGCTTAGATGACAGTCAGCTTTCTAAGAGGAATTTCTCATTTTTGAGGGATGGATCTAAGAGGAAAGGGCTTGTATATTTCAAATCTGATGTTGATCCTTTCAGGAAATCAGGGTTTGGGGGGGCGCAGCCTGTGAAGGACTTGGCTTGTTGCCTGTGCTCAGGAAATACCCCGAGTGCATGAGATGATGCCAGTGTCACATTACTTTTGGGGTACATACTGGAGAACAGGCCACTTTTAGCATTAAATATTCACAAATGAAAGTCAGGGTCAAAGCCCAATGGCCTGAGACACCTCTGAAGGCACTGCCAGGGCCAAGCAGACACAGCATTTCAGCAGAGCACACTCACAAGCCTTGCAAACAGGCTTTGAGAATGAACATGCTGTTACTGCGTGGGGAATTTAGTTTTATGTGTATTGTGTAGCATGACAAAAGTGTGAGGCAGTAACAAGGTAGTGCAATTGTTTGCCTTCCTCTTTGAGCAATTGCCCATTGTTTTACATATACTACCAACATGCTCAAAATAACGCTGTGCACCTGATGTCTGATTCTTTGTAGACCTGTACCTGGCCAAGTCATCCACATTTCTGCTGGGGGGCCTGGGCACAAATGCCTTAGGAATGAAACTGTTATGCAGCTAATATGCTGCTTGGTGGCCTTGACATGCCTGAGGGAGAATTCCCAAAGGCTGTTTCTCCTATATTGTCTGCCAGCGCAGCCTCTTGCTATGACATGTAAGAGATGAAGCCACACAGAGTGAAGCTGGCACATTGCGGTCTCGTTATCATCTGGATGTCAGGAACTTGAGTGTGAACAGAGTGTCAGATTCTTCTTGTATCAAGAAGTGGGGCAAACTCAAAACAAAAAAAAAAGAAAAAAAAAGAAGAAAAAAAAAAAGATAAAATAAACCCACAATGGCCAGTGACTTTGTAATTAACCCCATTGTTCAAATATTCAAGTAAAATTCCTGCTCAACCTCTTGAATGTTTCAGTTTTGACAGTTCAACCCTTATATTGTTCAATTTTCATACTGCTTTTTTTTGTGTTAGTCCTTCTAAGACAAAATGGTTCGCAATGCAAGTTTTATTATGGTACATGTTCTTGCTTCACACTTCATTATATGTTCCTGTTTCCACATTCCATTATGCATCACAGCTACTGTATCTCCTTTGGCAATTCACATGCCATGCTGCATTACAATTTCAATTCTTGTTTTAGCTTGTCATTAGGAATAACTGTTATCACAAATAATTTTATTTCTATTTCACATTGCATTACATATTTCCCAGACCCTCACCATGTCTGTCAGTATTCATGTTACATCATACACTGTGGGCTTTGCTTCCCCTCAAACACTGATTTTTTAAAACTTGTTACAGATTTTTCTTACTGCATTGCCAAGCATTTAATGTTTCTTAATTCATTCTGCATTTCTTCCACTGCATCACAGGATTCACTACATAATTTCAAATGTTATTTAATTTTTCCTCTTTTATCTTAAAGGTCCATTTCTGGTCTTGCCTATCATTACTCCCTCAGATTTTGTATTTTGTGGCTTACTAAAAGTTTTTGACTTGTTTTGTATTCCTGATGTCAAGTCCTGTTAAGAGTTTTCCTTTTCACATCTCATTACCCTCCTTTTTTGATTCTGTATCTTAATATGAATGCTTTCTTACATCTCCTTTCCAGTTTCCAGTTTCAATTTTTGCTGTGCATGTTCATTTTTATTTCACTGCTTGGTTTTGCTTCAGCGTCTGATTATGTGCTTTTAGATCTAATTAGGAATATCATGTATCATCCTTATTAGCCAATTTCCTTTTTGCTGCCCATTATAGACTATGCATTGCATTCTGAGTGTGAGCTTTCAGATCTCCCTGTGCATTCTCCTTTTCTCACATTTTTTTAGTTAAATTCTTAAAATCTTATGATAAATTTCATATAGTCTTACTTGCATCCTACTATGACTTTTTGGATCTGTAATATTTTTTTTGCTCCTGTGTCAGCTTCCTTTTGCATCTCAAAAAACTTATTCTTTTAATAGCTCATTAATCACTTCAATGATATAATACTTCAAATTTCATTTTTATATCTCACATTAGGTTTACATTTAAAGAAGGCAACATGAACTTCCATCTTTTTATTTTTTGAAACGTAGAGATGGAGGTGGTGCCTCTTAGCATACATATTCATATCTGCAAATCCTCCCATGTTTACTTTTCACATTGTGCATATCTTTCTGTGTTTTCTTTTTCAGAGCTATTTCTGCACTTTGCCCAACACACACAGTTCTGCAGCTTGATTTATTTCTAATGACGTTTCATACTTTTTAGCTTTTCTTGTTTATTTATGAATTTCTATTTTTGCATTTCCTTATGAATTCCCCCTTTCAGAATTAATTTCCCTTTTTGTCTCTCACCAAACATCACTTTTTCTTATAAGTTTTCCTGAATGAATCACCCAGTTTGACTTTTTGACTTACATCCCAAATTTGCTGTGTAACATTACTGACTTTAGATTTTTTGTCTCTTCTTTTAATGTTTTTATCTGTTCTGCATTTCATTATGCAGCTTCATTATTCACACCTTGTTCCCCATTTGTCATTACACATTTCCATTTTACAAGTCCCCATGTGTTGCTTGTATTGCATTTTTCTACTTACGAGTACTTGTTTGTGTTTTTGAGCAGTTTCATGTGCACCAGATGTGATTTTTGTTCCTCTCATAATCCATTCCTCTGTGGCCTCATAGTATTTTTTCAGATTTTCTTTTTGCTATCTGTGTTCTTTCTGCAGGTTGCGGCTTTTTGGTTTTTGTGTTTGTTTGTTTACAATTTATTAGGTCTGAAATTGCACATCTCATGTTTTTCTTTTCACCTCTAACTGAAGCGTTTGACTTTTTTAACTCAGTATGCATTTTCATCTTTAACACATGCTCTTTAAAGAGATGTTGAGCTCTGTATCTCAACATCTATTTTAACTTTCTTAGCACACAAGCTCACATCCCCTTGCATGTATTCTTGCATCTCGTCTTTCTCACTTGACCTTATGTTGCACCATTTCATTTTTACTTTCAAAGAACAAGTGCCTTTTTTTGTATCACATTACAGCTTTTCATTTCTGCTTCTTTTGTAATCTTTTATTTCTGTCACATCACTTTGACTGTTCTTTTCCCCAGGATATTTCCTTTTTTATATAACTTCATGTGTCTTTTTATTTGTATTTCCTTTTGTTTATGCAGTGTTTGTTACACATTAGTGTGCAATGTTTTCTGCATTTCTTTCACTTTTTCCTCTTCTTACACACTTGCATTTCTTAATGGTTTTTCCATTCCATCATGTCTTTTCCTGCCCACCTATGACTTTTAAAGGTTTTATTTTTCACTTTTATATATGGAATCATTTTTATGAATCACCTTTCATTCTGTATCTTCTCAGAAAACATTTTTTTTTACTTCTGCATCTCATTGCTTTTTTGTTTCTCATTGAATGTGTTTCTTTCTGTAGCAAAGTAGTTTTTGCTGGCATAATTCATGTACACCTTTTTCACTTGGACTTGCCTGCATCTCATCATGTGTCCCTTTCTGCCCCTCATTATGCAAGTACTTTCACATGCCACCACAGAACTGGCTTTCACATCTCATAATTAGTTTTCATTCCCTTCTCTCTCACAATAATTTTGAGTTGATCACTCAGAGGTAGTTATTTTGTCTTTGTGTAATACCTTCTTAATGCTGAAAACAAAGTCTACTTTCTCACGTGGTTTACTTCGTCCTTCTCTTCTTCTAGTTGCTACTTGTGTATGTCAAAACTATTAAATTGACACTTCCTTTTTTTTTTTTTTTTTTTTTCTTTTTTCCCTACTGACCAAGTGTCTCTGATTCACAGAAAAAGCTAAGAGGCAATAGAACATCAAATAGAGATGTCAGCACCGAAAATATATTGCAGACACTATGGGAATACTGAAAGTTGAGGATGAATGTATGCTTAGAAAGCTTTGGTCAGGTTTTTCATGAAAATCATAGATATTTTGAAATGCTGATTGCATTAGCATGCACTTGCCACTTTCATAATCAGATGTACTTTATGAAAATCAGATTAGACAGTCTCTCTGCCCTTCCCAGCTTACCTTGAGGAAGGGGAAAAAAAGTAAGAAAAATCTGGCTCTCCAACTTGCTTTGTGGATGCAGTAACACAGATGAGAACAATGATGGAGGTTATGTGGCTGCTGCCTTCAATTAACAGAGCTCTGTCTGAAGAAGTATGGAAATGCTGTTTGGAGGAGACCTCTGGAGGGCTCCAGTTCAGCATCCCACCAGAGAATTGGGTGCTGTCCAGCTTCCTGGTCTCCCCTTCCCCTGCCTATGGCCCCAAAACCCCAGTTTAAGCTGAGCTTGCTCATCAACCTCCTCCTCTTGAGCAGAACATCAGGAGGTTGTGCGAGACTGGTTTTCACCAAGCCCCAGCTTGAAAGCCTCCAATGTACATACTGTGCCTCTCCCTGGGCAGTCTGCTCTGCTCTGGTATTGCACTGCTCTCCCAGTGAAGCCTCAGGGTGCCAGAAGGTCAGATGCTCTACAGATTTGCTGAAGATGGACTCTCTTACCACCCAGGCCACAGACAGAAATGCTGAACCACCTGAACACCAGTATGAATCTCTGATCAAGGACTGTCATCTCCTAGCTGGGTATTGATCACAACCTTCAGAGCATTTTAATCCAGACAATTTTAAACCCGTTTTATAGTCTTGTCCATTACACTCATTCTCACCTTTCAAATGAGGATGCTGTGAGAGGAAGGACCTAAAGCTAAGGTACATTATATCCACTTCTCTTCTAAAGTTTTGTGTCCTTTTCCACTTCCTTTTTCTTCTGTCTCCAAGAGACATCTCAGGAAAGAAAACCTCTTTGATTCCTAGACCTTTCCTATGGTAAGAATTCCAGACAGGTTCATATTCAGTGTTTATCATATTATTATTTCCATGCCCAGTAAAACTCTTTGATGGAGTACTGTGGCTTTTTCATGTTATCAGTGCTACTAGTTGTCTACAGATTGTTCAGGCTATAACTGGTGAGAGACACATATGGTCTCCTGTATCAACTTTGTGAGGTCAGAAGGTTGGAAAGGAGCTGTGATTGTTCTGGCTGTTAGGGATTTGGCAACATTGTAGGAGAAACATGTTAGTGGGGAATTAGTTGCCTTGAAACCACACTAATTTGATCCCATCCCAGTAAAACTCTTTGATCAAGTACTGTGGCTTTTTATGTTATCAGTGCCACTAGTTGTCTAAATATTGTTTTTAAGTGCATTTAACTGTAAAATTATTTTTTCGGGAGGGAAAACAAAAGACATAATTCACAAATAAACTCGCCTCTTGAAGACAAATGATATTTGAAACTGAAAAGTGAAACAAATAGGAAGCAACTGAACCATTGACAATCTCTCAGTAAAAGGAAGATTTTATTTTGGTTTCAGTTGCGAGAGAGATATCTCAGCACATGACTTTCTTGCTTCATTTCATGGGCATGTAAAAGAAGTAAGCTCATTTAAGTGAGTACAAAGTGTAAAGCAACATAAATACAATAAAACAGAGACCTTTGGCTTAGGATAAAAGTGGGTCTTGGTACCTACTCAACATTCATCTTTTCTTTTTATTTTTTTTTTCATCATTCTTGAAATTCTGCCTAGAGGGGATGATTTAATTTCTGCATTTTTGAGTGCCTAAGAGCAACATGCTACTTCTTTACATGGAAACCTAAAATCCCCAATTATAGCAACTTAAAGGGATATGAATAAATGAGATTATGAGGAAAATTTTTATTCTCAAATACTTCCTATATCAATATTATCTTCTCTAATTACAGTTCATTTAGTTTCAGACTGTGCTAGGAAATGTGTATTTGTCTGGACAGCAGTTTCCTGTGAATCTGGAAGGCACTTGGTTACTGCTGTGCATAATTTAGTTCCTGGCTGTCACTTACAGCACTGATGTGTAACCTGACTATGGCTGTGTTCTCATTTGTTCTGAGTGAAAATAAGCAAGAAAAATTACAATAACTTTGTTCAACCTCTGACCTCTTTTGAAAGGACACGTAAGGTCAGCATCCATCGTGTCATGTGTTCCTTTTGCAACTTCTTGTAGGCTATTAAATAATTGAGCTGCATAAAGAACATGTGGAACTTGCAGTTCCATTGTGTCTTCCACTATATCAAGTAAGAGTACTATTTTCCATCTTCATTCGCTGTTATAAAAAGGATGCCTGCACTTGCTTTTGATGAGAAAGGTAACCAAGGGATTCTTCGGATGAAGATTCACATTCTGGATATGACACAGTCTGGGTTCTGGTGTTGAGTGCTGGCCTGAAATTCCCTGATGGCCAAAGATTTAAACCAGCTGACTTTTACATATGTACACATGACAACTGGAAGTACTTCATAAGGTCCAGGTCAGAGGCAACTGGCATAGCCTAGGAGCAGTGCCTAAAATGAGGTTCTGTGCAGGCCAATTGCCCAGTGTAAATATATTTGGGAAGCATTAGGGCAGTATTCAAGACTGGAGATCTGACAATCCAGTTGCATCCCCTCTGGATGCAAAAACCCAACATCTAACAAGCAAAACCAAAACAAAATATTGCCTTTTGTTTTAAACACAATGGTCCAAAGATGTGACCAGAATGAGATCCACAGGAAGCAATATCTCATTACAATATGTGTATAATGAGGGGAAAAGTAGGTAAGTTCTGAACAGACAATCCCTTCTCCAGGACATAGTTAGGGATTCAGATTAACTCCTCTGAGGTGAGTTACTTATCAAACTAGCTTTGCAAGGAAAGGTGTCTGGAGTCTTAAGAGCAGATAGGATACAAATGCAAGGAGGGAAAGAAAGAGGAAGAGAAAAGTGTTGTATTCTGTGGAGCACAAAATGTTTGGAGGGGGAGAAAGTAGACTATAATGTGCCATAAAGAGTGTCTCTATTGAGTCAATGGTCCTTGATGTTCTAGTGTTATGCCTTTAATTCCCAAGTGCATCTGAGCACAGTGTTTTGTAGGTCTCCCCTGAGGATCAGGACTGAGAGATGAAGTGCTTGTTCTGTGTAAAGCATTTCCTTGATGGCTGTCTGTTTCATTCTTTGCACATTATTGCAGGATCTCATTCTGGCTAAAAATGGCTATTTACTTTCACCTTCACAGTTCTTGAGAGCTTTTGGCTTGAGCTGAGTGAAATGTGCGAAGGCCTGAGAGTGGACTCAGGTGACTGATAGATTTATTTGGGGATCTGGGATCAACACATTCATCAACAGGCTAGAAAAGGCAGGAAACTGAGGGGACAAAGTTTGCCGCTGATACTGTGGTATCAGAGTGGTAAAAAGTGGCCACTTCTCAGCAGAAACTCATCATGGTACTGTCTGGGCACTACACTGAATCATGAAATTTTTGTTAGTAACATGAAGTGATATACACAAGGGAAAGAATAATACCATACATTTAAAAAGAATGGCTCCTAGCTGACTGCTACCTCTTGGAAGGGGGAATTTGCAGCTACAAAAGATACTTCAATGTATATGTCAGCTCAGTGCTCTGAGGTGGCTGAAAATGGAGCCATATGAGGGGGTCAGGCTCAATCCCACTGCTCTTGGTCAGGAGAAGCAGGATACTGGAATCAGCATCAAGGAGATGTATTTCAGGTTTGACCCAACATGGCCGTCTTTACATGGATGATTCTGTCACATTGCAGTATTATCTGTTGACAAACTTTTCTTTGGTTGCAACAGATTTCTTTCAGTCTAGATCCCTTTTGCTATGTTTTGTACAGTGGAAATATACTACTGAATTTAGAAAATTTGAGGGGCTTATTAGAGGTCAGCAGCAAGGTTTCCTAAATTCTTCAGGGAAGGGCTTTTGTACTCAAAAGTCTATGACATATTTCCAGCTGTGTCACTTGGTCCAGTGGTCAGAGTTCACAGCAATTGAGTAGCAAGGACGGAGCAAGAGTCCTTGGTCCAACACTGATCACACACATCATGTTAGTAGCACACGTCCATCATGTGAAATAAAGTGCTTGGCATACGACAATCATGCACTGAGCACAAGACAATCACACAACAACCACGTGCCCATCATGTGCCAGGCATGTGCCAATCAGGTCTGTTACATCTGAAACTATAGCTGTGCTTTTGGAAGAGATGCCTTTTCTACTGTGTCACTCCACACAGCTGTTTGTGGAGTGACACAGTGAAGGGAGGGAGGCAGGGATGCAGATGAGACAAGGGATTTGAATTGATAATTCAGGGAAGACAGACTGGTAAAGAGCTTTAAGCAACAGGTTAATGGGTATTTTAGAAACCTCTTGTGGTTTCTAAATGTTGGACTTGAGTACCTATATATTATTTTATCTCCATTAATCTCCATTTAAGAAAGATTTTTAGAGTTCTTTACTTCATCCAATCAGTCAATTGCTCTTGTCTTTACAGATAATGTTCTTTTAAGTATGTTATAGAATTTTCTTGAGTGCTCCAAGGTACAGAATAAAACCAGAGTAATTTAATTAGGAAGAGGCCTTTGGATACCATCTAGGCAAACCTGCTCCAAGCAGGGCTAACTCAAAGTTAGATATGGGACACTCCTTAACATGCCTTCTGTAATTTGCCAAGACATTAAGAGCAGTTAATTTTAATTTCTTGCTCTGGGCACTCTGTGCTCTTTGAATGCCTGAAATTCTAGGGCAAAACTTTCCACGACAGCATTATCTGGGTAAGGTAAAGAGGAGTTCTTTACTTACAGGGTTTTAGGGGTACGAAGTATAGAAAGCATACAGAGAGATGCGTGTCCTTCCCCCATCACCGTCCTCGTGTTCTTCAGGCAGGACTTGAGGTTTCATGCCAAAATTGCTGGTTAATCCTGATCGAGTCTGCACCTTTAAGCAGCAGGTATTTGTTTATTGAGTGAAGATAGCGCTGCCTGACCCACTCCACCCGCACATTTTATACATTTTTTTACTACAAATGCAAAGCACTTTTAAAAAGATCTACTACATATTAATAGTGTGTACTAATAATCTTATATATATATATGCATAGCTGGGCATAACTGGGGCGGTTCCTGGGCTGGCACTTGCGCAGCTCTTCTCTCGGGTGGTTGTTTTGCTCCCTTCGGCCTCTTGGGTGCTCTTTCAGGAGGTCTCCATCACTTTGGACTTTCAACCTCTTTGTTAGACGAATGTCTTCTTTTGTTGTTTTTCTCTGGGAAGTCCCTTAGCTTGTTTTTATCAGTTTTGTAGCTGCTTGTGATAGCATAGCTGAATTCTGATTGGGTAACCTTGAATTAAGTTCTATTTTAATATTCTTGTAGCTCTCTGCTAGGCCTTGCTGCCTCCTGTAGAAGATACATTTGCAACTAATAAATTTCCACACATGCATAGCCAGAAAGTTCCTTTGACTAAAACTTAAATCTTATAACTAAAATCCCTAAATTTATACCACAGGCTTTAAAACGTTTAAGCTAAAGTGTCTTATTTATACAGTTTCATATCAGGTTCTTCATGCCAAGGGGCAAGGGGGAGAGCCCCCCCTCCTTAGTGCATGGACATGCTGGAGATGAGCTGATGAGCACCAGACAAGCTCTGAGGTGAGCTCAGCTGAGCTTTGAGCTACTTTTTTAGCATAGGGTCTTACTAATTTTATAACTCTACTTAATAATCCTATCTAAAGGTTACATCCAATCTAATAATTGTCCATTCCCAGAAACTCCCAAGATCCGCCCCAAACATACTCCTTCTCTGAAATTGAGTCGGAGGTCTCAGGACCCCTTATACTTCAGCATCTTCATCTTCTTGGCATTACATCTTCTTTTGGGAGCTTCTCCAAGGTTTCTGGGCCTTCTTTCTTGTTTTGACTAAAATGATATCTTATTATCCTAGTTTTGGTACATGAGTTTCAGGCAAGATGTTTTAGCTGTTATTTTCCCCATGACACAGAGACTTAGGAATGTGTCACAGAGGTTAGAAGCTGTTAGCTACTGCTTCTGAATGTAAGAAACTATATAGCTATATAAAAATCTACAAATACATAAAATCCTAAAGCAACAGTGTACTGCCTTCTTCGCTCTTTGTCACTTTGTGACAACACTGTGGCTCTGGTTTGTTGTGCATCCAGAGGCTTGTTGGAGGGGACAGCTACCAGCAATGGAGAAGCTCCCTCAGCAACACAGACCTGTGATAGATGCTGCATTTTGCTGTTACACAGACTGTTGATATGCTCAGGGACAGCCTGCAGTTTGGGAGCTCTGTCCTGCTTCAAGATGTTGTAATGTTATATGTTTTTCCTTTGTTCTCCCATGTACTCCACTGGAATTGTTCCACTCACATGGCTTGTAACTCACTCCCTACTGCCTCCTGCTGGCGGCAGGGTAATACCCCCCTACATGGTATATCCCTGCCCCTGTCCCCTCAGTTTTAGGGATTCTTGCCTTGTTTGGCAGGGACCTACCCAGACCCTTCCCCAAAACCTTCCCAGGGTGCACCCAGTCCCAGAATCCAGCCCCCCAACCCTATTTAAGTTGCGTACCAGTTTGAATAAAGTCTCTTTGGCTTGCACCCATATACCTCACTCCCTGGAGTGGTCTTCCTTATTCTGTCCCCCGCATCCCCTCAGGATCTCAGAGGTCTATCTTTCAGGTGCTGCTGTGCAGCCTAGTCAGTCCAAGTGTGCATTGGGAGCTAACCATTCAGGATAGAGCGACATGCAGCCACCCTATATTGCCATTGCCTACAAACCTGAACTGTCTCGCTGAGAAAGATGATTAGGAGGCTGGAGCATGAATGTGGAGAGGCTGAGGGAGCTGGGTTTATAAGTTTGGGGAAAAGAAGGTTGGCGGGGGAAACCTCACTGCAGTTTTCCTTCACCTAAGGGAGTGGCAGGGAAGATGGAGCCAGATTCCTGGGAAATGTGCATCCTTAAAGATTTCTGAAATGTGATACAACATGGAAATTAGTTCTGTGTCAACATGCGGAGAGAAACCTATGGACTGTTCTGCCTGTGACTGTTGCCTTCATAGAATCCATAGGTAGAAAGAAACTTGTTTTCTTTAGCAAATTTTATGATCTTTTGGCTATTGTTACTTTTTCCTCTAAAAAGAAAAGATTTTAATAACAAAAGTTCTCTTCTGAGGGCTATGGAAGCTGTCTCATTTGCTGTCTGTTCTTATCACAGCCAAATTTCTGCAAGGAGTAAAAGATTCCTAATGGTCCATGTTTAAGCTATGTGATAAGAACAAAGTTACCTGTCAATGTAATACACGTTCGATGCTGACTGAAGTACGCACTGCCTGTTGAATAGATTTACAGCTGTTGTGAATCACAACAAATGACTTAGAACAAGTGCCCATAAAAAGTTAAGAAAATCAGAATCCAACCCATTAATTTTCACTAATTAGTTTCTGTAAGGGTTGACACACAAAAGACTGATTGAATAATATCAAAATGTGTATTGGAGCCTTTCTTATACCTCCAGTTTCATACAGCACATTTTCATATAGTGTTCAAAATCTCCTTCAAAGTCACACAAGTAAATGACCTTCCTCTCTGACCTCTGGCTATCTTCAGAATTCTAATCTGGAATTTCCTGATTCCTCTAAGGTTTTATGTGACTGATGCATCTCTCAGGGAGGGGTATTTCCCCCTCCAGTTCACTAAAAAGTACTGTGATACAAAAATGTCTTGATCACAAATAATCTTTGAGACCTAATGCTTTCATATGCAGATCTTTCTCAAGCTCCAAGAAAATTATGCTTTCCTCAGACTTGAAAATGGAAGCAAAAATCCATGACCGTATTTGAAGCAATACAAGGAGTTATCTATGAATGTAAGTCAATGCTACTTCTTGTCAGATCCAGTCCAGCAGTTTCAAGGTAGATGGCAAGAAAATCTAAGGTCAAACCACAGTCAGTCCACAGCTCAGGCACAGCAGTCAGGTCCTTGGCCAGGCACAGATGTGCTATGACATGCTAGAGACAAACAAATCTGTGTCATAGATCAGACCAACAGTGATTTACATCCGGGGGAGCTTAAACAGGCCTGGCTGGGCTCATGAGCACAAAGGGTGGATGAAGCCCACTGTTGAGGCTGACCAAGGCTTCTTAGTGCCCTCAGTGGTCTGACACATCTTGGAACTGCCAAGAATTGTCACTAATTTCACAAACAGAAGAAAATGAGATTTTGCACCACAAATTTGGCTATCTCTGGGTTCACCATGACTCTTAGAACTTCATTAGATGTTATCCTCTGTCTTTCAGTGTGCAGCCTAGCTGGAGATAAATTAAGCAAGTGCCCTCATTATCTGATTTTTCTCCTTATTTTTCAATGGCACTTGGTTTACTATGAGCCATTAGGAACTTACTCTGATAGAAACACAAATATTTTTTTCTTACATTATTGTCTATGACTTATCACAATATTATTAAATGAATGATAAATTGCTATTTTATCTTCACAGTACCCCTGAGGGGAAGGAAACTCTCAGAGATTCAGAGATATTGAACAATTAATTTAATTTCAAGTTGCAAGTACTTGGTACAGTCAGAAATCAGAAAAATAAATTTAAATTAAGCAATATAGTCTCAGTTAAGGAATCCAAGAATAGAGTAACACAAATGAGTTACTACCTTTAGGTAACTTAATTTACTAATTTAACAAACATCCTTGCATGAACACTGAAGTGGCAAGTTTGCATAATAAGCCTACTAATTCACATTTAATTTCCTTAATCAGGAGACCAATGTGGTCTCAGATGGCCTCCTGCCTTGATGACACCATGCCTTCAAACTCTGGCAGTTCTACTGCCTCTGTTATACTGTATTGTTTCACCCACAAGGCGAATACATCTAGTCTGCTGGGCTAGATATTGAAGGAGAAAAAAAGAGGATTTTTGCAGTGAAAATATTAATGTTCACGCTTCTGAACTTCTTTGTGTGTGAATCTACTCAAAATATTTCCTTTGTATGACATTTGTAAGCCTTTCATCTGTTTTAAAACAGCACAGATCTCATTGCAGAGGAGGCAGTCACAGAGCCCATCATATGCAGATCTTTTGCACACCTGTGTGTCACCAAACAGAGTGGAAAGATGAGCATCAACAGCTGGTGTTATCTTCTACTTAAATCAGCCCTCATTTCACAGATGTTTGTTGACAGCAGAGGAATCTTAAAACTTGAGAATTGTAGGCACTATTAGACTTTCCAGAATGAAAAGATACAGTATTTGCTACAGACTGTCATCCCATCACAGTCTTTTTTTCGAGTCAGTGCTCCCTTCTTGTGTACCTTTTTCCGTCTTAGCTCCCCAGGGAAAGCAAATAAGTAATATGGTTGCACTGTGAGTCTTAGGAAAGACATTATGTTTGAGGAGCCAGTGATCTTCAGCAAGCCCTGACAGCCATACTGGGTCTTTGACTTGGTGTGTGTTTGCATGAGCGACTGCTGCATGAGCCCCAGTATACAGCAGTGGAGGGCAGAGGTTGGAAGGTTCTGGATGCATACTGCTCCTGAATATAGTTCCAAGATATGTTTACTGAGGCATGCTCTGGTATGCATAAAGAAAGGGCATTATGGAGAACCAAATGTCAAAACAAGATCTATAGTTTTGTTTGCTACACTAGATCTAAGGAGACACAGTACTGGGTGGGACTGAACCTTTCCACGGGTAGGATCATGCTGGGGCTGTACATCCGGGCTCTGTCTGATGCTGTGGGAGAGTAGGGTTTCCTGCACCTGAAGAAACATGAATTTACTTACTGTCTGCCTTTCTCTTCCTATTTCTATTGGGGTTTTATTTCCATTATTAAAGCAGTTTTGTTACACTGTTTTCTGCTGTGTCTTTCCTGCTGAGATCCAGAAAGAACCTTGTGCCCCTCCCAGTGCAGAGCAACTGAGTGACTGTCTGAGGAGAAGGGGAGTTAGCAGTTCCTTTGTGAAATACAGAAATAGTTCATACTGTTTGCATTAAGAAGTTTGATGGGACATGTCATTTAAGGCTTTGAGGGGTAGAATGGCTCCTGAGATATGTAGTTGTTAAACTGTACAGTGAAGGAATGGTGAGAAACATATGTGTTGTCATACCACTCCCCCGTGACACGTTGCATCTTTTTGCCTACTGAAGGGGAACAGCTCCAAGACATTATGGAGAGCTTGTATCATACTTCATGGAGAAAGCATAACAGCATTTGCATCCAAGCTGAGCGTTTTGTATAGCTCTTTTAATAATTAAAAAAATCAAAATAAGAGCAATCAATCTTTGCTGCACTGCCTGCCTGTTTTATTCTTCCTGTTACTTAGAAAGTTCTTTCAGGATGAATAACCTGATTTTGTACTATTAGAACATTAAGTTTTACTAGTAAGTTGAGTTCCTGAGAATATAAAGCAAGTCAGACATTTAACTGAAATCTTTTATTCTATTACCAGGGACATCATCAGCAGAGTTCATTAAATACCTCTCTCAATTCCAGTGAAGACTATCTTCAGCTTCTCATCTGGAGAGAATACTACATTTCTCAGCTTGGTAGATAAACAGAAAAGGAAATCCCAGGGAGACCAAATTATCACTTAAAGAAACTTTCTTTCTCTTTGTGTCTCTTTTTTTTGGCCTAGCTTCTCTGTTTTTTTCTCCTGCTAACAAGAGACTTACTTTTGTTTCAGCAGTAGGTTATTCTCATGCTGAGCTCTCATCCTTGAGGAAACAGTCTCATACATTATATTGCTCTCTCCAAACCTTAGCCAATAGTTCTCAGTCTTAGTATCTGCATTCAGACTGTGCTTTCAGATTAACCAAGAAAAAAGGAAATTATCTCAGGAATTTAACTTTTCTTATTGTTTCTCTTAAATCAAGAAAAGAGAGAACTCAAGAAGGTAAAGACACTTATATAAACTATTTCTGTCTAAAGATGAACTTGAGCTACTTTGTAAAGTCATGTGTCCTGTTCTGCAAATTCCTAGCTAAACTAAGTTCAGCAGCACTGGTGACTTTTACAGCAGGGTCAGAAGACTATGTGATGTCTCCATGGAAATGATGGAAATTTTGTACTTGTCTTCTGAGATCAGACTGAGGTCAAGTGTTCTGCAGAGTGGTCCTGTAATGAACAGTTCCAAAAAGCAAGGCTCTAGAACCTTGCACCCAATCAGTCATGAAGGCTTTTAGAAAAAAAATATCAGGTCTTGGAATATACAACATAATTTCTTTAGAAATGGACAAGCTCACATATTTTCATGATAAATTTTGTACAGACATTTGAATAGTCAAAGGCTGTGCACAGAAATAAATAATGTTGAGAAAACACTAAAAGCAAAGCAGAAGGATTAATTTTGTCAGCTTCCTGTTTGATAGACCACGGTGCCACAATGTCTCTGAATGAGAGATTCACTTAGAGATTTGCAAGACCCTTAGAAAGATTACAGGTACAGGGAGACAAGTGATTTTAATGCAAAAGAGGAAGAAGCAGGGGCTATTTTAATAATTGTTACAATTTAATAATTGTTTACATTACAGTTTTTTTTTCCTAAGCAAAAAGATCTGTAGTAGAACAACTCTACCTATGAAATCAGAACTAGTGACACTGATAGTGACTCCTATTTTCAAGAATAGTATATTTTTCTGTATTTGTTTTCACCTTGAATGAATGATCCAGTCTCATACTGCCTACAGGGAAATTATAGAAAACAGGGGGCATGAATTTTCACAAGCACAACAGAGAAAAGGGAAGAAACAGCACTTAAAAGGACAATTCTGAATAGATGTAAGGAAAAAAATATTCAGCACTAGAGCATTCAATTGCTGAAATATGTTGCTCAGTGAGGCTGTGGAATTGGAATCCTTGGAGATGTTCAGAACTCATGTGGACAAGACCCAGAGTAAGTTGAATTAACCTTGAAGACTGTCTTGCTTAGAACCGTGCTTGAGTCAGGAGACTTTCAGAGTTGCTTTAAGTGCTTCTATTCTATGATCTCACTTATACCACTGAATTATAAGTAATAAGAAAATGACAGGACTAATAACTGGATTTTCTGAGAAAAGGCATGGGACTGCATGAGTACATGAGGATCAATTCTGAAAACTGAGTAATGTATTTCTGAATCTGCTAGAGTAATTTCTAATGACAATTCTTAAGAGCCAGTACAACTTGTGAAAAGTTTAATCTAGGTTCAATTTTGAAGAATTAATGTATCTGTGACAGTGTATTTTATTCCAGAATAGTGTCCACAGTTACAGATACAAGACTATGCATCTCTCCATTTATTTTCTAAAACAGTGTTCTCACCTCTGAGAAATTCAGTCCACATTCAATCTGAAGAGAACAGAAATAACATACTCACTTTACTCATCTTTGGATACTACCTGATGTATGGCAATGCAATGAAAAGCTTTTTTTCATGAAAAACACAGAGGTGTGAAGACTCTTTTTTATGTATGATTTGTATAGCTGTCACTGTCTGATTTGTAAGTAGCTTAAGAAGGTTTCAAAAACAGACAAAAATGAAAATAGCCCAGGTCTCTTCACTGCAGTGTGCTGTGGGGCCATCTTTCATGGCAGGCATTACCTGATGCAGCAGAAAATTCAGCACCAGTTTCTGGAGCTACAAGAAGCTACAAGCCATTGCGTTCTTACAATGGGGCCTCACTCTCATCCCCCCACTTCTCCTAATTCCCCCTTTTTTCTTTTTTCTCACAGATCTCACTTGTCCAAACCAGGAATCCAACCCCAGGTTCACTGACTACCAGTAAGAAGTACAAGCACTTGCCTTCTGCCTTGAAGTCTGGAGTCTACTAAGCCTTCCTTACCCACCTGCAGTGTGTTCTGCCTCAGCCAGTGCCCTGTGCTGAGAGGGAAATGAAGACACCAGACAGGATTATGCCAAGCACCACTTGCTGGGACCTCACACTTGAGTTACAGCCAGGCAAGCACTGCAGCAGTATTGGGAAAAAGAGATGCTTTTCTTTACATTCTAGACCTTACCTTACCTGATACCAGTTATGTCTGGTCTTAGTTTTAGTCTGAGAGGGACCCACTCAAGTCTTCTCTATGCACAGCAGAAACAAAAGCTATTCAGGTTAGTACTGAGAATCCTTAGGCACCCTCTCTGTATCCAAGAGCAGAAATCAAAAAAGCATAATAAACCAGCAGAAGCTGAAGCAATGTGACTGTGTCTTGGCAGTTTAACAGGGATGTTGAGGGATTTAGGCTTGCTTCTTACTGTTAAGAAGCATGATTATAGAGAAAGTATCTTAAAATGAGTATTTCTGGGGTTACAGGATTTTGTCAGAAGTCAATGGGCACAGTATTCCTTCTTTTTTCCTCCAACATGTCCAGAAATGTCACATTTGAGAGTGGTATCTGAAAAACCTCTGTGGTGCCAGGAGACATTTTTATTTCCAATTCTGTGATAACATTTCTGGAAATAAATTCTGCCAACAGCAGTAGTTAAACAGACCTTCCAACTGTGCCTTAGGCTGCCCTTTCATGTTTGTTTTCTGCTCAGGCAACAAAACTGGTCATGACAGTAAAATATTCTACTGGCATATCTTAGAGGCATATGTTCAGCAAAAAGCCTTGCTCAGTTTCTAGATTCCCAGCTCAAATAATTAGCAGCATTTGCTATTAATCTAGAAAGAGCTGAAATTTATAGTTCTACTTCAGATGTTTGAAGAGTGTCTGTTACACAGGGCATGTCATGCATCCAACCTTGCTACAACACTTTCCCAGGGAAAACCTTTTTTCCCCATTTCTGGCAGATCAGTGTGGCTGTCTTCAGTGGCTAAGATGACATTTTAAAGAAGTTTCTAAGCTTCAAGAGTGGGAGCAAGTGCTGTGCCTTTTCCGCACTCTCTCAAGAAACTGACACCTTCTCTTCCCACTGAGATCTCTTGAAAGTGTCCTAAACTATGATTATTCTTACCCTTCCTACCTCATGTCTTCTATTTGGTACACACCTTTCTAACAGCTTCTCTTGATACTCTTAATTCTGCCTGGTAGTGACTCTAAGCCTGATCATAGCAAAGCAGAGTAACAGACACTCATTAAGACTTTTTTGTTTCAACCTCAAGTGCCATGCCCTCTATGAGAAACAAAGAAGCAAAACTAAAAAAGCCCCAAAACCCACCAAAACCAAAACTAAAAGCAACCAACCAAAAATCCCCAAACCAAACAATGAAACCCCGAACCCAACACATATGTTAATTAATACTGTGTATTAAGTTTGTGCTAGAGTATGATTAGTACCATTTTAAAGAGGAAATTTGCGAAATGAAGTTTTCCACACTTCCTGATATTCCTTCTGTACCTTGCCAATGTGACAGAAAGTAACAGAGTCCAGCTCTTCAAGTACATCCATTCAGTTCTCTTGTTAACTTTTTAAGAAATCTGAAATGTTATCAGTAGAATAAACATTATTTGGTCTGTATTTCAAATAATGATCAACACCAGGAGTAATTCAGAACACTATTTTTATACCTTTGAGGAACTCATGCAACAGGCAATGTTTTGTTTAATTGAACAACTCAAAACCAGACTGGGTAGGTTCAGTCTAAAGTTTGAAATGTACCACATACAGCTGGGAACAAAATTCTGAGGGCTGAAGTAATGTCTTCAGTATGCTCTAATTGAAGCAGAGCAGGAAAACAAGTTCAAAGCTGAGAGTTTTTAAATAATCAGAAACACAAGGTTGTTTGCATAATGTTTGACTGGTTTCTCAAAAATGTAACGGAACAGAATATCTAAGAGCTGGTGCGTGCTGCAAGGTCAGCACTGATAGCAACTGTTTTCTTTAATACTTTTAAAGCTATTTAAATCAATTAGCATGACTTGATACTGACTTGCAGAAATGAATAGTACTATATTTTCAAATTCATACTGTGGGGAAAAATGACTAATGAGGTGTCTGTGAATAACAGGGGCCTTAATATGGGTGATTTATGTAATGAATATTTATTTAAAATAAAAGTTAAAAAATAACCTGTAGTTTTACTGCTTCTCTTGGAAGGGACAGATNAAATGAGGTGTTAGGGCTATAGGAATAGGAAAGTTCAGTCCAGAAGGTGACTCAGGAACTCAACTGGTTGAACCTCCAGCTCAAAGAAGGTTTAGCTGGGGCTTTTCCCTGTTGGACCTTGAAAACATCCAAAGATGGAGACTGTAAACTTTCTGGGCAACAGCTTCTTCTACATGACTGTTTTCATGGTGGAAAAAGCTTTCCTTACAGCCAGTCTGAACCTCTTTCATTTTAACTTCTGCCCCTCACTCTGGACCTCCCAGCATACACCACACTCTATCATCTTGCTGACTTCCTCATCAGAACTTGTGTCCGCTGTCAATAAAACATTCCTCTCAGTCAGCAACACTTCTTTGTTAGTGAATATTAGATCCAAATGTGCATCACCCTTGTTTGCTTCAACAAATGCTTTAATGAATAAATGATCCCTGACACACACCAAGAATTAACCTTAACTGCTTCCATCTCACCCTCTTGCTATTCCAACAAGGATCTGCAATTTATAGAGCCACTGGAGTCATTTAAGAAAGGCTTTTCTGCAAAGCTGTTCTCTAGACAACTGGTTCCCACCACGCATAAGGTTATTTCTGCCTATGGGCAGGGCTTTCTTTTCCCTTTCTTAAAGTGCATGCAATTCCTCTTTGCAGATTTCTCCAGCTTCTCAAGCTCCTTTTGAATGGTAGCACAATGAACCACCTGGAGTATCAGCCACTCATCCCAGGTCTATATCATCTACAAGCTTGTTGAGGGTATGCTCTGTCTCATTATCCAGCTCATTAATGAGAATGTAAACAGGATTGGACCCACTGTCAATGCCTGAGGCACACTACTAGTGACTGGCTTCCAGTAGAACTTTGTGCCCTGATGACAACCCTTCTGAGCTTTGGCAGTTCAGCCAGTTTTCAGTACAGGTCCCTGTGTACTATCTAACCTGTACATCATCAGCTCATTTGTGAGGGTGTGTAGTTGATTAACTGTGGATGGATGCCAGGTGCCCACCAAAGCTGCCTTTTTGCTCCCCTCCTCAACTGGACAAGGGAGAGAAATATGATAAAGGTTCATGGGCTGAGGTAAGGGCAGGGAGAGATCACTCACCAGTTACTGCCACAGGCAAAATGGACTTAACTTGGGGAAATTGATTGAATTTATTACTGGTCAAATCAGAGTATGATGAGAAATTGAACAAAATCTTAAAAACACCTTCCTCCTACTCCTCCCTTCTTTCTAGGCTCAACTTTCACTCCCAATTTTCTCTCCCTCCTTCCCCTCAGCAGTGCAGGAAAATGGGAACTGCGGCCACTTCATCGCACAGTGTCTCTTCCCACTCCTTCCTCCTCTAGGGGTGGACTCCTTACACTCCTCCCCTGCTCCAGCCTGGTGTCCTTCCCATGGGAAACAGACCTTCATGAACTTCTCCAACGTGCGTCCTTCCCATGGATTACAGTTCTTCACGAACTACTCCAGCATGGGTCCTTCAGGAACAGGATGTTCCAGAATGGATCCCCCACAGAGTCAAAAGTCCTGTCAGCAAATCTGCTCCAGAGTGGGCTCCTCTCTCCATGGGTCCTCAGGTCCTCCTGGGAGTGCAGGATTCCCACAGGGTCACAGCTTCCTTTGAGCATTCCCCTGCTCTGGCACAGGGTCTTCCAGGGGCTGCAGGTGGATCTCTGCTCCCCCATGGGACTTCATGGGCAGGAGGGGCACAGCTGCCTCAGCATGGTCTGCACCATGGGCTGCAGAGGAATCCATGTTCCAGTGCCTGGAGCACCTCCTTACCCTCCTTCCTCACTGACCTGGGTGTTTGCAGGGCTATTTTTCTTACATATTCCCACTTCTCTCTCTGGTTGCAGTTGCATAGGTGTTGTTCCCCCCTCTTAAATATGTTATCCCAGATGTGTTACCATCATTGCTGATGGGTTTGGCCATGGCCAGCAACAGGTCTGTCCTGGAGCTGGCTGGCACTGGCTCTGCAGGACATGGGGGAAGCTTCTGGCAACTTCTCACAGAAGCCACCCCTGTAACCCTACTACCAAAACACTGCCACACAAATCTAATAGAGGATGTTATGGGAAACAGTGATGAAAGCTTTACTGAAGTCAAGGTAAACAGCATCCACTACTCCCTACACCCACAAAGCTCATCATCTCATTGGAAAAGGTTGATTAAACATGATTTTCCCCTCATACATCCATGCTGAGTGCTCCCAATCACCTTCTTGTTTTTCATGTGTTTGGAAGTGGTTTCAGGAATTAGTTGCTCCATCACTTTCTCAGGGATCAAGGTGAGCACTTTTTGTCACCCTTCTGGGAGACCGGAGTGACATTCACTGTCTTCCAGTCTCAGGAAACTCTTTTGATCATCACAGCCTTTCAAAACAAATTGAGAGTGGCCTCATAAGTATGATACTATCATGACATCAGACTGTTATGAAGTCTGTCATAATAGGGGAGACCTATCCTCATGTTATATAGGCTATAGTCTTCTGTATTTCTCTGGTATTTGCCGTTTGATTATAGGCTTTATAGACAATACATTTTAATGTGGTTTTAAGATCCAGAAATGTATTGTCTTAAAAAAATGAAATCGAAAATAATCTCAGAACTGTATACAATTGAGAAAAAGGAGTTTCAAACTCTGTTTCATGCATCAGGATAGATTGATGAAAACTTGACTTCTGACATTGCTACTGCTGCACAAGTGAAACATAAGACTTCTCATTCACCCAAAGTGGAAATTAATATTTAGCACTTTTATAATGTTTTCTTGTCACTAAAACATCTGTTATTCAGACATAATATTTAATGAGCTCACAGTAAAAATTGCATTCTAAATACTTTGAGAGACGATACTTAGACACTGCCTTTTATTCAGATCTTTTTGAATAGCTTAAAAAGTAATCACATTTTATTGTGCTAACTGCTCGCTTTGAGCTCATCTAAATGGTAATAAGAGAGAAAGTGAATGAAATTTTTTCATTAATTTTTCATGGTTTCCATAAGTATCGAACCATTTCCCTTAAAACTTTTTCTATTGATTCGTACACTCATTTCTGTGGATCATCACTACCCATCTATTGAATTAATTATCTTTGCAAGATAGCTTTTTCTTAGAGGAAAGTCTTAAAACTTCTTGGACTTTTCATATCAGTGAAGAGCAAATCTGAGTTTTAGCCTCCTCTTTAAGATAATCTTCCTGTAAAATCTGTTTTTTCAGATTTCTAAGATAAAGCATTCACCAGGCCTAACTTTATACCATGTACTTGCTAGTTCTAATGCAAGAGGAATGCTTCTGATTTGTAGCATCTCCACTCCACTTAACTGCTAAATTACCACTTCATTAAATCCTTTGCTCTTTGAGTCAGAACCACAGAATCACAGAAACACAGAATATGCTGATCTGGAAGGGACCCACAAGGATTATTGAGTCCAAGTCTTAACTCTGCACAGGACCATCCCCAAGAGTCATACCACGTGCCTGAGAGTATCATCCAAATGCTTCTTGAACTCTGTCAGGGTTGGTGCTGTGACCACCTTCCTGGAGAGCCTGTTCTGGTATCCAGCCATCTCTGGGTGAAGAATCTTTTTCTTATATCCAACCTAAACCTCCCCTGCCACAACTTCAGGCCATTCCCTCAGGTCCTGTCCCTGGTTACCATAGAGAAGAGATCAGTGTCTGCCCCTTCTTTTCCCCTCATGAGGAAGTTGTAGACTGCAACAAGGTCTCCCCTTACAGAAATCTGTGGCAATATGCATTTATTTTTTAAAGCATGTATTCAGAAGCTGTCTGAGATGTTATCTCAGAGATACAACTGGGCCTTTCCTCACATGACATTATAACTAAACACCGGTTTAAAATATCAACAGTGTTAATCACAAAGTAATTACAACTACCAAGCTCATCCACAGACGTCTCTAGCACAACACTTTTCAATAGCTGCCTCCCAAATTAGCAAAATTCCTGAGTGTCCTGAATAAACAGCATAGCTGTGATTTTCCATATGAAATTATTGCAAACAGTAGAGCATTACAGACCTGGTTGGCCTCTGGAAGGGGTTTTGATTTGGTAGAAAGAAACTGGATAATACCTCTTTTTGAAAAAATCTCTTTTTATCAAATTGCTGAAGAGAAAATTTCAAAACAAGGTGAAAGGCTTCCTTCAAAGCAGACCTTTTTGAGATGAGATGTCATGGCTCCCAAGGAAGCACAGATGCTTTGCAGTTTAAATATGAGTTTACAGGAACTTCTGGGGCTCCTACAGAGAAGTATGAGCCAGAAAAAAAAATCAGCTGTAGTATATCCACATCTCTATCACCTGGAGATAGTAAGAATATCGCCAGGCTGTAAGGAGAGATCTCCATAGCCAGTAGAAGAAAGAAAACATACTTGTGAAAGCCTCATATGAATACTGAAGTGACAAACACTATTGTATATGAGGCAATGCAACACAGAACAGACGTGTGTAAAGAGGTCCCTGCAGTTCAGCAAAGCCACTCCACATCAGCTGGGAGGCAGTGACTGACTGGCTGTTAATGTACATTCAGTTCATAGCCTTACTCATCCAAAGAGATTTAAGCCAATGTATTGAACACCACAACTGTAATAAGCTAGAAATGGATTTACAGTCTGTTATGAAATCTTGGATGACAGGTGATGCATTACTGGTCAAATGAACTTGATTGCTTTCTGGTAGGTGACATGCCCTTGGCAAAGTGTTAGGTGAAAAAAAAATAATTTAAATCCTTAAATCAAAACATTCTCATGGATTTTTCAAAACACTTTTGTCATTCGTGGAAGAACATCTTTGCAGACTGTCTGTAATTGCACTGAAACCTGAGGGATTTATTAATATAGAAATTGAGTTAAGTAGAAATAGCTTAGCATATATTTTTGATTCTTTGCTATTCTAGACAATTTGGAACCTGATAGATTAAATTAACAATGAGGAATGACAGTTAGAAGCAACTATCTTAAATTATTATGGGAATTCAGTTACTAAGATGATGTAGCAGTCTTATGAAAATGTGTATCATAATGGGAGCATCCTCTGATTCAGTTGTACGTAACTCTGGGGCTATGATTTGTTCACCATTTAATTTCTTCAAAACATTTGATTTGACCTTGAGGTTAATTCACATTTGAAATATTTGTGTCTACAGTTCAAGGGATAATTCCCATTCATTCAAAAATTATTTAAATTAAAGGTTTGGATAGATGTGAAATATCAAGTTAACACAATATTTCAAATACATTTTATGCCATGGCTGTTAACTGCTAAAGAAATTGAGCAAACTTGGGACTATAAAAAGAAAATGTTTAAAACTGTTTTAAAAATTAAATTGAAAAAATTTAAATATGATTTCCAGTTGGTAGAGAAAAACAATCCTTTCAGGAAACTGGCTTTCTTAATACTTAAGAAAATAAAAATAAAAATAAAAATTAAAAAAAACCCAACAAAACAAAACAAAAAAAAAAAAAACCAAAAAACACCCCCAAAAAACCAAAAACCAAGCATGGGAATATAATGTAATCACATGAAAATATGAAATAGTGAAGCACTACAGGGAAGTGTGTCTCACAGACACGTTGCATAAATTGGATGAATGAGCAGACAGAATGCATGCTGTAGATTGCCAGGATAAGTAATGATAAATATCCTAGTTTTCTCTGAACAGTTTGAACAATGTCTAACATTTTAGTATTGAAAAGTAATAGAAGCTAGGTACACTTGTAGTGTACCTGCAGTTCAGTCCACATTTATGTCATTTTCACTGTGTGCAGAGCCTGGTCCTTGGATCAGCTATATAGAATTTCTCATAGCTATCCTTTTAATCATCAGGAGAACCCTGGCCAGGACTACAGAATCCTTTGTGCCTTTATGGCAGAGCATCTCACAAGTATACACTTGTATTTTAGACTATTTTAGAAAAGGACTGATGCAGCTTGCTGAAAGGGAAGGCATGGCAAAGTTACAGCTTTTGCCTGTTCAGTGGTTCTGCACCTTCCCATTTTAATTTCTTAAATTTAAAGTAGCGTCTCTCAGTCCCATGCTGGGAACCAGCACTGCTGAACTGAGCAGCAGGCTTTTCCCAGGGCTGCCAGCATACCTCCATGATACAGCAGAGTTCTGGCTGAGGGCAAGTTCTCTGCAAAAGCATACCCTGACTCCCATCCCCTCTGGACTACAATTTTTTCTTCCTTTGGTCCTAAGCCATCACAATTAATAAGCACAGCAGTACATAAAACAGGAGTGCAATTTGCAGCCTGCCAGACTTGATGTTCTACAGCACAGTGCCAAGCGCATGGCATGTTTATAAGGGCATGGCAAAGGCTCTGAGCACAGAAGACATCACTGGGTATCTTAAAGGATCACATTACAAAGAAGTGGCCAATTTGGGACCAAACTGTGGAATAAGGACCTTGGCAAAAAACATCTTCTCTTCCACACCCATGTTTGCCCATAACAAGAATTAGCTGGCTTGTTCCAAGTCAGAGCATGGATGACCAGAATATTAAGTGTCCAAACTGAAATAGAGAATGAATTAACTTGGCAAACAATTATTCAAATAATCTTAATTTTGAATGCTAGCTTTCCTAGGCTAGGTAATCTTGGACTCCTGACCATACCTTGGTCTGGAGAGAGGGGAAAACATGTGCAGCTCATATAATTCTAAATCAAGGTTAGCTCTGCTCAAGTCTTCAGGGACACAGATAGTTAAGCATGCTCGAGACTTATGCCTTACTTACTCAGAATGTTTTCAGCTCCATTACAAGTAGCTTTGATGCTGCAAGTGATCACTTTTTACATAATTATTAGTTGTCATTCTAGCCGGTATAACATTTGGTTTCTGTGGTTTCCTAGTTTGAAGACTGTTGAACCACACCCTTGACATTCCAGGAAACTCATATCCCTATTTCAAGGATTTTGAAGTACTCACTGTCGACAGATATGTGTACAAGAGTCATGGTATTAAAGAGAGAAAGAAAAGATTTTAAAAAGAAACATGACTCAGGTAAAAAGAAAATTTCCTGCTTGGAGGAAACGGTGAGTTGCACATGTGAAACATATACCTTTAAGTATAAGATCAACTATGAAAGAAAATAAAAACCACTGATTAACAAGAGTTTGAGAACCAAGTTTAACTAGGTTTGACAGAGTTAAGAAAGTTTGAGAAAACCAACACCTTACTTATTATTATTATCCTTACTTCAAGAACATTATCCTTATCAAGAACATTATCGAGATTATCCTTACTTCAAGAACAGGAGAAAGTTATGGTGACTCAAGAGGACTTTCTTTTGATCCTAACCAGAGACAGCTGAGTTTTCATCATTACTTTCTGATATTTCATTCCCCTCACCACACTGTATCATCCCCTACATTAGTATTTCTATCCATTTTTAAGGGAGCAGTCTGCTTAATTAGATTACTGCCACAGGGAACCAGCCGTGAAAAACCTCATTGTTAGAAATATTAAGAGTGTAACTTTCTAAAATAAAAATAAATTATTTTTTATTTTTATAATTTTTAATGAACGTAGAAATCAGATGAAGATTTGCAGATCTTGCTGCAAAAGTCACATCTGATAATAATTAGGATTTTAAGTTGCTTTATTTGCATGCATATATTTCTTCTCATCTGGAAACATTCCAATGTACTGATTAATTAAGTATAGAAATGTAATGTGGAATAGTCATGGAAGGAATTATAAAAGTAAAACTAACTTTCCTAAAAGCAATGTAAAGTCAGTGCTGCATTCATGCCCTCATGTAACACTAATTACAGTTGAAACACACCATTTAAGCCTATTAACATATTAAAAAAAATCATTCAAAAATCCTTGTGCATTGCAACAATCTCAAACTCAGTTATTACTTTCGACATTGAAAACTTTAGAAAAAATTTTCTATGTTGAGAATAAGGAAAAGCAGTTCAGCACCCAAGGCAGGAAACACAAAGTTGGTACATTTTTCTCATATGAACTATTTCGTCGCTTAATCTTCAAATTTGCTTGAGAAAACAGAGTATAGAAAACACCTTTGTCAATTCATGCATTTTGAATGAAATTAAACGTATCATAGTATGTATCTATAAACAAAAAATTTCAAAATGGAAATGCTCTGCAAGTTTTCTGGCTAGAAACAAGTACACCATCAGGAATAAAAGTGAAGTAATTCTTCTTTCTGCTTTGCTCATATGTACAGCTTTTGCTTTAGTCACTAAATGGCAGTGCCTTGATCAAGGAATCTTCTTTCCTTCCTTCTATTTTCTTTCTGCCTCATGGGAGATGGGAGTGGCTGAGAGACTCAGTGGGTGTTTGGCTGCTGTCCAGGGGTAACCCACCAAGTAGCCAGAGAGCTCCAATGCAGCTCAGCACCCTGAGCTGTGGTCTGTAACCCCAACTTTTGCATAAACAACTTCCAGCTTTCCCATATTAAACTGTATTGCTAAGAGGGTGGGGCTTTATTTTTGGCAGAACCAGAATTCTATGCCTTCTTTTCCAGTTGTGCCTGGAGATGCTGTTTGCACGGAGCCATTAGTGAAGAATACATACATACAGAGACCCCTCCCTGATCTGTTCATGTCCCAGGCAGCCCCCAGGGCCCTGCACTGTTGTTTTCCATTAAAAGGCAGAAAAGTTGGAACTGAGAAAGCTACTTTACAGTCAACTACACCTGTGGTTATATACCAAGTTGTCAACTGGTTCAGTACGGGAAATATCTCAGGAGTGACCTGGTATCATATGGACTAATGCCATAATGTTACATATGTCAGCTGTATTCTGGTTTATGGATAACCATATTCTGGGGTACATCAAAAAAGAATGACCAGCAGAGGTGATTCCACCCTTCTGCTCTTGTGAGACTCTACCTGGAGTCCTCTGTCCAGCTCTGGGGACACCAGCATAAGGACATGGACCTCTTGGAGTGAGTCCGGACGGCCACAAAGGTGATCAGAGGGCTGGAGCACCTCTACTATGAATACAGGCAGAGAGAGCTGGGGTTGTTCCACCTACAGAGAAAGCTCCAGGGGGACCTCATTGCAGCCTTCCAGAATCTGAAGGGAGCCTATAAGAAAGCTGGAGAGGACTTTCTACAATGGCATGGAGTGATAGGACGAGGAGTAGGGCTTTAAACTGAGAATAGGTTTAGATTGGATTTTAAAAATAATTCTTCACTGTAAGGGTGGTGAGGCACTGGAACAGGTTGCCCAGAGAAGCTGTGGATGCCCCATCCCTGAAGGTGTTCAAGGCCAAGTTGGATGGATCTCTGAGCAACCATGTCTAGTGGAAGGTGCTCCTGCCCATGGCAGGAAAGTTGGAATTAAATGATATTTAAGATCTCTTCCAACCCAAACCATTCAATGATTTCATGATTTTATGACTGTGGCTCTGAAGGCAATCTGGGAGCAAATCACCATGATTTAGTGTTATATGCACTGTAATGGTACCTTCTGTTTGGAATATCTGCTTCTGTAAATTACTTAAAGATTTTTTGTTATGGTATCTCTACATAATTAGTATATTGCTGTATCAAATTATAGTGCCAACAGAAAAAAAAAGATCTTTATGTTTGTTGTTCCCCAGGCAGCATTTCATGTTGAAATATATTATAAAAGTTGTGCTGAGGTTTTCAGGCTGACAAAGGAGACAGAAATAACAAAAATGGGAAACCCTGGCCGTCTGAATTTAGCAGATCAACTACAGTTGTCATCATATAAATTGTAATTCAGGGCTTTGGAGACCTTATTCTGAAATTAGTCACTATATGAAGTGGCAATTGAGTAGAACTTTTAATTCAGTTGTTGACATTCAAATGTATAGGAACATTTAGAATTGTCACAGTTGAAGAGTTAAGTCCCATTACTATTGCTGCTGATGAGGAAATAGTTGCTTCAATAACTATATAGGAAAGTTGGGTAGGGACAACTAAATGCTGGAACAGTCAGTACAAGCTTCATATAATAGTGGCTCGTAGGGCAGTGGGTGAAACAAGCCATTCCAAGAACGCACTAGAAGCAATCTCCAGGGTTCCTCCAGCCAGAGCAGTTTTCCTTTAGGTTCTTCTTAAGTGCACTGAACAATTTGTTCTCTGAAATCTTGTGCTGTTACTAGGATTTGGTGGCTTGAACAGTCACACGGGCAGGAAGGAGTCCCTACACCTGCATCCTCTAACAGGGATCTGCTCCTTTTCAACATGCAGGGGCAGCTGCATAACAATGTTACTGAGTTAACAGTACATTTTCATATATCAAATTGATACACAACAGATCTTTAGAAACCAGTTAGGAATTGTTATTTGGACACAGTATTTGTTTTACTCTGATGCCATAACCAATATTTTAGCAGAATGTGTCTTTCCTCTAGGGTGGAAACCTTGGTGGAAACAAAGCATCTTGTGTATGGCTCACACATGCCCTGCCCTCTTGTTATTTTGGAGAATTTTTATTCCATTTTTAAGGGCGATACCTTCCAAAATTAAAATCGAAGGAAGAAAAAAAGTTTAAGCATCATATTAGGACATAAATAAATAAACAAATAGGTAAATGTTATCACATATGTGAATACAAGAAATAAATAAACTGGTGTAACAGTTTGTTGAGGAAGTTCTATCAAATCAAACCATGCAAATATGAGTTATACACTTTTTATTTTTTCCCAGAAGAAAATCTTTACCTTTCCTCTTGAAATATCAAGACAGATTTGGGTAGTCCACCGGAAGCAACCTTGAAGTTGAGGAACTGAACAGAAATGCACCTGTACTTTCTGCCCCAGGGCATCCCTGGGTGTGAGAAGTGACAAATCTCTTACGATCGCAGCACTCCTCCTGCTGGTGATAAACCGCCCGAGCGGGATGCAGCCCTCGGCTGTGACTGGACCAGACTGATGTTGCAAGAGCTAAGGAGGCATCAGGAGGAGACCGGGAATAGTGACCTCATCAGGGAGACAAAAGTTGGGAAAAATCCAAAAGGTGTGGGAAAATGGAAATAAAAGGAAAAAGAGTTAGGCAGAGATAAGAGTCTTGAATAAACGCTAAGAGGTCATGTCCCAGAGGATACTAAAACCAAAGGAGAAAGGTACGGAAAGGTGAGAGATTGAAAGAGACTTAAAGGTCTTTAACCAGTACAACTCCATCCTGTCAAAATAGGTGTAAAGTCCACTGACAGAGCCTGCCTTTTCAGTGGTTAAGTCAAAAGAGAGAAAAACAACTGTTTTTACTTGCCAGTCGCTCTTTTGGGATACTTAACAGGGTTCTCTGAAAAAATCTAAAATTAAAAAACCTGTTACCACATGAGCTACTAAAGAGGCATCACAGTTCAAATACTGGAAAAGAAATTTCACAGTGAAGCTGGTTTAGCAGTGGAACAGCTTGCCAAGAGAGATGGTGAAATTTCCATCATTAAAGATAGTCAAATATGTCCTTGTTTGGACATGGCCTGCAGCTACCTGTTTTAGCTTCAACAGTGCACTTGCTTGGAGCAGAAGGTTGGGTTGAAGACCAGCAGATGTCTCTTCCAATCTATCTCTTTCTGTAGATGTAATATTCGTTTTCTGAGGGAGCTTCCAGTTTCTATTGAAATCTAAAATCTGCAAACACCACAATCAAGGTGACAAAAGTTTATCTTAATCCTGGCATTTCTTATCTCCACAACCTGATCTGATACTTTCCAGTCAGAATTCTTTTAGACCCTTTTCAGTCACAGCCCTCTGCTTCAGACACATGATCTGTGCCTTATTTAGGTGTTAAGCTGACTTGGGGCTGTGAAGCAGGAAAGGCAGCGTTATCAAGACCGTGTTCTCATTCATTGCAGCTACAGAAGTCAGTGAAGAAAGCTTTGTAGGAAGAAAAGAAGTTTTGCTGAGGCTTAGAGAACTGGAGGTTATCTCTGCTTGTCTCACTGAGCTCAACACACTGCCTATTCAGGTTAAATTTTTGGCAAATGCCTTCCTATTTTTCAGTATGTGCATCTTCCCATCCAGAAACTATTTTGTGGGAGTTCTGGGTACAGGACAACAAGGCAAATGCATGTAGGAGTTTTTATACAAGCAGAAATTAAGTGAATTTAGGATCTTTCAATATGGAACAGAAATAATTGAGAGAGACAATATGACATGGTCATAAAGACATGACTGCCCTAAGAAAGGTGAATAGGGAATATTTTGTTATTTATTACATGAACTATAGTAAACATCAAATGAAATTATCAAACCGCAGGTCAGAAGCAAACAAAGGACTTCTTCCACACAAAGTATAATTAAACTGTAGCATTCTTTGTCCCAGAAAACTGTACATGCCTAAAATATATGTAGTTCATAAAAGTGATTAGACAAATCCACAGAAGATCATCCATCAATGGTTATTACAATGAAAAAGGCAGATATAACCTCTGACTTGGGAAGTCCCTCAAAGAAATGACTTACCACTAGGACATCCATTTTGCCTGTTGACTAAAGTGCACCCACGCCAAGTGCTGTCATCTATTCACAAGTGACTACATAAACAGTCTGGGCAGATGACAAATGGCATGTGCCTAACAAATAGCAGTGTTATCTCCTTTGACCAGATGCAAAGGTAGATATTCTGATTTATGTGCCCCTTTGCTTTACACAAAGGATGTGACATGTTGCAAAACACTTATTGTACTGCCATGAATCCAGTCATACTAAAGCCTGGGCCTTGAAATCCTGGAGTAGAGCCAGCTGTAATGTAAAAAAAACCCCAAAACATGAGGAAATGTGCTATCAAAAGAGAAGTGCCTGGTTTGGGAGATTGAATTTGTCACTGCACCCAATGTATTTCCTACTCTTTCTTTAAATGAAGTTACAGTTTGGGTCTGGCTTTTTTATTTATACCCATTGAACAGAAGGATAATTAAATGTGTGTTTTGTTTTCCCATAACAAGTGATTTCCCTAGTAGTTGAAAGAACAGTATCTCTCTGTACTAGCCCTGTTCTTATTCTCTTTCCCCAAACTTTTGGTTCTGACTGATGATTGTATGTGAAGCACATTTTTGTCTCCACACTTGGAGCAGTACCTGTCAGTTTTACTGAAGGTTTTTCATTACCACTTTAGTCAAAGATTTACTAGCATTGCAAAAAAGCAATTAAAATGCCTTCCCTTAACTTTTCATCTTATATTTTGGGGCGGGATGAGTATTCTGGCTGAGCAGCACATATTTTCCACATATACAGAAGTTTTTGCAACTTCAATATATTAAAGTTTAAAAATTCCCATATTTGGTATAACTGACTTGGTATTTTGATATCGCATTCAGTGGTCTTGCTGCTACTTTGAACCACTGCATTGCACTGTCTCCCCAGCTCAGCAGCAATGTTCCTCTTGAAGATTCTCAGGGACAACTGGGCCGCGAGGATTGGTCAAACCAGAATGGCTGGGACCTAAAAGCTGCAGAAAGGATCTAGAGGGAGTCTGTGTCTCTTCTTTGATGTATAAGGACTGCTTTTAAAAGGGGGTAGAACTGTGGATACATGCTCAACCTTCCTCTTACTAAAAGATAATGAGAGTTGAACATCTAACAAAGGAACAGAAATTAATCCCAGGAAGTGTCCTCTTACATATTTAGATTTGCATATCTTTTTGTGAGTCTAGCCCTAGATGCCAAAAGCGCTCATCTCTGACACTGACAGTTCAAAAGCTCACAGTTGTAACACAGAGAAACATGCATCCCTACACAGTGCTAGTTCAGAACTGTATCAGACCAAGGACAGTAATCAGCACATCAAGGACATCCCATCGTGCTGCTGACCGCAGTGCTGCTTCTCCTGACATACTTCCCTCCCTGACAGTCTCCTCCAAATGCCAGTGACTCCAGAGAATCTCCTGGATGGTCCCAGCTCACTTGTTTCTCAGGACCACAGGCCAGCAGACACCCCTGTCTAAGAAAAATTTTCCTTCCCTTCACTGGAGCAAAGGCAAAATATTCTGAAGCTTTTCAGAGAATTATTGCACCTCTCCTATGGGGAAAGGCTGAAAGAATTTGGATTCTTCAGCCTGGAAAAACAAGGCTTCAGGGTGATCTAATTGTGGCCTTCCAATACCCGAAGGGAACTCACAGCAAAGATGGGGCAACACTACTTGCAAGGGTAGTGACAAGAATAGGGGGAATGGGTTCAAATTGAAAGAGAGTGCATTTAGTTAAGATACTAGGAAAAAATTCTCTCCTGTGAGGATGGTGAGGCACTGGAACAGGTTACCCAGATAAATTGTGGATGCCCCATCCTTGGAGGCGTTCAAGGTTAGGTTGCACGTGTCTAGCTGAAGGTGTCCCTGTCCATGAAAGGAAAGGGGGGGTTAGAACTAGGTGATCTTTAAGGTTCCCTTCCAAACCACTCTATGATTCTATGATATATTGGATTTTGCACATTTAATTAAGCTGTCACATTTAATTGGGATAGACAGTAAGGAAAAGAATGATGGTAACAGTAGGAATGATACAAACTAGCTCCTTCATGCTAAACACAATTGAAAACAGATAACTCTTTTCGGTAGACTGCAGTCTAGTTAGCAAATTCTTGGTTGTAGCACATTTTCTATTATTCTGTGAGTTTTCTGAATCTACAAGAGAATGAAATGTTTTCCTCTAGTCTGAGAGATGAAGCTTTTACCTCAGAAGAAAATGACTTGAATGACAGTTTCCTATTCAAAGGATGCTTGATGTAAAATACCTAAATGTTTATCAGAGCATCTGCTTGAAGCCACGTGAGCAATCCAATCAAATAAAATAGTTGCTCTTCTCTGTAGATTGACAGTAAATTTATAAAACCATCTTTTGATGTGATCAGAACTCCTCCCATAAAACCACTGTTATCCCCTTAACATGACAGGCCTGCCAATGTAGCTCTTCCTCAAGGAAGACTCATGAACAGGAAAAGCTGAAAATCCTGATTTCAGTGCACCATTGGAGAGTGAGTTCCCACACTACTGGAGCAGGTCCTGAGAGAGCCAACTCAGATTATTCTAGTTCCTGGAGCCTATTGGGTGGCTTGGGAGAAAATCTACTCAGGAAGGGCACTGATTCCTACTGAGGCTTCCCCCAGCCTGAATGAGTCCTTTGGAAGATTATGAGTTAAACTCAAAGGATGAGTAAATCTGACTCAAAATATTGTGGAAAATTAGGATGAAGCTACTAAAGAAGTTCAGGTACCTCAGCAGTTCAGCCTATCGTCCTGTAGATAGCAGGGCTTCTTGAAGAGTTTGTCAGAACTGGGCTTAACTGCTTATGGCACACATTTTCAGAGCCTAATTCTCCATTAACCAGAATAAAAAGGCAATGGAAAGAACTATTAGAGAAGGAAAAAAAAAAAACCCATGGCCTCAGGCACAGAAAAACTGCATGGCTCTGAGACATAACTCTGTCTCTGAAGCTCCGAACCTGTCAGAAAATAAACTAAATTAGAATTTTTGTAGTGCAAGAAAACAAAATTAAGTGCCATTTTGAGAGATTCTTTGTTAAATGTCTAAGCTGCTGTCCACCATTATTTTCTCTGTCTAAACAAACATAAGCATTGTGTAGAGACCCAGATATTGACTAAGTACTAAGGTCTACTAAAGTTAATACTGTGGACCAAATATTTCACTTGATGCAATTACAACAGCTGGTGGAAGTTCACAGATCAATAAAATGTTACTGTGTTTCAAAGACACAAGCTAAAAAAGAGTTCTCTATGAAACATTTTACTTTGGGAATAATATTTTAAGACACCTTCATCCTCTGAAAAATAAGTAATACGGACAGACAAATAGAGTTTGTTTTATTGAGAATAATTACTTATATCTCATTTTGTAATTCTATGGAATATTTTCTAAGGAACAATTTGTATAAAAATATATGAAGTATGCAAACACAATCTAAGATGCAAGAGATTTCAAGATAGCTTAGGGATCACCCATTCCCTTTTGCATGATGACAAAAAATAAAGCAGAAGTTAATAGACATGAATATACAGCTTGCTCTGACATATGTTTAAAATAGTTTCTTCCTAAAGAGATCTAGGATGGGATGCAAAATTTGCTGAAATCAACATCATTATCTCAAATTTAAAAGTCAGTAACCCACATCACAATAGAGCACATAAAACTGCTAAATGTTTTACATTAAGGAAGTTGTTTTATGGCAAACCACTTAGTTAAAGAAACTGAGGAATGGCTGACCTTTTGTAAAGATTCTTTAGTCACTGTTGCTCACCTCTGGACTGACTGTGCACTTAGTCTATTGAAATGTAGGTCTTGTCTATTTCTGTGGACCTTCATTCAGGCATCCAGAAAATTAACAAGTATATTTAAAGGAATCAACCACTGCTGAAACAAACAAACAAACCAACCCAAAAAACCTTCTTGTGGCATTCTTGTTGGGATAATACCTGCTAATGATCTGCATATATAAATGGATATCTCTTTAAAGCAGATCCAAATACATCACATTAGTAAGCGTTACTTATTTAATGGAAGTTGTAAAGACAATGTACATACACTGTAGTGACTAAGCCAACACTGCCTTAAGGGCTTCTGACTGTTCTCCAAAAATGAATTAACTAACACTGAAGAATAAAGATGTCAAAGTGAGACTTTTTTTTTACTCAATGCCAAATTGGTATTTAAGGTTTTCGCTCCTGTAATCAAGAGGATTCTGTTTTTTTTTCCTTCACCTCCAGCTCCTCAGCGTTCACTATCATATTTTGTCAATTGTGCAATAAAAAAACCCCACAGATGCAGTCTGTATGAAATGCAGTGAAAAAAAAAGTAAGTTTCACCATAAAACACAACAGAAAGAGAATTACTGCTATCTTAGAAAAATGTTTGTTGTAGTAGAGGGTGACAGCAGCAATTGTTTCAGTTCTTGTGTCCTAGTTATCCCTAGTGCCCATGCCTTGACTTATCTATGGAACCAGAGGCTCAGTTCAGTGATAAAGAGTCAGTGGGCCTTATCTTACCAGCAAGACAATGTGATAACACAGACTCATATTCTTTTGGGATAATAAAAAAATAAATGTGGATTTGGCTGTAGGAATATAAAATCATTGAATAACTACTGTGAGCAAATGTGTACATTTATTGTTTTTCAAAACTGTCTTGTCTTCTAACCAGGTTCCCTGCTTGAAATACAGATGGTTTCTTACCCATCAGATCCAGTTTTCAGCAGTATTGTGTTAGTGAAACTGCCTGTGGTCAAAATCCTATAGTGAATACACGGAACGATAGAGGGATGCAGAACTGAGGGGAATTGTAGACACCTGCAGTCCAGCCCTTGCTCTAGTCAGGACTGACTTCAAAGCTGCTCAGGAGTTTATCCAAGTATGTTCTGAAAATCTCCAAGGATAGAGATTCCCCATCCTCTCTGGGCAACCTCTTCCAGTGCTCAGACACTGTTGTGGAGGGGAATCTTTTCCTTTACCCACTTGGAATTTTCCTTCTTCCAGCCCATGAGTATTGTCTTTACTCCTTTCTTCATGCACCTCTGAGAAGAGTCTGACTGTGTTTTCTCCACAACACCCCTTTGGGCAGAAGAACACAACAACCAGATTCCCTGAGCCTTTCTTTAAGCTAAACAATCAAATTCCCAGCTTGACACTGTATGTGATGTGCTCCTGCCCCTCAGACATCTCAGTGCCCCTGCTAGACTCACTGTAGTTGTGCTGCAAAGTCTGTAGCAGCCATTGCTTTTGATCTATTTCTGCTTTTTCCACTACCCAGCTGTGTAACTCTGAGAAGACCAAACCACAGTAATTTTTCTTATTCTCTTGCCATTTGTTAACTATGTCCCTTTGGGATGTAAATGCTTAGAAGTAGGAATTTCTTCTACCACTTGTATGTAGAGCTCCAAATGTATCAGGATTCTGATCCCTGTTGGCTTCTGGGTATTGCTACAATAGAAAAAAGCAATAACACTTATCCATAGGAAGCACAAAAAGAAAAAATACTGGAATAGGATGAAAAGAGAAAGACTTAACCACAAAAAAAAAGTGCTAAAGTACAAAAATGAGGAATGATGATTTTTTAATTGCTCTCCAATAGTTTCTTTCACAAAGCAAAAGCAGAAGTTTGTAGAAGTTTGAATAACCACCCCATATTGTCCCCTGTTTTTGCTTCACCACCTGGAGCTGCCATCCTTGTACCTTCCACAGTCATTGGACAAAAGGTATAGATGTCAGGAATTGCATCTCCCAATTCCTTTACACTAGAGTGCTCTCTGCAGGGTAGGTTTCACCAGGGCCTTTCTCTGGGTTTATGCCAATTGATCTTCACTGAAATGAAATGCATTGTGTTTTCATGAGTGTAATGGCTGAAGACAAAATCAGGCTGTAGATGTGATGTGTCTTTCAGAAGGCTTCTGGGATTAAAGAATTTTTTTATCTCATTGTGAAAAATAAGGTCTCTCCTTTTTTTCAGTTGACTCACTGAATGCAGAATAAATGCAATGTTTCTTAAGTTCAGGCAGGATATCTGGGCAGTTATTAGTGTTGTTACACAAGTGAGATTGATGACCTCATTCATGTAAACTGGTGGCCTACTGAAGAATATGATATGCCATCAAGTGAAGATTAATGTTCCTCACTGTTCAAGGGTAAACGGCTTTTTATCAGTAAAAACAACTTTACCTACCTTGCTAGTAATTTAGTATATTTTATAAGCATGTGTTTTTCAAATTTCTGAGTAGACCAAGCATGAATTATGTACAAATTCAAAGCACAGTGGGTGAGAAAATTGTTAGGTGTCACTGAGCCTTTTTTCCCCAAATTTTTTCCCTAAACTTTCTTTTGTTCCAAAGTGTTAAAGGAACTTTTCCAGTTTCTAAATGAAGTTTTGGAAGCATATTCTGTTGTTTATTTCCAAGGTTTGGAGGAATAAAATTTAAAAAAAACTATTGTTAAAGAATGATTAGTGAAAATGCACAGGAATAGACCATCAAAATGACCGCTGGAAGAATCAGTTTTGTTCACTTTAATTTTTTATTCTGTTTCATAAATAAAGGGCTCAGACAGTCTCAATGACTAAAGTCACAGAAGTAATTAAACACTCATTCTCCAAGTTGGAGTTCAAAGCCCAAGTTCCTGCCTCCTTTCATGGAGCTGACATATGTTTGAACCAGTAGATTAAAAGGCATGGAAAAATAATGGAATTGTCCTGGAACAAAACTGAAGATCAGATTACTAAAACCAAACAAGCACAAAACTCAAACAGAAAATTCTCATTCAATTCAATTTACTTACTGTTGAAGTTCTCTCAGATGAATTCAGAAAATATGATTGAACTTCTGCCTATTTTAAACTACACAATTTCATGTAGTAGGGTAAAAATGATCTGTGGATTTCTGGGTCATCTGTCTTCAGCACTTCTTGATTGCAAAACTACAGGATTCCTGACTATCCTAAACTGAAAAATTTGCTCAAAGAACTTTTGTCATTGTCTGGATAAAACCCTGCAACTTTTCCTTTAACAAACAAAATAAATAAAATAATACAGATTTTTTTTTTTGTCCTGGGAATTATCCAGACTGGTCTAAAGAAATCCATTAGCATAGAACAATTCCTTTTAAATTAACAGTTTTGAATGTTTCTTTGGTATGCATATGATAGAGTTGTCTGTTTCATGAAAATGAATAGTTCCATGGAAGCATCAAATCAGTGCTCAGGGTGGCCAAAATCCATGGTGAGTCCTGGTAAATTATTAGAGAAAGCATAGAGAATAAAACATACTGTTATGCTGCTGCCATGCAGTTCTAAAGCTGTTTCTTGCCAACTTCCACCTCTACAGACTTCACTGCAAAAAGACTATAACAGGATTGGAAAACATATGGACAAGATCAACAGTGAAGATGAAAGGTGTGGGAAGCCTCTGTATGAGAACAACTAGACAATGACTCTGCAGTTCAGTATGGACACGACTGAGGTCATGGAAAATGTTTGTAAAACCCTATGAAGTCAAAACTGCTCATGGAAAGAGAGTGTGCAGCTGACTGCTTCTACCAAAGAAAACCCCTAGGAGGCATCAAACAAGGCATCAAATAATCAGCAGATTCAAACAAATTGAAGGTGGAGGTTCTTCACACAGGGTTAAACTACAAAACTCCTTCCCACCTGTTGGTGAGGACTAACTGTTTGCATGGCTTTTAAGGGAGAAGAAACAGTGTAATACATCCATAGAATGGTAAAATACAGAGAAGCCACTTCTGCACTGAGAAGTTTTAAAAGCTGTGAGTCCTTGATGCTGAAAAAGTATTTGGGGCACTTATCACTACATGTTTTCTTTATTCTTGTATTCCTTCTCCAGATATATGACTTGGTGATAAGGAAGGCAGAGGCATGAGGCTATCTATGGCTGTGTGGCAGTGGCCAAATAACTGCACTTCCTGCATGAACAAATGATCTTCAATCTTTCCTCATGTCTGTCAAAAATGGTTTTTATCCACACTCTTCGAGCCATTGCAAAGGCAGCCCTTTAGCCCTGGCCAAGTTCACCACATTTTGAGTTTCCCTGGGTTCTGCATAACACATAGGTTTGCACAAGCCACCCAGAGTCTCTCTGCATACTCTGCATACAGCTCCCATTCATCCTTTTTGCTCTTTGCTTTTTACACCTTTCCCAGCTCTATCATTGCTGTCTGTCTGTACTGGTTGCTGACTTGTCAGGGCTAGCTGAACCTTGGGAGCACCTTAGTGGGGTGTTACAGATACTGCAGGTGTTGTTGGGAAGAAGGCAAAGGTGAAGGGAACAGAGGACATTTATCACAATCATACCCATTTTGTGTGGTCTCGGACTGGTGGTGGGGTCTCAGAAGTGGATGTGCTTGTGCCAGTGTGTATATTTTACAGGTCAAGCACAAATGCACTCTTAGACTGCTGTGCACCCTGGCCAGAACAACAACTATAACTCATTTCCCCAGGCCAACACCATAGGTACAAACTGGCATTCTAGATTTTTTTATCATCAATGTGACACAAAAATTGAAGTAACAGTGACAAGCTACCCCTCCATCTGGAGCCACAGAATCACAGATTCATAGGATAATACTAGTTGGGAGATAGCTCTGCAAGTCATCTTGTCAAACACAATGTTCCTCATCTTCCTGAAAAAAAGAAGAAAAAAATAAAATACAGAATCAGTCAGTGTTATCCACATTGGAGTTCGGCTCCAAGGTCTCATCACTCTGCTTGGCATTTCTTTTCAGCTGATGAAAGTTACTTCTGGCTTGGTGTTCTGGCTTCTGTTAACATTTCTCAGGTGCACAGCACTGCCCACGCATTATGTAGCTAAGCTGGTATCTAATTCAGGTTTGAGAATTCCTTTAAATGGTACAGCAGCCAAAGAGTTTCTGCACTAAGTAGGTTAAGGAGTGGATTTCAAAGTGGTGAATGCAGAGTGTGTAATACCCACATGGATACAGGCTCCCATCCAAGTAGGAAAGGCTATTAATCACTCTAACACAGCAATATTTACAACTATGAAAGGAATAAAAAAAAAGATAAAAAATTTATCTAAATACTAATCCAACAATAGGAAGCCAAAAAGAATGCTCTCTGGTTTCTCTATGAGAAAAATACAAGACGTATTTTATTCATTTTGTGTGGTTTTAAAAGCTCGATAGATCACATCCTATGTGGTCTAACTGTAATCTTCATGGACTACAGATTTTCTCAGACAACATATATTTTCTGAAAAGAATTTTACACCATAAAGTGTTATTTCTATTTTATTTTTCATGCTACTTTTTTACTTTTTCTGATGGTACAACTGGTGAAATTTAAACTTTTAAGTATATGTTATTTCAAATGAACCCTACCAATGACTAACATAATGTCATTTGATACTTTTCCATGCCATTGAACAAGAGCAAATAAAATAAATTTAAATATAGTTAATTTAATGAATTTCTGCCCTTATATGTCTGTGTGAGGTGATCGACTACATGAAGGAAGGATGGTGAGGGAGAACTGGTAATATTCAGATACCACAGGTGTGCTTTGGTTCTAATACATATGGAAAGAGCATTCCTAACTTCCTCAGACAGTATTGGGTTGCAATTTTTTGTGCAGTATTTAGCACTTATTGAGTGAAAGAGATGGCAATTTACAATTAAATTGGACTCCACAAGTGTAATGAGAAAAGGAATAGAAAAAAGGGGCATGAGTTGACTGATGCTGTAAACTTGCATTTTTCAAAAGCTGTTATTATTCTAACAGTAAAAACATACAGGATTTAATCTTACAAGAAAATACTAATAATCAGTCTTTGCTGGTGACTTCTGCCAGCCAGCTCGTGATCCCTATTGGGAAGAATCTGTACTGAAGCATGAGAACAGAACAAAAATATGTCCTGTGTGTGCTTGTATGGATGGGAAAGAGTTGACTTTAAAGCTCCTGGTTCATTCCAAAGGACTGAGATGTAAGTCTGAACAACTGAACATACAGAAAAAGACAAATTGACATTATCATCAGCACATTCAGCATCAATATTTTTGAGAACAGCAAATACCTGAGTTGTTTATACCACAGAAAAGTTTGCTTATGTCTTACTGACCAGAGATTTTCTTTTTTTTTTTTTTTCTTAGTAGAAATTATCTACATTATCAAGGTAATGTTTGCTGACTTTCTTAGTACTGGTAATATATTGTATTTTGTCTCAACTCAGCACCTGAAAGTCTGCAGATTCTCTGGTCCATCAGGTATAAGCAGCAACCAGCTGTCATAATGTAGAGACTTATGTATTTATTTTTTTAAAATTTCATTCATATTGAAAGTTAAACAAAATAAACCTATCATAAAATGAAAGCCTACATTAAATTAAAATTAATGGATACTGATTCTTTTTCACTTGTCACTCTGCCAGTTCTGATATATCTACGCTTTGTGGGAGAGAAATTCCTCTGAAGAAAAGTGGCCAGTATATACCATTTTGAATTTTTAATTTAATAGTGTTTTTCAATCACCTCAATCCAATACATATATCACTGCTTCCAGAAGTTTCCTGCCACTTATTCCTTTCTTATTAATTTTTAGCTTCTTGTGTCAGTCTTCGAGGAGTGCTCCAAGGAGAAAATAATCTTCAGGTTATACAAATGTTTGTAAGCTCCAATGCTGATGAAAACAATAACATTTATCAGAAGACATTACAACAAATTAAGTTTGCTATACAATTATAAAATTACCCATAATGTTATTATTTAAGAAATACAGAAATGCATTCATATGTAGATACTAGTAAGTTTCATGAATGATAATTTTTATGTTTCTTGTATCTACTTTTACATTACTGAATGGCTTCAGGATAAGAAATTTTCTAGAATTCTCTGTTTTTCTGGTGGAAATTAGGGTATTAGATATCTCACAGTCTGGGTACACTCAGGTGTAAAGGATGAAAATGGTTTATAAAGAGGGCAGTTATCCCACAGAAAAACCCTGTGGGATTTAGATCTGCTTGTAACTGAATAATTTCACATTCTTAGTTTTGCACTCACGTGTCACATTTCTTGTGCCAAGAGAAGATGGTCCCGAAGCTCACTTTAGCTAAGCATGTGCTGGTTCCAAGTTTGTTATTGCAGATTTACCACTTTGCTTTTTCCTGTTATTAAGGTATATTGTTTCTATTCCATTTTTACACACTTCCACCACAAATAGTGCCAATGGGAAGTTGCACCATTAGCTGGAATGCCTAGGGATCTGTACTCGAGAAGGGTAGTAGTCTCCAGCATCCTTGACATGCTTGAGGGCAGGGCTACCATTCAGAAGAATCTGACAGGCATCACGGTGGGTCTCGAAGGAACTCGAAAAGGTTCAACAAGTTCTGAACTGGGAAAGGAGACTTTTCAACACTTTCAACAGCACAGCCTGGTGATGTTCTGGCTGGGAAACAGCTTTGCTGGAATGGGGGTCTTGGTAGAAGCAAGCTGAACATGAGCCAGCAGTGGGCTCTGGCAGCCAAGCAGCTCAACTGTACCGTGGAGCATATTCATAGGAGTATAGCTATCAGAGTGAGAAAAATTGCTCTCTCTTTCTCCTCAGCATTCATCAGATTGCATCTCAAATGCTGCACTCAGTTTTGGGGCCACTAATACAAGAAAGGCATTGATAACTGGAACATATTCTGTAGAGGGCCACCAGATCAGACAAGGGACTGGAGCACCGGCCCTGGGGGGAGAGACTGAGGGAAGAGAGTTTGTCAGCCTGGAGAGAAGGCTTTGGGTGGGAGATACACCTAATAGCAGCCTTCTAAAATTTACAGGGATGTTATCAAGAAGATGGAAGCAGGCTTTCCACAGTGGTGTGTGCCAGCAGGATGAGACAAGGAGCATAAGATGAAACAAGAGACTGGATAGAGTGGGACACTTTCACCATGAGGACAGTCACGCAACGGATCCAGTGGCCTAGAGAAGTTATGCAGACTTCGTCCTTGGGTATTTTCAAGTCCAGTCTGGGTAAAGACTGGTCCAACGTCACAGCTGACCCTTTTTAGAGCAGTAGATTAGACTGGATGACCTCCCAAGGTCACTCCTGACCCAAATATTCCTATTATCCTATGATCAACCTAGCAACCTTCCTGAATTTGCAAAAGTGCAAATAAGTAAGTCTTTCCAATTCTAGCACTGTTATAAATATAGCTATTAACACTATGCAAATAAGTAATTTCCTTTGGCACAAAAACGTTTCCTGTATAATTAGCTTCAGAGACTTTGTACCTCTTGGTCTACAAAAAATGAATTATATTCAGTACTTTCTCCACGTGCATTCAGTAACAGAATGACAAAAACTATTAAAATTAATTCCTGTGAATCTATTTTTACAAAATACTGTGGCTTCTGTTCTTCAAGAATGATCCACAATTTTTAATTATATTTGGCAGAAAAAGAAAATTGGTTTTGTGTTTACAGGCATTCTGGAGGAAATGAAATGTGTTATTCAGTTCAACAGCTAATGTTTAATGATGGAACAGCAAAGCCAAAGTATTTGTTTTTTTCCAAGAGGATTTAAACACATCTATCTCTCTCTCTAAAAAATATTTCCTACCCAGATACCACAACTACACTGGCATAAGGAGAAGGCAGTACTTTCAGTCTTATAAGCAGTGCTACTTGAAATGTCAACCGTGAGTGTTCTTTAATTAAATACACGTAAAAAACAAAAAAAAAATTACACACTTATTTGTTACAATATTCATTTATAAGACTGGACATACAGACCTCAGTATTTATTCCAGAGATACTGCTTTATAGGAAGTGAATCAGGTTTATTGAAAGAAATTGGTAGCACTATTTTTCCCCAGAATAAAATGTTGGCCATTAAAACACCTTTCAAGCAGGTTGCAGATACAGCAGGATGCCCTTTGAGAAAATAATGAAACTGTAAGATGGGTCTCAAATGAATGCCCTATTTCCTGACCTGCCAGCAGACACCAGTTCCTTCTTCTCTGGTTCTTCTGCTCTTGTGCTTTGCTTATTATTATCAGCCTTTTTAGATCCCATGATCTTACACCAAAGACTGGTGGACTGCAGTTGGGCAGGGAAGGTATATACAGGTGTTGAAGGAGAGATCTGGCCTAAGTTACTCAGCGTGAGAACCAAAGGACCAGCACAGGTCTCAACAGGAGCCAGACTTGCCTCACACTCAAAGCAGTACCAGCACCAAGGAGCACAAGCAGCACTGTTTTAGGGGTGCATAATTGATAGTGTTTCTACATCCTTATTCTGTGCATCTGAGTGCTGAGAACAAAGCCCACTGTGCCACTGATCTGTGTGCATTGGACTCCTTGGGAGGCTCCCTAAAAGGTTGTTTTTAGGACAATGAAGGCTTGCACTTGCTTGGATAAAAGTGTTGCAGGGGGCTCTTTGCCAAAGCATTTGGATGGACTATAAAGAGGCTTGGGTCTAGCAGGAAACAATCTCTTCCTCCCATTCCCAAGCACATGTACAGCTCTCTAGTTCTGAAGTGGCAACAGTGTCCCCAGCCAGCCCCTACTCTGCCTTCTGCTACCACTTGGTCTCCAACAGTCATCATATCTGGTCAGAACAACAATGTGTTTTAAGTTTGTTTTTTCACATTTCTGTGTAACTGTTAGTAAATAGTGAATGGTTAACTTTGGAAAAGTTGAAGAGCAAGCACTATTGCAAGCTAACCCAAGGATGAACTCACACAAGAATATCAACCCCCATCAGCTCCCAAAATGCAAAATGAAAATACATGAAAACATTTTATCTTTAACTGAAAGTCATGCTTTACTTTGTGTTGTATTTTAACATAGAAGAACTTGTTAGGAGCATTAACTACTCCGTGAAAGAGCCTTGAATATTTCAAGTAAAGATCAGGTATTTCAAAAGAGACAGCAAGCAGCCTTAAACATGGTTCTGAGCAGCCTAGTTTAGCAGTTTTCTGAGGTCACAAAATTGCTTGGAATTAATCAGTTTTTGTTTATTCACACATGATGAACTCCATTGGTTCTGAAGAGGCCAACGTATGTGGCCAGCTATTTTAATGAAAAATATTCCAGGATGTTCCAGAACAGGGAGGATTTCTATGAAAAAACTGCCCTGACAGAAATATCTTCAACTATGCTGAATCTAAATAAAGTTTTCAAGAAATAAATAAAAAAAACCCCAAAACCAAAATCATTTTCAGTAGCTGTATGTAAAATGTTTGCCATAATACACAAAAAAAGGGAAGTAATTAGTTCCATACACAATCTATACTTAACTCAGTTTCACAGAACACCCCTTAAAGCAGAAATAAACTATAGATTTTATGTAAATAAAAATCAGCTCTCAGTACATAAGCAATAACTGTGAGTATTCACTGGAGAATTACTTGTAGTGCAAGAAGATAACATTCAGAAATGAAAAGTAACTCATGAAGTATTAATAAATTGATATCAAATAGCAAGAAGAAACATGATAAGAACCAAGTAATTATTTGTTCTGTGAAGAACTACATCATTCTAAGCTCTATATCTTTTTTAGTAGTTTTTCTGTCATTCTGTATGTGACGATGATGGGAGAGATGTAGTGCCTGTATTGCTCCTATAGTTTACACTCCCTACCTTCCCAAGTAATGGAATTCTAGGATGGGTTTTATTTAACATTATTTTCCTGTTCAGCAAAACACTTCAAAATCCTGCTTCTGAAGTGATATGACACAGAAAAACAACATCAAAAGCAAACCCATTAGCAAAAGCAATCAGCCATTACTTGATAATCACTAAGCAGCACTGTGCAATTCTCAAGTGGCCATAGCACACGCTCCCTTGCTGTAGATGAAGAAAGGCAATAATTTCCCCAAAGTAGATGGTTATATAGCAGTACCAGCTTAGAAATCTCCAAAAGAAGGAAATGTTCCCTCTTTTGTGCATACGTGTTTTGAACAAAGTTTTGAAGCTTCAAATAAGCCAAAAGCCTAGGTGACTAAATTGCTACCTCAAAAAACAATCTTCTTTTATCACTTTTCCAACTGAGCATAGGTCTATTTTGAATAGAGCTTTCCAGACTTGCAGACTTGCAATGGGATTGTGACCTTGTATCACATAAGGTAGAATGTACAATTTAGAACTTGGCTATCATTCCAGAAGTCTACCTTACTCGCTCAGCTTTTATCATGGACTTAAAGGATTAAAGAAATCTAATGTCATCAGAACTAGCATAATTCAAATTTGAACTCAATGCTTGCCCTCGGTTCTTGATTTCAACACTCAGGTGTAATGTCCAAACACGAAGTTGCTCAGTGTGTCAGTTTTGTTATGGACAGTCACAAAAGAAGCCTGTCTTTCTAAAAGCAATCTATCACTCAGGTAGGCATGCAACCAGAATGATGAAATACCACACCAGCTTTTCCATGGTGATGCACTCTTTGTTTAGAATGTTTTGCCTGCCAAGAAGTGAAAAGGAGACATTATTTGTTACACATATACATTTGTAATATGTACACGGAAGCACAGAACATCTCCATTGGTTGTGCTACGTGTGAATCAAGAACTGCAGTAATAATACTGGGTTTGCAACAATAAAGATTCTTGTCATTGTACTGTAAGTGATGCCCATATGGAACACTATCCACAGCCATCTCAGATAGTTTGGTCCATGCTTACTGCCCTCTAAGCATTCCTTGTCTAGAACTGCAGCTGTCAGTTAGATGGACTCATGGATGGAGAATAGCTTGAAGTTCACCAACGACCTTGTAAGGACATTCATCTGAAACCACACTAACATTAAAAGGATAGGAAGAATTTGAAATTATTTATTTAAAACAACTGCACAATGTCACACCTGAAGAAATGAAAGGAAAAGAATTCTTATGCAAAAAAGTGGCTGTCCTATTCCCTCTATTCATCAGAAAAATTGTAAGCGTTTTCATAAGGCCATTCATCACATATGTACTCTTCTCATTCTTTAAGCTGGATCAGCAGGAAGATCTTAGCTGTGGAGCACACCAGTTCAATGATCAGTCTCTCTTCAGTACTCCTGAAGAATTTTTTTCAGTTTTTTCTTCAAAGGTAAATTTTCCTCTAATTTATTGAGGAGATAGCAGGTGTTCTTCTCATTAAATTAAGGGCTGCTGTATCTTAAGGGTTTCACACCTATATTCAATAGTTAAATGTTGTTAAACCCATGCAAATAATTAAATAGTTACATATTGTTTAACAAGCATTAATGGACAGGGACTCAATGGAGACAAAGTACAACAGTAATTGTTGTACTTTAACTACTAATAAAAACCCACCTCTGGAAAACATGACTTTGAGGTGAAAGAAATAAGTTTTCATGTTCTACTGTAAAATTGTCCACAAATTCATGAGATCTTGTGTCTCTCCACTGTGCCTACTCTGCCACCTAAGAGGAGGAGGTAGAGGTATCACAGTTTTGGCACAGTCTGCCTATTCTCTAAGCTCCATGGTAGCAGAGCAGCTCAGTATAAGGCCACACTGGTGTCACTTTGCTGGGCATCAGCTTGCCATTACCTTTCTTGAGATCATTTATTTTTAACACTGAGTAGAATTTTCATACTTATTTCATTGTGGAATACAAAAATCTAATGCTAATGCTAATGTAACCACCTCAAGTACTAAGTTGGACTCTGAGAAAGTGATGTGATTCTTCTGTAAGTGAAATAAAGACACGTCACTTTTTAAAAATAAAGATTCACAATAGGGCTACTTCTTTCCAGAATTTGAAAAAAATATCATGTTTGGAGATAATTTTAAATTGCTGTTCAGTGCAGTTTATTTCATCAGAGCTAAAAAAATACCAAACGTAAAACCACCCCCTCATCTAAATTTCTCTAAAAGCCTAAATGGCTTTTAGAAAAGAAGACTTGAGAGAATCTAATTGCCATGCTCTTCTACCCAAAGGGCTGTTAAAGAGAAAAGAGAGTCCTACTCTTCTCAAAGATGCATGAAGAAAAGAGTGGAAACAATACTCAGACTGGAAAAGGGAGACTCCAAACAGACAGAAGGAAAAATCTACCTACACAATAGTGTGTGAGCACTGACCCAGGGTGTCCAGAGAGAATGGAGAATCTTCATTCTTAGAGATTTATAAATCAAGTCCAGATAAACTCCTGAGCAAGATCTAGATTTGAAGACCATCCTGCCTGAAGTAAGAACTAGACCGCATTCATACTAATACCCTATATACTAGGTCTGGTGGAGAAGAAAAATTGCTGTATTTCCAGTAGAACCAGGGGAAAAAACAAGATACTTTGGGACCAAAGCATCTCTACACATTTGCTTACCCTCCATTGTCTTTTATTACCATGGTATTTCAATTAATTACAAACATGAATGCTTTCACCTCCTACTAGCCAAATATAACATTATCACCACTTCACAGACAGTGAATTAAACATATAGAGCAAAGCTCTAATTATCTTGCCCAAGGGTCAAACGCAGAAGCTATGGCAAATTCAAGAGCAGAAACAAGTCTTCTAAACAACTATTCTAGAGCCTTAATTTTAAGCATTCATTGTTTGAAAAGGATTTATTTGCCCTATTATCCCAAAACAGTAAAGTAGTACCTGAGGTACCAAAGCATTCAAAGTACTGTTTAGCTTCTACTTGATGCCTTGTAGCATACAAATATGTTGTTTATGCAGTAATGTGATTTAATGTGTACACCTAACAAGCTCTGATCTGGATCCAAAAAATCCTGCAGACTATATTCCAGTACAGGCAATGAGTAAAAGTCAGATGCAACATTTACAAATATCAAAATATTTGTTGGCAAGGAGCCTCTGCATGAAGCTTAATACTGACTGGTGGACCAATCAGCACCTGTAAGCGTTTTATTAACATCCACACTTCTAAGCAAATTTGGAAGCAGAAATAACCCCCTGCTACCTGGTCATAATTGATACAGCAGGCAGGCATTCTGTAATAGTTTTGTGTACCATCAAAGAAATGACAACAAACTAAACATCTGAAGCTGGTTAAAAACAAATAAACAAAAAACCCCAACAAAAACAAAGAAAGAAAATTCAGAGGAATAGGAATAATTTTCCAAGAAAAATGATAAATTAGTTAAGTTTCAGAAATTCAGGATCCTATTTAGGTTTCTATTTTGATTAGAGGAAGCCTAATCAATAAAAAACAAGGAAAAACACAGATGGTTGTATAGTTTTCCATGATTTCATTTAAAAAATGTAATTTCTTATTTCCTTTCAAACAGAAGGTTTTGACCAGATCTTAAGTGACAGATCAACCAAAGCAGAAATTTCCTGCAGAAATGCATCCCATCTGCACAATATTTTACAGTTAACTTGCTGCATTCCTCCCTGTCCTGTCAGACAGCACCCTCACCACCACTCCTGGCACCATCTCCGATTCCTTCAGCTGAAGTGCTCCTCAATCTCCTTTTCTCCAAACTACAGAAGGCCAAAGTCAGTCCTCAGCCACTCCTCACAGAATATTGCAGGTTTGTTGCCCTCCTCTGGGCACATTCAAGGACCTTCACATCCATCTTAAATGGTGGGACCCAGCACTGCACCCAGCTCTCTAGCTGAGGCTGGACCAACACTGAATACAGTGGGATAACCACCCCTCTTGGCTGGCTGGGGATGCAACCCAGGATGGGCTTTGGGCTCTGGGCTGCCAGGGCACACAGAGCTGTCTCACACTGAGCTGCTGCCCTCAGATCCCTTCCTGAAGGGCTGCTCTCCAGCCACTCCTCTCTCTGTGTATACTTGTGTCTGGTGTTACTCTGTCCTAGGTGCAGGATCTCATGTCTGAACTTAGAATGATAGAAACATAGAATATATTGAGTTGGAAGGGATCCTTAAGGGTCACCAAGTCCAACTCCCTGCTCTTTGCAAGACTTCAGTGTATCTAGATCCTCCTGCCAGGCCTCTTGTTCCTCAAGAGAGTCAGTCCCTACCTATCCACTTCTACTCCTACCTAGCCACTTTTCCAGTGATGTTGTCTAAATGCATGGAATATAAGGACTTTGTGCACAAGGGCCTCCAGTTAATAAATAATATTACTAGTGCTGCTCAGTGGTAATGAAAACATCTAGTACTATCCAGTACAAATGCAAAACATGGTCTGATACTAGCTACTGTGAAGAAAACAAACTCTAGCCCTGCCAAAACCAGCACACTACAGAAAGAAGAAAGAAAATGAGGTAATAAATCTTTCATTCCTTTCATGTACTGTTAAAAAGGTACAAATGTTAAAAACTTTGCTTTTCAAAAGTATTCAGATATGTTGCATATCCAGTTGGGCGTTTGTGCCCAAATATCAGAGCACTGTCTACCATGCAGCATTGTTCTTTTTAAGTCTTAGAATCACATAACTATAGAATGGTTTGGGTTGGAAGGGTTCTTAAAGATCAGCTAGTTCCAAGCCCTCTGCCATGGACAGAGACACCTTCCAGTAGACCACACGTCCTCTGTCAGAATAGTCTGCTAACAACAACATGTGATCAAATGAAAAATTGCCTGACTAAAATGGGGAAAGATCACCCATTTAGACCATTGTCTGACTAGAAGAAAAACCTGCCTATTAAATGATTAGACCCAGCTGAATAGAGACACCAAGAAAGACCAAAGAGAACATAAAAAGACTGTGCAGAGACACCCCTGTGGGGGTCATCAGAAGCAGCATTTGAGAGTACTGTGACATTCCTGTGTATCTTGTCTTTTGTCCTTGCTTTCTAATCCTCCCTCCACATTATTTCCAGCTTTGTTGCCCAGCCATATATCCTTATATGAGGATATATGAGAACCAGCTCACATCCTTAAAAGTCCTCATCCATTTTTAGTTTCTTGAGAGCTCATAATTCTTTTCCTCCCCTCCAGATCTTCCCAATTCAGTGCTTAGCCACAGTGTCTCCCTGATGCATAGAATCATAGACTCATAGAGCATGCTGAGCTGGAAGGGACCCATCAGGATCATTGAGTCCAACTCCTGCACAGCACACCCCAAGAGTCACACTATGTGCCTGAGAGCATTGTCCAAATGCTTCTTGAATGCAGACAGTCTTGGTGCTGTGACTGCTTCCCTGGGGAGCCTGTTCCAGTGCTCAGCTACCTTCTGGGTGAAAAACCTTTTCCTGATATCCAACCTAAACCTCCTCTGACTCAGCTCCATGTCATTTCCTCGAGTCCTGTCACTGGTCACAAGAGTGAAGAGATTGGTGCCTGCCCCTTCTCTTCCCCTTGGGAGGATGAAGACCGCAATGAGGGCTCCCCTCAGTCTCCTCTTCTCTCACTCTGTGAGTCACTTCCAGAGTCNAGTGTCTCCCTGATGCATAGAATCATAGACTCATAGAGCATGCTGAGCTGGAAGGGACCCATCAGGATCATTGAGTCCAACTCCTGCACAGCACACCCCAAGAGTCACACTATGTGCCTGAGAGCATTGTCCAAATGCTTCTTGAATGCAGACAGTCTTGGTGCTGTGACTGCTTCCCTGGGGAGCCTGTTCCAGTGCTCAGCTACCTTCTGGGTGAAAAACCTTTTCCTGATATCCAACCTAAACCTCCTCTGACTCAGCTCCATGTCATTTCCTCGAGTCCTGTCACTGGTCACAAGAGTGAAGAGATTGGTGCCTGCCCCTTCTCTTCCCCTTGGGAGGATGAAGACCGCAATGAGGGCTCCCCTCAGTCTCCTCTTCTCTCACTCTGTGAGTCACTTCCAGAGTCAGACTTTTTTTACTGCCTTTCACACATCTCCTCTGTCTCCACAGTGATTTACAAACCCAGCCCCAGACTGCCCAGCTCGTCCCACTCTCTTCAGGGAGACTCAGCCCTGTGTTCTTCACACCTCTGTAGTGAGTTCACCCCATTGCACAGTTGTCTGCTTTGTTCCTGTACGAATTGGGTTGAAAATTCGTTGCTTTCAGCCTAACAACACTGTGTAACAACTTTGAAAGTACAAAACCCCTCAGCTGAAGAAAAGAGCACTATTGACAGTACTGCCTCAGGATTCTTATACCAGTTTTCCAAATGTACAAATAAAATGGTCTCAAATTTCAGCATCATTAAAGCTGAAGGTTTGCAAGTACACCATTTTCTTGTGTTTTACCATAATTTATGGGCTCCATTAGGCTGATGAAAGCTTTCTGACACTTTCCAGCCCTTTCTGCAAACCTTTTTCTCTCTCTCTCTTTTTTTTTTTTTTTGGTCCACTTGTCTAGGAAACCAGACCTTTAAAAAGACTGAATGGCTATCCCTATTTAAAATACTGGGAGCTATTACCAAGCATCTCAAAGAGCTCTTTGTTAACCATAAATACTGTGCAAGAGTGGTTAATTAACTGTAGTGATGTAAAAACACCTGGGAACAGTTAATTATGAGAAGCCCTATAAAGTTACAACTTGTGGCAGCTGTTTATGCTTCCTCCTAGCAGAGAGTTTGTTTAGTTTGTTTAAAGTGAGCAGGGGGTAACTGTGTGCTACAATATTTACCTATGATGTGCTGGAGTGAAGCCATTTGGGCTGTGTAACAAAATTCTGTGCTCATTTGCATTTCCCACTTTGTGTATGTCCAGTGCTGGCAGATTTTGTCACTGGAACAATAAGGGCATCTTGAGAATAACTGTGTACAATGTGCCAATGCAAATTACGGAGTATAAACCTAACTTAGGCATCCATGTCTGTGGCATAAAAAATTACCTCTTATCTCTGTTATATATATCTGTTATATTCTCCCCTCCTGCTGGAGGATTAATACAAGCAAACTTCCCATTTCAGAGTCAAAAGAGAGAAAACAACAGAAGTAAAACCTAAATCAGAAGTACAGGCCTGCTGCTGGGTTGGATCCTGTCATGTGGTATGTATTTTCCCCCCCCCTACATATCTGTGCTCCAAAATATCCTTCAGTGGTAAAATGCAGTTGCAGTTTATTGTGTCATAAGGAAAAGTCTGCTTCTACCACATTTATTCCTCAAGCTTGCTGATAAACATCATTATCTAAATTTAGATCTGGATTTAAATCTAATGATTTTATTTCAAAGCATGCTAATGGCTGTCTTAGTCTCAGGTCAGCTACAGTCCATGTTACAGCAATAACTATTGTAACACCATTGACCACTGACATCACTGTCTCAGTGAACACTCTTAAGTAAAGAATGATAGCAATATACCAAATCAATATTTGCACCTTGTTCTTTATTGCTGCTTAGATATTGAAAAAATGTATTTCTTCTTGTCAGAATCAATAGCTTTGATTCCTCTATATTTTAGCAGCATGATTCAAGTTCCCAAGCTGTACTATGAGTAAAAAGCATACAAACAACAACATCAACAGCATTCTAGCAAAATGTAAGTTAGTATTGTGCACCCTTTATCTGCAATTGCACTAAATTCTGAGGAGATGAATTCCTTAATTCCAATAGAGGGGTGGGAGAGGGACTCCATCCTCCTTACTAGCCATGTCTCCTTGCCCTAGAATTTCTTGTGTTAATTAAGGGAAGCAGGATTTCTTATATGAGCAAGATGGAAGACAGAAAATTATAGAAACGGATTGTGGGTTGGAGAAAAGAGAATGAGGAAAGTAACACTGGAAAAAAAACAAACCAGAAACAAACCCACAAAATAACCTGGGGAGAAGAGTTGGCCAGTGTGCCAGGATAGAAGAGACTAACAAGGGACTGATGCGAAAAGGTTGCTCTGAGTGGAAACAAAACAAACAACCAAAAATGTAAGATGGAGTGGAGAGAAGAGCAAGAACAGAATGAGTAATATGAAGATTGACGTATAAGCAGGCAAAGACTACATCTGTTGAGTCCTTTATGATCTCCTTGAGGAAGCAATGCCTTTTCCAGCAATTGCTCCAAACAGCTCATGTCTATCCTATCAATGGCAATTCCCAGCTGATGTGAAATGAGCATCTCCATGTTTCAGAACACCTGGAGTAAGTTCTAGCTTGGCATCTGTTGCACAGGCCTTTGCACCTACTCACTCGTGGTCTCATCTACAAAGCTATACTTCATGTTGACCATTTGTATGCGTGAGCACATTTTGTTAGTTTTAGCTGGCCTGCTCAGAGTCATGTTCAAAAAACATTCATAAGAATCTGCCCTGACCCTTTCCTGTTTATTGGCAGGGAGATTTTCTGGGTTGTAAAGCATTGCGAGTTTGATCCAGTATAATACAAAGCATGCAAATACACTGGCCTCCATTTTGCCTCTTTCAGCTTGAGACATTTTAAGGTGTTTAAGATTTAGTGCATCTTTATGGGTCACTGAAAACAATGAGAGAATCATTTTTCTGTAAGTTACCTTGGGCTCTTAGTGTTTCTACTGAGAATATATGTTCAATGGACATGGGGTCTGTGCAGAGGCGTAATATGCTATATAATACATTCATAATAATGTGGTAATAATATCCACAGCTGGTATCTCTGTAGATAAATCTGATCATTCTTTGTTGCAATGGCTGATGGTGGGGATATGCCCCCCTCCCTGCCCCCCACCACATGGCACCCTGAAAGGAGCCACACAGAGACTGCAGGAGAGGGACAAGAGAGAGAGTTTATTGAACATGGGTAGGGATATATATATATATATAGGGCCTGGAGGGGTCCAAATACCTCCAATAAAGAGCCAGAGGGGATTTCAAAGGTTACCAATAGAAATCAAGGGTTAACATCCAATAGAAAGGTGTAAATAAGAACCAGTATGAAGGCTCCCTGAAACTTCTTCTAGGACCCTTCTTACATGCCTGCATGGTGAGATAACACCTATCTGGGGGGATTTTGGGAAGGGGACAATGAGTTGACAAAAAAGAATAAGGTATCTATTTTGTAACATGCATTGTACAACAGTAAAACCCTGTTTTTAAGGCATTTGTGCTAGCTTTTTCTCTTTTCTCACAAGTCATTTTCTGACAATACTTTTTCCACACTAAATATTGAAAGTCACTTGCCATATTTTGTGTCTTGACTATTGAGGTTGTATATTCCTTGGGTCAGGAAGAGTATGCTAAGCTCACCTAGAATTTACTGCATTAAACAATCTTGCTCCAGTTACTTACACTCACTTCCATGTCCACATTTGAGCAGACAGGAAATCCTTGTAAAGTGTTCATAGAACAACTAGAGTTTCACAGGTATTATGAAGACTATGCACTTGATATCTCTCCTAATTTGGTAGATGAGGTTTTCTGAAAGGTGTTCAGAAAGCTGAAATTGAAAGAGGCATTCTGAAGATAGGCCTGTACTAATAAAACCATACAGCATAAATGTTAAGTGAAAGGATAAAGAAATAAGGCAATCTCCATATATGTGTTCTCTGATTCATAACAAAATTCAGCAAAAACAGGAAACAAAGAAGTTGACATCAAAAATTCTCTGTGTCAGCACTCCTGATTCCAACAAGATGAGGGCCATGAAGGCATGCTAGTGCCAAAATACTGCTAGAAACCTCACTCATCATCATTTCAGCATTTGTCTTAGAGCTCCAGAGGCACAGTATATGTCACTGGTCTGACTGGGAGGCTCCTCTGCCTTTCAGAGCAATTCCTTCAAGACTTGCAGCTGCAGTGACCTTAGAACCCACCCATCTTCATGTCTGTTCAGTGTTGGGAGAAGCTGAGTTGACATACCATGCCTAAATTTAAAACTCTTTTCCCCCACGCATGTTCCTTAGGTACAAGACCAAGAAGACAAAAGGAACTGGATTTGTTCCTTTGTTGGGGAATGGCACGACAAGGAAAGAGATCACGGGGGTCTTTTCCTATGGTTATGGAACGTATGGTTTTCATAAGGGTATAAATATCTCCTTGGGAAATGACCGGTTGACAACAAGTTAATGGGGGGAAAGCTAAGATTAGATAGTAGTAAAACTTTCTCATTGTTAAGATAGTAAAACTACCTTGTACCAGGACTTAGAAAAGTGTTAGAATCTCTTTTACTCTAAGTAAATACGAAAAGGTTAGACAAGTATCTGTACCAATTACTTAGATACATGTGATCTGCTAAAAAGTAGGCAGTAGATTAGAAGACATTTTGGGAGTCCCTCTGTATATCTATATCTGATATATTTGAGTCAATACTTATGATGATGGAGTCATATTATAGTTCCCAAATATAATCCCATTGCAAAACAATTTACATTTTTAATCTGAAATTTGGGAGATAATCTAACACCAGAAAATAAGAAATACTCATGAAATGCATTGTTGTTCATAGCTAGAGAAGTATCTTTCCTTAGGTTCTGTTTATCATGTTTCCTCTTCATGTTTCTTTAAAATAACTGAGTTGATGTAACACATGATACAAATAATGTCTTTCTGTATAGACATGATTCAGATTCTAAAATTTTGAAACTTAACTATTAAAATCAAATCACTTACATAAAAATGTCAAAATATCCCTCTTTTTATCTGGCTGGCATGAATGTGCAAAAGTCCATGGAAACTTATAGACAGAAACTTTTCAACAGTTTCTTCTGCCTCTCATTTCTTAGGAACAAAGAGCAAGACAATATGATCTTATTTTGCTTTCCTCTGTGCCCCTTCACACTCCTACCATAATCTGGATAGAGTTCATTGCCAATACAGCTGTATTGTGTGACATGAGAGATTAAAGTTCAAGAGAAATTCAAGAACTCAGTAAACAGAATAGCATATAGGCAATAAAGATGAATATTTCCACAAGACTACTTACTTTATTGGATTAAATTCTGTAAATATATACAGTATCTGTTCTGAGGTGATATGTAGTAAATGACGCCAGACCTGACTCTTTGATCCAGTCTACTTAGCTCATTCCATTTTATGACAAAATAATACTTTGGTGGCAACTTTTCTTGTTTTCTCGTCTGAGCAGTATTACAGTAGACTGTGAAATCAAAAGTATATTTTCTTCTCACATCACTACTTCTTCCAAATAGTCTTTCTCTGAGTGAATATACACTGCCTTCAGCATGAATAGTCAAAAGCATTTTGTGTAGTAAAAGTGACATATTTTACTTGAAATTATCTATTTGTAACTAGCAGTTGAGAGACTCTTTTTCTTCCTGAACCAGCATCTTTATCTAGTTAAGTGACCTGGTTAGTAGCAGGTTTCTGAAAAATGCTGTGTTTTTAGTAATTTGACATTTGCAAAGAAGTAATTATTTAGTTCGCCAAATGATTTCTTTTTATTTGACATTTTAAGAGTTGAAATTACATTTGCATGCAGCCTTTTGCATAATTAATATATTAAAAATGATTATTTGGAAGTGTAAACCTGTACTCCCATACTATGACTGTGTAACTGAGGTCATAATTATCATTCAGATATTAGTTATCCTGTATTTAATTTCACAGCTCCATACACAGTGAGTCGCTGGTTCAGAAACAGACCTTTTTTTGTGTCTCTTTCTTTATCTGGTTTAAGCCTCTGATTTGCTTCCAGTGTTAGTTTTTTAAATGACTTATTTCAATAGCTTCAGTCATAAAAATTGAAGACAAGAACAGAATGTTCCTACTGCAGATCAATCATTATAGATTTCAGGTTTAATACCTGTTTTAGGCACTGTATATCTGTTTGTGGGGAAGAATCATTCCTTACCTCTACTTTGGCATTTGGAACATGAATTTCAGTAATGGCAATGAGGGCTGTTCTTGATATACAAAGCCACTGTGGAGAAAGGGCTGTAACATTGAAAACATAACATTGCTAGAGGTTTTATCATTTGCCAAAATGATTAAAATATCTGTATACATA
>VXBX01017515.1:727145-743868 GCA_013400415.1 Scytalopus superciliaris | reverse complement strand
TTCTCTTGGGGTGTACACAGGTTAGCTGTCACCTGACAATTCAGACAGTCTGAGTCTGATTCCCAAAAAGCTGTTGAAACCGATAACAGTTTTATCAGCAACTAGAAATTAACACAGTGAAAAATAACATGGACTTTTCAATAAGGAACTTTTTCATAAGCTAGCTCTTCTCCTGTGTGAAACTACAGGTTACAATTTTATAAAAAATTATGCTGTTAAAATGAAATTAAGGAAAAAATATAACATGAAGGTGGAGAGTTGAAGGATAAACACGGCTTATTGGAAAGCTATATTCATGGTTTAACATCAGATTGGAAGAGATATATCATGGAAGGGGCTACAGAATTTTTTCTGCAGGTCGGAAACAAATCAGTATATTCATAAATGTTTTGGCTGAATAAATATAGTATTTGCAAAAATACCACATTAGAAAGCAGTTTCAAGTAGTTTAGGGGAAAGGATTGTAATTGAAGATAGCAGTGATGAGTCAAGGAAGCAGCCTGAAATCAGGTGAAAATCGAGAACTACACATTCAGAGTACATTCTATCAGGGCAATGGAGACTTCCACCTTCCACAAACAAACCTTCCCACCTATCCAGGAGCAGCAAAGGTCAGCTGTTTGCTCAGGAACACAAAAGTATGGCCAGCAAAGCAGAGGCCACTCCAGACAGTGCCCAGTCTCACAGAATCCAATAAAGTGATTAAGGAACAGATGATTGACACTTTCAGCCAAGAGCCCAGATCCTCAGGCAAGTGTATGGTAAGGAGACAAGATCAAGCCAAAAAGTCAGTCTGCAGGTCAAGTCTGGTGCCAGTAACCATGGCCAAGACACCAGCAAGGTGTGACCTCGTAGGTCAGGGCTCTTGATACAGAGATTTTGATACAGACTTGTTTAACTGCTGTGGTGTATCAGTAGGCTGATTCAGAGCATATAGAGCTGAGACAGGGAATTGGGAAAGGGATATGGCAACATGGCATAGCCTAGCACGAGAAACTTGGAGCTGAATGGTGGGGTTCAGGCTGGATGTGAGCTCGTGGGCACCACCAGTGGACTTAAGGCCTGGGTGTTCTCCATGGGTCTGGTCTGCTTTTGATGAAAATGAATTTTGGATGGGATAGAGAACATTACTTTTTCAGTTACTTGTGACAGTATTTCTTCACATTTATCTGACATTGCAAAGCAAAGTGTAAAAAAAATATATATATATTTGAGCTCCTGCATTAAAATAGCTCAGATCCAAGAATTTTTAAGATTTTTTTTAAAGATAGATGAATTTGTTGAATCACTTGTGATTTCAATAAACTATTGACTCTGAGAAGACTTTGCTTCGGTGGAGGTCAGGAATTAGATGAAGTTCTGTCTGTGTCATGGTATTGGGAGTTACTTGAAAGCAAGCAGTATTCAAAGAAACATAGTTGTCTAACTAACCACATAAGAGTGTCTACTCTTTGTGTGAACAGGTGCTCAGGGTAGTGACTGCCAGACCTGAGCCTAGGTGGTGGCTGAGGGCAGTTACCTGATATTAGATTCTATTTCAAAGTACACGGCTGATCAGTATCTTCTTTTTGTACTTCTTAGGGTCTACAAGGCAGGATGGGATAGAAAAAGGAATGTGGATTTGGAACTTCCCCTCTGGGGACTTGGCCACTCTTTGCTTTTCCTGCTTGCTTTTTGTGTTAGACTCTAACTCATGTGAAAGCACAGAGGAAACAACACACTCCTCCATGTCTTTTTGTGCTAAGAATTTTAGGACAAGAAGCAAGACTTTAAGTTTCATTTGGAATGTGGCTGTGCCAAAGTAAAGATTCCATAACCATATCGGTTCAAGCTAGGGAGCATCTTAGTTATATAATGAACATACAATGCAGTATGCCAAAAAATAGTGTACAGTCATGTGGAGCTTCCCCTCGCCTGTTGATAACTGAGAAGACTGACACTAATGAGGTCCCTTGATAAGCAAAGGCAGAACTAAAAGCATCCTAACTTCAAAAGGATTTTGTGCTTCAAATATTAAAGTGATGTAGAGGAGAGAAAGGGCTCACAGTTGTGGAATCCCATGAGTTAAGTCAAACTGCTTGAAGATTAAAAGCCATATCTGACCTTGTATCACAGATATATAAATGATGGAAAAATCTATTCAGGGGAGATTATTGTCCCAGTTTCTTTACAATTTCTAAGGGATCTTCCCACAGGGGACTGTGTGGCTGAAGTTTGATAAGGCCTGACATTGCTGAGGATCACATGAATGATATGCATGACTTTGTGAGCATCAGGCAGGGGTTTTTCTCCCATGTAAAGCCTGGTAACCATCAATGAGAAAGAATATCAGTCATGCTTCAGTAAGGATTTTAGGGAAGTTGCAGGAACCATGATAATATCATAAAAATAAAGCCCTAGGAAAATTTAAAATGCTAAACAAAAATAAAATCTATTGGATAGAATAAAAAAGAAAGATAGGCCAAGAAAAATATAGTGATTTCCAAGGTGAAATTTTACTACCCTAAAAATATATTTTTCCCTGCCTTTGGCTATTATGATTGTCTAATAGGAGGAAGTCCTGGGGACTTATGTAGGGTGTCTGATACCAGGAACAAGTGTTTCTGTGTAGGTAAATGACTCATGCAGGCTACCTTAACCAGGTGATTGTCCGGTACTTGATGTTCTTGGTTTTCAGTCATTGAATCTATTCTGCTGTGTGTCACAGTCCCCGTGTGAACCTGGCCAGATGTCAGGAGCTCCTTTCTCAGTAGTCCAATGCTTAGACATGGGACAGAAACAGTGTAAGAATGGGAGAATGAAGTTGGTGAGATGGTGTATGTGCTAGACATGGGAAAGACTGGAAAGCTCAGCTGGCATGGGGAGAGGAAGAGAAATAAAGCGCTGGTTTTCAGCAGGAGGGAATATGTACTGGGCGAGTAGGTGTGGCAGTGTGGGGCTGATCTCTTGGCTGGGGGCATTGTCTGCTGGGAGGGGCAGGAAGAATATTATCGTAGGCTGGAAGGGAGCTCAGGCAGTCACCTTGTGCTGCCTCTGCTAAAAGCTGGGTTAATTTATCTCTTAGGTCAGACTGCTGCTGAATTCTTAGGAAATATAAGATCCTGGTCCACGCCAGGGAAAGATGTATTGATCTTGAAAGGGAAAGGCATGGGCTGATTTGTGTCCTGTCTGCAACTTGCCATGCAATTGAACATAAGAATGTTGTATAAACTGGGCGTGCAGGGCATGAGCTGTCATGGTGCCAGCAGTGACTGCCCTTTAACTTTTATGCAAACAGAATAAGGAGGTTGTGTAAAATTATGAAAAATACTCTTTTGGTAACCAGTTTTGAAAAAAAAATTACTCCTTTATGTGGGAAAACATAATGTAGAAGGTATTAAGTGTTGTGTTCAGCAGAAAGACCCCAATCCAACAGTGGGATTTTGAAAAGCTTGATTGCTTCTGAGATTCACCAGTTGAAAAATAGTAAGCAGTTTGGGGGGAAAAAAAAATCTAATAAGAAATTCTAATTCAGGGGAGTTCTATTCTTAAATATTGAGTATCTCCTTTGGCTTCACTTTAGGCTTCTCAAATTTACTCCAGTATCTAAATCCCTTTTCACTTGTGTTGTGCAGTCATTTTATGAAGCTGACTAGTGTCTTGCACAAATTAGAAGGAAATTACTGCTTCCCTGAAGGGGAATCAGAGCATGTTATGTTTAGGTAGATAAAAACAATTTAAAAGACCCCTAAAATATGAAATATTAACTATTGTGCTAGTCTCTTGGTAATAAGATGTAGATTTGGGTAGTTCTGATGTCCTAGATTTAGTTAGCACATCAAAGGGCCTTGAGGAGTGCTGACAATGGATCCTGAAGTGGTTTTTGAGACTTACAAAATACAGAACACGTAGTTGCAATTTTCATAATAGTCCTTTTGCCATTTGAGTAATTCTGAAGTGACTTTGTCCTTAGAACTTTTTCACTCTTGCTCACATAAAAATCTCATACCTGAGAGTCCTGCAGATGCCTGCAAATGGAAAAACAATGAAGGGTTTGCATACCTACTTCTTCTATGTCTTTTCTTAGGAGGCCAGACTGCAGATGGAAAGGAAGTTGTAGCCAGTGGAGGGTTGGCCTCTTCTCCCAGACAGCTAGGGGGAGGAAAAGAGGACACAGTCTTAAGTTGCACCAGAGGAGGTTTAGGTTGGACATTAGGAAGAAATTCTACACAGAAAGATTGCTTATTGGAATGGGCTGCCCAGGGAGGTGGTGGATTCACTGACTATGGAGATGTTTCAGGAAAGACTGGACACAGCACTTAGTGCCATGGTCTTGTTGAGATTGTGATGTTAAGTCACAGGTTGGACTTGGTGATTTTTGAGGTCTTTTCCAAATTACTTGATTCTGTGATCTTGTGATTCTATGACTGAGATGTCACTAAATATAACACCATTTTTCTGAGAAAGCAGTGATTAAATGCTGCAGGACTAGGCATAGTGTTTAAAGGCATGAAAAGATGATAGCCTCATGTGTTGCAGAGAGCTGATGATGGTGCTACATATTCTGAAGGGAAACTATTTTTCTTGACTGGGAGTTAGTTGTGAAAAACAATGCACAGTTCTATGACTTAGATTTGAGGAGTTATCGCCAGTCATTTTAGTTTCCCACCTTTACAAATATGTATTTTTAATTTGAAAGGGGGAAAAATGGAATCCAAAGTCTTCAAGGCTAGCAGATATGGATAGGATTTTCACTATTTGGAAAGTGTGAAGTGCCTTTTCCTGGATCTGTAGTTTGGAAAATCTTAACACCAAACCAACAATTTGATTTCCAAGAATGCATATTGGCAAACAGTATGAACAAGGGAAAACTGTATCTAAGTGATCAAAGAACTTGTGTGTTGTGATCGATTTAGCTTGCACATTGATAACAAATTCCATTAGGGAAAAGTATAATGAGTAGATGAAAAAAACGGGGCATAAAACCAATGAACTAGAAATGGTATGAAGAATTGAAATTGCAATTTATTATGTCTCTCAGTCACAGGGAAATTCACTTCTCCTAGTCTCTGTTCCATCTCTTCTTCTTTCTGTATAAACCCAGAGTTAGGATTCCAGATAAAGAAACAGACATGAGTGTACTCACTGGAGTAGCAATAAACTCATGCTTCCATTCAGGGAATAGAGACAGCTCCTGTTCGCACAGCAAGAACTTTTATTATGTTGTCAGGGTTGGCAAGGAGACATAAAATGCCTGATCTTCCAAAGGACACAGATCAGACCTCTAATGGGCTTCAGACTGGTCTTCCTCTGCAGCCCTCACATCTGCAGCTGTGTGCTTACCTTGTAACAGGAAGAGAAGGGAAACAGAACTTCATGGAACTTCTTTTCCTTGTCTTAGTATTTATCTCTTGCAAGAGTACATTCCAATTCTTGCTGGGATGTTTCTGCTTCCACAGAAGGCAAGCAGAGCTTTTTGATTTTTACTGATTTGCGATCATATTACGATCTTTTTAAGACATTACGTGAAAGCTGTAGAATCTTTCTCTCTGATCTAAAGTACCTGTTGCATTAGAAAATTATTATTCCACAAACCATAACATTGTTGTCTTTACTCACTGATATTGTAATTAAAATGAAATTAAAACCTAGATATACCTATCCTAGAAAAACTGAGGGAGTGTGTGATTTTTTAAAAAAGCCTATTTTCATTTTAAAAAAAGGAAAAATAAAGAACTGCTTACAAGCCCCTCTGCATTTTCAAGATGAGTATTTAATTTTATAATGATTTTTTTTTATTATTTTCACACTTGTTAAAGTAGTTTCCTTTGCTAAAAGATTTGGAAGTTAATGTTAAAAAATTAGTATTTACTTTTAATTATTCAAGGAAGTCAAAAACTGGCTAACTTTCCAGGAAAAAGAATCTCACTTTTTCCTAGTGTTAAAGATGGGGTATGCGCCACAAGAGAAAGGCAACAACTTGATTTTCTGAACTGTATTATTGGCTTAAGGGAGGATAGCAAACACTTCAACAAATGAACTCATTATTAATGCAAGGATAGGACAAATATACTATAAAAGGATACAAAAATGCTATTTAACATAATTATTTCTGTCTTTGTAAAAACCCATTCTTACAGCCATTAAACCTGCTTTCCCACCAATCCCTCCATGCCTCCACCCCACTCCCAGTTTCCTGAGGGGGATCAGGCTTAGATAGTAGGAATTGAAATAAAAGAGACATTGAAAAATAAATTTGTTACACCCGGGATGCTAGAAAGGAACTAATTTGTGAAATAATTGCCTGAACTGATTTACAGCCTCCTCCTCTGCTGCTTGCATTCAGCACTCTCTAAGTCCTCACTGCTAAAGGTTGCAATCTAATAATAATAGTCATAACACTAGTACTAGCACTAGAAGCTTCAAATGATGATGTGTACCCTTTGTGTTAGGTATTACACAAACACAATCGAAATGGAAAGATCAAGGGAAAAAATAGATGTTATTATTTTTCCCATTTCACATCAATGAGTCACAATACATTTAAGCAAATATCCAATGTTCTCCTGAAGTAGAGTTTGATTCTGGAGTGAGGGTTAGAGCACATTGACTACATCTGAATTACTCTTTGCTTGCACCCTGCACTTTCCCCTGTCTCCTGCTGCTTTGATTGTCCATGTCAGGCACCTCTTGTATGCAGGACACATACCTAGACTTTCTTTGAGTGAAAATGAGTGTGCAGGAAAGGAAAGAAGAGGTTGTAATTTAATGTCATGATTTCACTTAAAATGGAAGAGGATCAACAGGGACTGAGGATTGAGTGCAGCTGTGTTTGTTGAGAGGTCCATCCAACACAGCATCTCACCTCCAACCAGTGATCAGTGGAAGATGCTTATGGTGGAGTATAAGAGCAGACAAGCACACTCCAAATACTCTGCTCTTTTGTGTTTCATAGCCATTGGTATCTTTTTTTTCCTCCCACACTGGAAAACTTTCAATCGCTCTTAAACCTACTGGGACTCTACAAACTCATCAATTGTTGTGGAAAGGAGCCATGTATCTTAAATCTATCCTTTGTGAAGTGTGCATGGGGGTTTTGTTATTTTTTTCTCAAATTTTGTTCTGAAAGTGTTGCACCTAATTTCCTTTGCTGCTCGCTGTTGTTACTGAAAGAGACAAAGAACAACATCTTAAACTCTGCAGGGCATGATTCATTGTATAGATGTCTGGCATATTTTCTTCCCAGTCACTTCTCCAGCTAAAAATAATCACATTTTATTAGCTATTCATGGAAAAAAAATCAAAACAATATATTGATAAGCCTTATCTTTCTACTACTTTTTTATTTATACTCTTCCTTAAACTTCACAAGTTTCCTGTTAGCTCTCTTTATCTGTTGTCACGATCCCTCTGAATGGGAGCCCTGTTTCTTGGAAATTCAATATGGCTTTTTCTTCCCAAAACCTTCTGGCTTGGCATCATCTGCAGGCTTGTTAAGTGTGCACCCTATCTTTCCACACAGACTGTTTACTGAGACATTAAACAGAAAATCAACGTTGTTCAGACTTTTTTCCTCCTTGCCGAGATGATTTTCAAAGTTTCATAATGTGTTTTCTTTTATCATTTCCAAATACATAGAGATTTAGATTTGTTTCTTCTCAGATGATTCTCTCCATAGTCTACAGTGAAATATTAAAATATTTCCATATGTTGGAAGCTTTTTCTATTTATCAGCCAGTTGCATTTTAATTTGTAATAAAGATGAAGATGATGGAGAAGTCCTTCTGTTGGCCAAAGGTTTGGATATGGTTTGTCTTTCCAAGGTATATTTTCTGAGAAATTCAGTAGAATGTAAAAGAATGTTTCTGATCCTCTATTATGAAATGGATTCATACTGCATATCAATATTATTCTCTTAGTTTTAAAGCAGGCTGTCTTTATAATATCAATTGTTCTCCGATACAGCAAGGGAAAGAATACTTTGCTGCCTTCAACTGGAAACAGTAAAGGTATATTGAGCTACAAAACCCCAGATCATTGAATTAAAATACTTTATGCATATTAAAAAGGAACTGTGAAAATAAGGGAAAAAAACCCATATGATACATTGAGAAATATGTTTCCTAAAAATTTTCTTTGAATGTTCTTTAGTTGTCTTGTTCTTATCCATTTGCTTTATATTATAGAAAGGTCTTCAAACTATTGGACTAAATTCAATAATTGCCATTTGATGTTCAAGTGAATCAAATTCTGGCACAAAGAACTTCTCCCTTTTGTTTACTACCCTTATATTTTAATTTTCAGTCAGCTTGTGTCTTGTTAGGTTTGAGCCAATTAAATCACTGTATAGTCTCAAGAAATAGAACAAAAAAAGAGATCCTCTTATGTTGCTAAATATATTTGACTCAAAATAGATGAATTTGAAGTGGGTGGCCAAAATTACAGCAATATTCTAGATGGGCTTGTACATAATAGCATTTTAAGTAAAAAACTAGAAATAGTTTGTCTAATGCATCTTGGCTTTTTACTTGCCTCTTCTGTAACTTCAAGCTGGCAGTTCACAGTCTGACTAACCACAGACTCTCCCTGTCTTGCAGCTAATTTAAGCTGAGGCTTTTGCTGTTAGCTCACCAACAAATGATGGGAAACTGCTGTGCTTTGACATACAACATATTGCTGCATTTCTATTGCTCTATTATCAAAACTTTGCAGACTTTTTTGTTCTATTTCTCTGCTTTGACAAAGTGTTCCAGGTGACTCCTGAGACTTTCTCCTAGCCCCTGATATCCTGGCACATCACAGCAAAGAATAGTTCATTCCCTTGAGCAGCAAGCAAGCAGCTCTGAATGCTTCACTCTGCTCTGAAAACCCAGGTCTCTCATTTAATTTCCCTTGGTTTTCACATCTACTTTCAATTTTCCCATTTAACTTCTTCCCAAATTCAGTAGTTCTATCTCATGCCTTCCCCAGAACAAAGTTAAAACAAAGCAAGTACTCAAAAATGTCAGGCTTTCTGTGGGCTGTACTGTGCCTAGAAATGGCACAAAAGTGATTTCTAGGAGTACAACAAGTTTAGTCAACGTTCTCTGTCTCCAGAGGTGTCAGCAGGGTTGTTGTTCTGAGGTACCATCAAGAAAAACCCCAGAGCAGGGTTGCCCCACAAGGGGGGACCAGCAAAAGCAGAGGGTGGTGGTACTGCAGGTACTGCTCTCCCCAACAAGGGTGCAGTCTCCCACATCTGAGTAGGGTGAATCATAGCAGGGTGCCACCAAAACAGAGTGATTCATCAGGTTCACTGTCCCATCAGGAATTGCAGTTGGGAGGTGTAGGAGATGCAGCTGCAGATGAAGAAGGAAAAGGAGACAGGGCTGAAAACAAGGTAATAGGTCTGAAGTCTGTCCAGAAACAGAAAAAACCGTGTCAGAAACAGAGAATAAGATACTTACAACTACAGGTATCATAGATAAGTAGAGTAAATAACAGCCATAGCAGATCAAGGGTTTATTTAAGGGGGAAAACCCCCCCAAAAAAACCCAAAAAACCCAATCAAAAAGCCAAAAAATCCAGAACAGACCTCTTACTCTGTTTGATGACAACATACTTGCTGACTTGTCTTGCAGAGCTGTATCCACCAGAACCTATGTTGTCTATGCACAGATGGTTTTGTCATGTGTCCCTTCATTAATCAAAGTATTCAGAATCTGCTGCTGTTGGTTTCGTTCTGTTTTTACCAAAATTTACAACCCATCTGTGTTTTTTGCTGCTAGCAGGTTCCTGTCTGAGAATTCAAAATTTCCATTTCAGCCAGTCATCCACAATGAAGTAACTCCAGTCTGTAAGCACTGGCAATTCAAGTTATGCTTTGCGCCTACAAAAGCAGCATGGCATAGTCTAGGACTGAAGGACCAAATCTAAGCTTAAATGGAATTTCGGGACCAATCTTCAGAGCTTGTGTGGGTGGAGATCCCGAGTGAGACTGGTCAAAACAATTTAGGCCTATTAGTGCACTCATGGCCCTGCATTCATGAATCATCTGAAAAGTCTTCTAAAATTCTCCAACCAATCAACTAAAAATGTTATTGATAAGCTAAAAGATTCCTCTCCATTTTGCCATTGCTTTTTTCTTTCTCTTCTTATGCAAATTTCTTCCTGGATTTTCAGCTCTATCCATCTGATCTAAAGTGAAGCATTAATCTGCATATATTCTAGAGCAGACACTGACTGAAGTCACCACCTGCTTCTTGGTTTTACATATGATATACCTTCAAAGTATGCTCTAATAAGGGATTCCAAACCTCAGTCAATTGTGGTAGCCAAGAGGGTTTTAGTAGACCTGGCTCAGTCAGTTGCAAATACACATGACCTTGCAGGATCATATCCTGGGTCTGTTTTGATCTGGTGGGATGCAAGACTCTTCCAAACCAGAAGCAGTGCAGGTGCAATGAACTGGGAGTAATGGCAAAGCAGCTTATCTGTGCATGCTAAACTAGTCTTGAAATAGTTTTGCTTCGGAAAGTATTCCCTCCTCTAGAAGCTGCTGATACCAGATTTTTCAATCTAGTAAATAAAGGAAGACTAGGTCCTTGTTAAAAGCAATGCACCTTTCACCTTGGCCATATGCTGTTTATAAGCAGCTGTAGTGTATTATTATGCCAGTGACAGTGGTAAATCCTTAGAGAAATGTTCCTGTGAAAATACAGTCTGCATATGTCTGCATGACTGACAATCACTGCAGTGATTAACATACAGATACCCTTATGCTAATCCCTCAGTATAATTTTTATTTCATCAGTTTACCTCCAACTGTGGATAAAATTTTCTTTGATATTTGTCTGAAAGAAAATAAATAAAACCAATAACATCTTATAAAAAGAAATGTTCCATTTCTAAAAAGAAGAAAGTCAGGAGAGTGCTGTGATTTCAGCTATGCCAGACAGTTGATGGAATAATTTCTGCATGATGTAGGACCCATGTGCAGAATATAGCTCAGTAAGCCATACCTTAGGGTGACAGATAATTTATGCTGTTTGGCTCAACATCAGCTGGGAAGTGTGATTCTTAGCTGGCTGGCCACTTAGAGTAAACATGTCTCCGAGTGGCTATCCCATACCTTCCAAACTTCGGCTATGCTGGTTTGTCAGTGTGCCAGGACACTCACCTGTTTTCCTTTTCCCACTGCAAAGCAAGTGCACGTGTAGGATATTGTCTCTGTGTGGGTCTGCTGTGGTTTTGCAGAAAAGCAAACCTGTCAGTCCACAAGAATATTACCATGCTGTGTCGTGTCCTCCTTATGCTGGGGGCCCAAGAGCTGGATGCAGTACTCCAGGTGGGGTATCACAAGAGTGGAGATATCCTCTAGCTGCTTTCTCCTACAGAGCACTTGAGTATATGGATGGCAGAAACCTTTTCAGGACAGAGAAGATAGGAACGTGTATGTAGGTGTAGAAGAAAAATGTAGTGTAGAAATGAAAAAGAAGGTGGGGGGGATAGGCAAGATGAAAGTGGTTAAGCAGTGGAACAGATTGACCAGAGTGGAATTTCTGCCCCTTGGAGGTTTTCAAGACTGTGCAGGGCAAGGCCCCAAACATCCTGATTTAGCTTAGGACATCAACCTGCTTGATGACAGGGTCAGACTGGATGGCCTCTGGAGGCTGCTTCTAGCCTAAGTCTTTCTGTGATTTTTCTGAATGAGCATAACCAAACAGCAACCTTCTACAGAAGCAAACTATCTACTTCAGGAGATTCTCTAGCTGCTTGCTTTATTTCACTAGCTCTTGATGTGGTTCCTTAGTTATGCCAAATTAGCAAAATTAGCATTCCTTTGAAGACAAAATCCATCTTGTTCATATGTCAAAATTACGTTCACTTCCCACCTTGAAATTTAAACAGACATCTCAATGATTAGATGTTATTGCTCTGTTGGCAATGTCTGACTGTGCTGTTCAATATCATTGTGTCAAGGGCAAGATACTGACTCCATGTTTGTGGAACACTGCACATGCATGTAGCTTAGTCTTGGGACACTTCCAATGAGTCAGGTTAATAGGAAACAGGAAATAAATCAGTTTCCTCTTACTCCTTGGCTCTTCTCCATTTTTCTTTATCTCGTCTCCCTCTGTATTTTGTGTCAACTGCAAGTCAGTCCCTAACCTTTTTGTTCTCTATTTTCCTGGAAGTTCTTAACCCTTTTTTCATTGCTGGGGCTCAGTGTTTTGCTCTGCATGCTACACTTCCCAGAAGGAAAAATGAAAACAGATTCACAATGATGATGCAATTAGTTGTGAAGGAATAGGTCCTACCTAATTCAGCAAGGAATTAATTCAGCCTTGGGAAACAGTAATGTCAGCTATCACATGCAACAATATCCCAAGTTCTTGCATTTTAATTTCTTTGGTATTTGTTTTATACTGAAGGACCGTGGATAGTTTTTTTTCCACAATGAATTTCTCAGTGCTTGTTCTCAGTCTCCAGCAATGTATGCAATATTTGAGACTACCCACCTTTTATAGATAATTGGGCTAATCAGAGATTTCAGATGGAAAGACTAAATCTTGACAGTATGAATAAAGGTTCCTTAAACTACTAGATGCAAATGATAGTTCATGGGATTAGCAAGCCCAGAGTCAGTGTGTTTTCCTAAGTGATGGTATATTTTTCATTGGTTTCCCATACTGATAAACTCTACCAAAGTCTTTCTGTAGTGTAGGTATATATGACATCCACACCACTGACATAAATGATGTTTTTAGACTGTACAGGTTGCACATCTTGGCGGTCTGCTCCTGAAATCTCTCCTGTGGGAATCAATACAAATGTTCTCCTGTAAGTGACTGCTGAATGGAATCACTCCTGAAGTGCTTAACAACTCACATTTATAAGGAGACACTTTACAGGCTTGCAAATTCTATTCTGTTGAAGAGAATGTGTTTCTATCGAAAATGTCAGCATTGTTAGCCCTACATTTTCAGTTTCAGTTAACAGCTGGAAAAGCCTGTAGTTCAATGAAAACTCAGTCACTACATAAGTGCCCCTTAGCTCCCAAATACACAGTCTGATCCTTTCTTAGAGTGACATTGCTGTGCTGTATAAACTGGGGGTGTCCTTCTTACCTGCCTAGAGATGTCTTCATTTTCCATAAATGTGTCAGGCCCCAGAGCAAGCTCCCCCTTTTCTGGAAGCTCATGTGACTACTACATTCCTGCCCCGCTAACTGATGGGAGTTGTGTTGAAGAAACCAAGAGCAGGACTTTACACAGGTCCCCACTCCTTGCTTTGGGAGTTGCCTTCACATGGAAGCTCCCTCCCTTGTTCTCTATCAGTCCCAGAGTTGTTAAGACCAATTTGCATTTAACATAAAGAGCCAAGGAAACTATTCCTTTGTTACCTGGCCCATAAAAAACCCCAGGGAATTGTGACTTCAGTGTGCTCTCTAAGATTCCCCCCCTTTCAGAGAGATGAGCTTTTATAACTCATGCAGACAACAATGACATGGACATGATCTTTAGGCTAAACAAAAGCACTTCAGTGTTATACAATTCAGATTGCATGAAAATCAGCCCTTTGCACTAGTCACAATTTGTATATTTGCCCTTATGTCCCAATGGTGTCATTGGGTTTGTTTTCCCTAGTCACTGTGAGGGGTAATTCTTGTGCAGCCACTGGAAAATTCAGTAGTTATATAAGACATTAAAAAAGTTTCTGTTTGAACTCTTCCAGTCTGTCCTATTTTATCTGTTTGTAACTGGTAATTATGAGTTCATGCTGATCTACAATTTCAGTTTCTACAGAATTAGTCTGTCTTATTCTTCTCCAGTAACATATTTCAAGGTTTGCATGTAACACTGAAATATTCATAAAATCCCAAACCAGTTGCAAATTTTTGCACTGTATTAAGAGAAAAGTAGGGAAAAGAAAAGATATAAAACCGAGTACAAAGACACAAGAAAATTGGAAACTGTAACAAAAGAAAACCAGAATAAAGAAAAGTAAAAACAGTGGGAAGTTATATGTTGTGACTCATTAAAAAATTAAATATAAATGTTAGGTCATCACCTAACAAATAGGTTGGCAAAATGTCAATTTCCATCTAATCTTGTACCCATATGCTTGACATACTACAATAGCTGAAAGACTAACACACCAGTGTGATATTTAAGTTGCTGATGGGGAAAAAGTAAGGAAGTCAAATACTAGATGATAAAATGAAGAAAAATTGTCGTTGATAAATTGGCATTAAAACAATTAGAGGAGTTATCTGAATGAAAATTCTTAGAGAGTAGAGATCATATTAGCTGAATTTTAGGAAGTGGTGGAGCCAGCACTTTCTTGACGATCTTTGGACAGCTAGACTGGATCACCCACAGAATTTGAAAATCAGCTTTCTACAGATTAACAGTTGCACTTGTTTTCTAAAAGAATAAATCAGATGTCTGGTAAGATTTGCCTTCTTCATAGCCTGTTTACCAGCATTAATGCTATTTCTATTCTTTAATTCCTTGGCTGTTGCATTCCATTGTTTCAGGCGTTTTGTTTGTTTGTTTGTTTTCCCTCTGGGATTATTATAATGTAACTAGCCAATTGTTGCATCAGTTAGCCGGCTGATTTTCTGCATTCCATGTTCGAAAGATGTTTGCACTCTCCCAGTCCTTGGACCTCCTTAGCTGCTGTGCCAGTTGTGATCAGATAGAATCCTCTGGCCACAGCATAATGAGTGAAAAGTTTGGTATCAGCAGATTAACACTCTTCCTTCCCAAAAGTTATCACCTCCACAGGCCTGTCTGCATAAATTCACATGGAATATCCCTCTCTAACCTAGATTTACTGAAATGATCCTAGGGATTTTTGACCCATTGAAAGCAATAATAATTGAAGTATTTAAACTAAGGAAAAAGAGATGGTTGCTTTTAATTCTTAAACAGCCCCACTGGAACCAGAATATCACATCTTGATGTGTTTCCAGCTTCCCCTTTTCATTAGCATTCCCAATTTAATATGCTGGGAGCTGGATGAAGGTGCCTTTGGCACCTTAGTAAGCATTTAACAGTCATTAAGAATAGGCTGCTTGTTGTAAATTGCATCTGCCTCTTTAAACCTAAATCTGACTGGCACATTTATGATGTTCAGCCCTGAGATGACTTGATTATATTGAACAGTGCACTGCAGAGTGCTGGTAACTACAGGGCTTTTTGCCCATGTGTCCCTGCTTAATAGCCTTTTAGTCCAGACAGCTATTAGTACTGAACTTCTGTGGAAACATACCACATTGTACTCCCAATCCTCTTCAAAAACATCATGTAGAATAACTTGGCCACACAATTTTGATCTCTGTGTCATATCAGAATTTTTTCTACCAGTGATCATAAATAAGAAGGGAGGTAAATCTTAGATGACAGACATGCATTCAGAGAGACACAATTGTATAAATTGTCACTTGAGATTCTTTTTTCATATTTAGATTAACACCAAAGAACAAAACTTTGTGCATTTCCAGAGAACAACAAGATGCTTATACTGACAGTAACCCAGGGGTTTAATTTATCTGTCAGAGTTCTGGAAGAGCTGCTAAGTGAAATTTCAGATCTGCTTGTAAGGTGTGAGTGTGGATTTGTTTTTAAATCTCTAAGTCTAGAACTGGTAATGAAGGAATAGCAAAAAAGATCCAGTTTGCTTTTTTTCCCACATTCGCTGATGTCATGTTCTTCTCCAGGAGAATATGAACATCAGTGAGCAGAACTGCTTTCCTGACTCAAAGAGTGGAGTCAAAGGACACCATTGCAACATCTACCTTTTTGACTGGCAGTGTAGCAGTCAGTACTCACAATCATAGGTTCCCTAAGCAGTGCATGGGAGAAGTGACCATCTCACAGAGGGCTCCAGTCTCAGCGATTGCACCCTAGCAGTAGTCAGCTGGAAAATACTGAAAAATAAAGTTATCACTTGAATTCTAGTCTGTGTCCTTGATGCCTGACTCAGGGTCATATAAAGGTCTTGACCACTATATCATGTTCCCTCCTCCTTAAAATAGGTCATACAAGCTTGAAATAAGCAAGGATCACTCTTTTATTTAAGAAGAGCCTGTTGGAGGATGACAAACTAGAACAGTTCTGACTACACTTTCCTACCTTCTCTCCTCTATAAGCAAGCTCAATAGTTCATGTAGGGGAAAGCCAAACTGGCTTCCTTCTTCCTTGCTATCTCACACTCATATTTCTGTCTAGGGTTTATTGTATATTTGTTGTGTGAATGAGAGGGCAGTGTTGGTCAAGAGGGTTGTACTTCCTTTCTACTGGCACTAATCCACCCAGAATGTGTCCACACTGAACTCTTACTGATCCAGAGAGGAAAGAAACCTCTTGTACTATATATTTAGGAAAGTCATTGGGAAAAGAAAGGAGCCAATTACAGTCCTTTCCATAAAGGTAATGTATGAAAAATTTTCAGAGAATAAAATACTGCCATGGGAACACAGACTAGAGACCAGGTCCTCTTCTTCCATGAGTAATGGAACTTCAGAGATTTCATTATTTTGGCCAAGAAATTTTGAATATTTCTGCAAAATGGGATAGTTTCAGCAAGAGTTGTTTTCCAGTCTGCTCTGGCTCATGTTTCAGGCACCTTTTGGGGGGGGGCAAGCAATGAACAGTATAATCCCTTCAACACCTTGCTAGGAATAAAATGGACTTAGATCTCCCACACCTGCTCTAAAAACTTTAAAAAAGACAAATATATACCAAAAAAAAAAAAA
>VXBX01017515.1:714851-727105 GCA_013400415.1 Scytalopus superciliaris | reverse complement strand
AAAAAAAAAAAAAAAAAAAAAAAGGATGAAGGGAGAGTTTTTTTCTTTCATCCTGAACCTATGAGAAAAAAAAATCCACTGTGAGAAACCTTCTCTTGCACAGTAACAGAGCACAGACTGCGTCTGCTTCAGCAAGTCCTCAAATGTTTAGAGAAATATTAATTATTCTTTTGTGTTAACTACATTCTGAACTGCTCAGATTGTGTTAATGCTGAAACATTTCTAGACATGCCAAGAAACAAAAACATAGAGAACTGGGAAATACTAAAGGAATACCCAACACAAGCAGTTACAGAACTTTTTTGGTTTTAATTGCAGAAAGCAAATAAACAAAAATTTTGCAATTCCAATTTTGGCCAAATGTTACTTATGCTTTATTTAAAATATGCCCTGCTTGCTTGAATTTAAGTCTGATGCTTCACCTTAGTCAGATCTGGTCAGTTGCCAATTCTTCTTAGAAATCCTTCTATAGTGGAGTTTTAAAAAGAATTTAATACATCTACTGTAAGGACTTTGGACTACAGCTCCTGATGTTTAGATGAACCTTTCAATATGCCCAGCATGTTTCCTAGTCTGCTCTGAAAGGTGAATTATTCTACCTAAGTTTTCCATGAAATAAAAAGACTCTGTTTCCATTTTCCAGCAATGTTTCTTTTCCACTAATCAGTTTGCATATTTGTACTCATGACACAAACAATCTGTTTAAAAGCATTAGAAATAAAATGTGCTAACCAAGGCAAAAGTGAAGGGCAGCCGAACTACAGGAGGTAGATTACCTAAGATACAGAGGAGAAGGTACAAAGTAGGCTTTACATTTTAAAAATGTTATAAGTGGGATTTCTTTTTTTTTTTTTTTAACTGAGCAGTTATGCTCAGAGAGAGTCCAAGAATGGTCTCAAAAATAAAATTATCGATCTCATCTTTTCTGTAATTGTACTGTTTGAATTAGTGCCACACTTTAGGTCAATCACAGCCAAAAATTATAAAGGACTGCCTTTCCTGAAGCATGGAAGGTAACAAACCAATACAGACATTTTATTTTCAAAGTGAATATTTCTCTGGGCACCTCTTCATTTTCCCTTAACTGTTGAAGCTCTCTTTCTAGATTCATAAATTTTGAAGAGGATTATGAGCAAATAATGAAAATTACGGTCACTGAACCCTCCAAAACCATGTAGAGCACCTGCTGTCAAGTATAACCACCATGTACCTCTCAGCACCTTCTAAGAAGGAGCAACTGACAGCTCCAAAATGAGATTTGACGTTACAGATAGTCCATGACAGATTATAGCATGATTCACTCCAGTCACACAAAAAGCAGTTTTTGAATAGTGATGTCAGGTGAAGTTTGCTGTTCTTCTTTACAAGATGAAAAGCCAAACAGAAAAAAATCCAGCACACAAGGATGCAGACTGCACTAGCAGAGAACAGCCTTCTTGCTTACAGCTGAGGGTAATATAGGCAACCTGTTACAGCTTTTGGAGCCAGCAGGCTTGCTTCAGGCTTGGCTTGAATTTACTGTAAGGCTGATTTAGGTCTGGTTTTGGGAAACCACCTGCCTTTTTCTTAGGAAATGAACCACATATTTAAACTACCTGCTTAATTCTTTCTTTTGAGTTGCATTGTAACACACCACAAGGTGGTGACTGAGGTGAAACTCCTGGTTTGGAGAATGAGACTAATGGATTTTTATAAAACATTACAGCACATCAAGATAAAAAGCTTTGGAGGGCCAGAGAGCGGGCTGGAGTCTGAGCCAGTCCACTGACAACCACTCAAGCTACAGTCAGGCTTCCCTTCTGGCATTTATAGTTCCAATTACTCATATAATTGCTACATATATATGTATGTGACCAGACCATGAGTGAGCAATCAAATGTGGAAGGAGGCCTCCAAGGTCAAATAAGCAAAATAATGATTTTATTTATTACTAAATGCTAAGAAAGAAGGTATTATAGGATCACAAGACTGGAAGGAAATTCAAGAGGTCAGAATTCTAGTCCCCTCTGTTCCTCACAGCAGCCCAGCAGCTCAAACTAGATCACTCCCAAAGACTGTTTGCCTAACCTGTTCTCAAGAAAGACCTGTCCTATAGCTTCAAATGATGGAGATGTTCTTGTACTCTCTATCCCAGTTGTTTCTCTAACATAATCATAACCTGATGTTTTTCCATCCTGAATGTTCTTTCTTATAGTTTATTTCAACGGCTGTTTCCCATGCTATATTTATGCAGTTAATTATTACTGCCTCAAAAACTTAATCCATATTCACTGTTCCTTTGTAGTCCTGAGAATTAAGCAGTTGATGAATTTGAGCAAAAACACAAGTGTATCCAGTTACTTTAATGCTGAGAACCTGTATACTACCATTCATGCAAGAGTCATTAGAAAAAAGAATTAGCATGTGCCTCTCCCACCTTCCCATAGCTGTGCTTTACAGTGGAAAAGACTTCTCTTTCACATTTGCATCTGCGGAAGCAAGCAGGCAAACAAGGCTCAGCTGCATGAGTGAGGAAGTGGATCAGAGCAAATAATCTCATGCTGATTAGAAAGCAGGAACACACTGAATAGAGAAGAGGAAAATAAAATATTTTTTGCTCCAAAAGATTCAAAGATGATACCATTAAAATTGCAAAACATGACAGAAAAGTAAAATATATTTGAATTCACAAAGGAGAACACTCCATCACAATGCAGGATTGGTGGTGTGTTTCACCACATGACAACCCAAATAATTCTACTATTCTGGGAAAATAGCAGTTCAGTCCTATAAACAGACATAAACCTTTCCATGATTAATGTCCAGTTTCTTGTCATGTGGGCAGGCAGGACAGGGATGGTGGAACTCTGTTGCCACAACCACCATAATATGAGCAGGAGGATGAGAGCATGACCCTCACCAGTCTGCTAAGAGGAGTCTGTTGTGCACCCATGACAAACAGTTGTCAGTTGTTGTATTACACAACTGAAATCTTACTAGAACAGTTGGAGTTTTCATAGTAACACCCTTACAGAACAGGTTGCAGTGATTTAATGGATTTTGCCAACTGTTGAGCCTCAGGTACGTGTACCTGAAAAATTTAATCAATACAGCACTGAAGATTTCTATAAGTCTTTATATTTTATGGGGTAAGGATGGACATAAAGGCAAAGCACATATTCGAGGGAGACCTTATTTCATCTTCTCAGTGATTATATGGGGCTTATAAGAAAGATGGTGACAGAATTTTTAATAGGGTCTGTAGGGATAGAACAAGGGGTAATGGTTTTAAACTGGAGGAGGGTCGATCCAGGCTACATATAAGGAAGAAATTTCTTTAAGATGAAAGTGATGAAACACTGGAAGAAGTGGTAGATGCTCTGTCCGTGAAATATTCAGGATCAGGTTGGACAGGGCTCTGAGCAACCTGATACAGTTGAAGATGTCCCTGCTTATTGCAGGGGTGTTGGACCTTTAGAAGTCCCTTCCAATCCAAATGATTCCATGACTCTATGATATTCCATAGTCGAAACTGATTTTATATGAAACTAAATCATATTCTCATAATTTCCCACCAACTGATATAAAACAGAGTCTGAAATAATTTACTTTTCCTTAAAAGTTCTCAAGGAGTTTTAAATTACAGCTTTAAAAACAGTTTCCTATTTCATGTAGGGTCAACTTTACTACTTTTTGCAAATGCAGGTTTTCATGAATCTTAAGATCACAAGAGACCTTAGAACCCAACCTTTTTCTTTGCAGTCTTCACAGGCTATGCAGCAGTATAGTTAGGGACTACTATATTTAAGGATTAAGTCAAGTGTTTTAGCCATGTCTTCTTAGAACTTTTGAAAGTCTTTGAGAAATTAATAATCCAGCATTGTTTCGTGGTTGTACAGTTATTAATGAGCCTTGCTTTAAAAACGTAGGCATTACTTCTCACATTGGGCACACATGAGCCAACGGCTTTCCTGTGTGTCAGGACAGATACTCTTTCTGGAAGATTTCTGACAAGGAGATTAGAGCTTGTTTTGCTTAAGGAGATTTTCTGCCCAAGAAGAAACTGCTTTTTCAAAGGTAGTTGGATGTTTCTGCTCTTGCGTTCCAGAGCAGGCTTACAGTCTCTCTCTCTCTCCACTGTGAGAAGAGATAAACCCTCACAGTGCCATGGGCCTTTGCTTCAGGAACGGCCTGAGGGGAGGGCAGAGAAGCTAAAAAGCCTTGAAGGACAACAGGAGGTGGGGGTTTTTTTCCAGTCTTTGCAGCATTGGTGCATTTTTTTCCTTTGTAAATCTAGTGTTCTCGATTTTTGCAATAAATTCTCCTGAACTTCCACTGTCTGGCATTTTTTTGGGGGTACCTGTGTATTTTCTTATTTCACTTATTTCTTATTTCTGTGTATGCCCTAAATTCTAAAAAAAAAAAAAAATAAAAATAAGATGGAAGAATCATTGGGAAAATAATTATTTTTAGGCTTTCTGGAGCTCTTAATGGAAGAACTATGTTTTGTGCCTGTGTTTTATACAGGCATGTATAAAATTCTCTCCTTTGGGAAGGTGACATGCAGCAGGGTACAGTTACATAAAAGAATGGTAAAATGGTCTACCTGCCATTCTAAATTCTCAACTTCAAGAAAACTGTCTCAAACCCACACCTTGTGCTGTGGGGATACTGACAGTCCACTAGTGAAAATCAACAGACACATGTTTTTCTGCCAATGGATGGATTCAGTAGCAGTAAGTTCCAGCATCAATCTTGCACTGTTGAGCGCACAAAGTCACCAGGAGCTCACTGGTGATCTTCTCTGGATGACCTGATTCAGGAGGGATTAGGGGCTTCGCCCCAATTATTTGCCTTCATATTCAGCTCTTGTAGATGGAAGATGGAAGCATGTTTGTTAGAGCAATTGCCTGGATTTTGAAAGCCAAACTCATAAACTGTGTGTCTGTTTGGAAGCCAGGATTTGGTTCCCTATCTACCACTTCCTGTGGTAATTCTTTAGCAGTTGTTCTATAAGCATTCTGAGAGAGAGGTCTTGGAGGTCCCTCTCTCTGTACTCCTAAAAGTGGTCCCCTCGTGTAAGTCAGAAAAAGAAAAATGGAAAAAACTCAGTATTTGCTGCATGGTCTGTATATTGGAAAAATGTTCATATGAGTCAGAAGAGGGATTTTATTCTTGGTTAAAAGATATGGCAGGGCAAATACTTCACTGAGTGACAGAAAGCACTGCCTTATCTGGGACTCTTCAGACTTTCTCACTGAACTTCTGAACTTTAAAGTGTATCAAGTCTTACCCCAAGCCTTCTGCTCAGTTTTGCCTAGCACACAGTCCAGATGACCTCTTGCTCAGCTTCCATAAGCACTAAACTGTTACTCTTTCCTCTTCAAGGTACATAGATGTCCAGTTCTCATTAAAATCGGTGGAATTTAGGAATAGAGTTTTAGGCAATGTAAACACCTTGGAAGAGGGGGTATGAAGGTACAATTAGAGAGGCAAAAAGTAAAGCAGTAAACAACTGAGAGACAAAACTTTAACAGTTCCTAGATTGGTAAACTAAAAAAGTCCTATGCTAGTAAACTTTCTGTCTTCCAAAACAGGGTGGCCATGCTCTGGTTACTCTCTCTTGCTTTTACATGGATGTTTTATCCTAGTCTAGCACCAAAAAGCCCAAAGCATTTTGCATTTATGCTGACAGTTTGTGGTGCAGAATTGTGCCTCAAGGTGTTGCCTATGACTACTGACTCACCTTGGGATGTTTCTTCTCATGCTATTTTTGTTCCTTATGTTCATGCCAGACGAGATTTGATGCCTTCTCAGGTTCATGGCTGCCCTTTTTATTCAGGCTGACATCTGAATTTCTGGCTTAGTTTTCATTTGCTGTAATAAGACATTAATCTGAGTCCATTTGAGGAGATTCTGAGTAAAAGGTATGATCACCTTTCTTGTTAAGTAAACAGTTGAAGTCAATTTACTTAATCCCTAGGAAATTACATGCACTCATGACAAATTAAATCAAATGCTTCCCTAACGAGAACTATTTAACTTCTGCTTTGTGTGGGTGAATTATCTTATATTATGCTATCCTTTGCATATATTCTAGCAATAAGACTGTGTTGCAAGTGTTCTCTGACTGTCGTCAGGGCTATTTCCCAGATGTTTCATACCAACCAAAATGAAAGGGTACTTAATTTCTGCAAAGCTCTTGGTGAACTAACCCTATTTTGAATCTGAGATAGCAGGAGTGTAAATACTCACATAAATACATTCTTACACCCTGTAAACTGTTTTGTGTGCTGCTGCAGAACAGCAGCATGTAAGTAATCAGGCAGTCAAAGTATCATGACTACTGAACTCCACAAACCTGATGATGTATAACTAATACAGGACTGTGTGACATTGCTTTTCTGTTGACTTGACCCTCTATCATGACATCTGTCAGAGGTCTTTGGTCCAAAACCTTGAAAACTCAATGCACGTTTATTTTTCCAGACAGTAACACTGAAGCAGGAACACTCAGAGGTGAAGTTCAGCTTCCTGGTGACAGAACAGTTGCTATGAACATGTTCTGTTGTTGTAGTAATTGTTTGATAGTCCTTTTGGAACAAACTGACAAGTATCATAGTCCTAAAGGATGTGTGTTACCTCTCTCAGCCCAGTTCTTGTCAAGAAATTGATAACAGGAAGAAGTTAGATGTAGTGCAATTTCTTTATTCAGGAAAAGTTCGTCTTCTTGGATTTCATTATTAAAGTAAAATGAGAAGAGCAGAGATTAAATTTTCTGTTAGTTTTGAATAACCTTTAAGTAAAGCTATTCATAGCCTAGAACATTTGCTATTTTTAACCATTTGAAGAACACAATATGGTGTTTCAAGGCTAGCAAACTCTTTTCCAATGCTGACCTGCTACAGATCCCTCACATATCTACCAGTCAACCATTTTTTTCTCAAAGTTTGCTTGTATACACCTGACAAGCAGCACTGTCTATGGCCCTCTATCACCTAATACAGATTTCTTCTCTGAAACAGCTGTCAACTTCCTTAACAATCCTTAGTTATTGCTGATATCCAGGCTGTCATTGTCTTAAAGAAGTATTATTGTTGAGCTCAAACACAGCCCATGTTAGGAATAAGTACTGCATCCATGACTTTCTCCATGGAGGTTAATCAGTGAGAAGCTTACTCGCAGTAGGTGGTTAATTTTTCATTAAATAAACTCCATGTGAAATGGCATGAAGTTTTTTTTTGATAGTTGGCTTGGCCATCTGTCAGTAAGACTGTCTGATCACAAAAATATATCAAAGAAGTGTCATGGTTAAAATAAACAAACAAAAGCCCATAAAACAAAACCAAAGAGAACTGCTGCTCAGATAAATTAGTTTCCTGTTCACTCCACACGCATATGAGCACTGAGGCTGCTGCCAGGGAGCACACGTGTGAGAAATGTGTGGCTACCAGTAGTGGCCAGGGCAGGACTGTGCTATGGGTTTTGATGACTTCATGACACCCTGGGATTCTCTCCTGCTGAATTTAATTTAGTGGATTAGTGATTTATACCATAAAAATTAATTTCTTTGCCAGGGAAATCTCTTGTGAAATAAGAGATTTTGTAATGTGACTATGTGAACAAGTTCCTAAATAGGTAGAAAAAGGAAGAAACTCAATATCATCATTGCAGAAGTAAGCAAAAAAAGATGATAATGTCCAGAACTTGACAGAGAGCTCCATAAAGACCAGTTAATCAGACTAGTTTGGTTGTCTTTGCAGGATGTTGTTTTGGGACCTCTAGTGAAAATATGAGACCAAGCCACTTCTGTAGGGACCCAAGAGACAGAGGCCATAACTCAGAACCCCAAGACCCCAGTAAGACAATTCCTACCGTTTATTGAATAGTTACTATACAACAGAGCTCTATTATGAAGTCTGTGATCTTGCAAGAACACTTGTTGAGTATGAAGCTGAAAAGTCTCCATATCAGTTCCTTGGCTTGACTTTAACATTTCTATTTTAGTGACTGTGCCTACAGCAGGTTACAATGATTAATAGGTCTAACAGAAACCTGATCAAATTTCACAGACTCACAATGTGACAGATGTTAATAATGGCATCCAAGAGATCTTAATGCTTCTTGATGTCATGTCTCCCATTCTGTACCACTGGCTCTTTCACTTTCCTATGGGGTAAAATTTCAAATTAGGTAGGATATCTACTCATATTGCATATCAATATTTCCAAGACTTTCAGCTGGTTACACAGAGAAAATTCAGGCTTGCAAAAGCAAACACACATGGGCTTTGCTTACTGATAATTTAGCTCCTATTTCCCAGAGCTAAAAAAAAAGGAGTGAAATACAAATCATGAAAGTCCAGGTGCTGAAACATGTTATATCAGCAGCTTTGCATAATTAGTTCAATTTAAGAAGTCTCTATGTATGAATGAGAATTAGGGAATACCAAAACAGTGTTTTATTAATTTTTTTTTTTTTTAACTTACTCTCAGATTAAGTCTTTGAAGCATGGCTAAGTATCTAATTTTATTTAGCATTACACTGAAAGTTAAACCTCAAGGAAATAGCAGGTAAAATGCAACTATAGCTAGATGTTAAAAGGTCTCAGTAAACTTCAGAGAAGGATGGCTATAGGTTTTCTTAGTTAAATATTGTAAATAATATTGAGATGGGAATGCATTACAGATTATATAAAGCATAAAGTGGAATCTGAATACTATGAATAAATTTTAAACAAACTCTTAGGAAACCTAATGTTCTTTAGCAAAAATCTGTGTTACACATTTCAAAATAATATTTAAATGATGTCTTAGGATGGAACAATGTATAGACTTTAAAACTCAGCAAAATATAGTGCCTATTTTACTTTACTTTCCTTCTCATTATTAACAAGCTCCATATGTTTATGCATGATCACATTTTCAATGGCAAACACTACAAGTATTTTGCAGGCTCAAGAATACTGAAGTTGATGAATTATGTTACTGTATTTTGGGGCACTGCTCTCTCACAGGGTAAATAAAATATCTGAGAATCATCCTGGCTTCTTCCCACCCTCCTGAGGGAAGTGGGACGAGAACCATGTTTCGAATAGTCCCACAGGGCATGTAGAGCTCTAAGTTAGAAATGCAGAAGGCCTCTGAGAACAGGTTCATATTCAAGCCTTTTTGGATCTTGTTCCTGCTGAATGTCTACAGCGATTCAGAAGACAGGCAGATAGAGGGCTGCTTATCCCAAGTTCCCTGTTCAGGGAGATGTTTAGGGTTCTCTCAGCACAAACTCAGGTCTCACAGCTGGAACTGCATTAGCAATAAACAAAACTAACACCTTGAGAAGATGCCACATGCTTTCTTCATAAAAGCTTCCAGTTTTGAGCACTGGTCTAGGACCTACAGCCTCATTCCTGTGCTTCATTGATAGGTGGCACATCACTGAGAAGGCAGCTGTCCAAGACTTGGTCTTGGAGTTTGTGCAAGTCTACTGCCAAGGTAGGCTGGAGATGATTTCAGTGATGCCAACTTCTCTCATTAGCCATTTGTGCCACTAGTTAGGTCTGTTTAACTGAGCATCATATCCTCTGTTGAATAATAGTGAACCACTAGAATTCACATGAGCTTCTCACTGCATCTTTGTAATTCATATATAACTTTTACCTTGCAATGAAATTGCTTACCTCAGACTGCTCTAGTTTTTAAACTTCAGGGTTGATACAGAGCTTGTGAATTAATTCATGCTATACTAATTATTTCCATACCCCTGATTCTTCATTAGCTTTAATTAATTTACAAGGTTGATGGCCTTTAAATATGTCTGCACACATGCAAACACATAAATAAATTGTATTAACAGATGCACATCATTCCTTATAAAATAGTTTTTCCAGCATCATATAATATTTATTTTTTAAATTATTTAACCTATACTAATATGCTTATCTTTTGAATACAAAGAAATGAAATCAGACTGTTCAATCTCTAACAAAACCTTGCTTAAAATTTCCTATATTAGCAATTTTCATTTGTTTCTCCCAGTGCCTCTCTCCCGCCTCCTGGGGAAGTTTAGGTAAACATATTTGGAATTTTAAATCCACTATAAAAAAGTCATTGTTTTTCTTTGCACCAAGAATGCTGCTGCAATCAAGTTTGATCTTGTCATTTTAATTGCATGCTCCAGTGATGATGACTAACTTTCTGACACTGTATATGGAGATATCAATATGTAGTATTTGAAAAGCTTGGATCTTTAGTCAGTGTTTTTATCCCTCACATACAGAAACCCAGAGACAGCTCTATGCCCACAAATCTTTCAAAATCCATTTCAACCACAGATTTCGAGATGAACACTTTTAGAAGCTTCTTCTTCACCCAGAGTTCATAGGCCAGTATTGTGTCATTTTTGCTCAAGGGCATTTTTAACTTACCACTACTTTTCAAGACTTTAGGACACTAAATTGAATCTCTAATCACTGAAATAAAAGTTTTCCCACAACTTTTTAAAGTAAGACCTGTGTATGCTGAGGTTTGAATTTCTTTGAAAGTTTTGACTTCTGTACCTTCTTAGACTTTCTTTTCATCTTTGTTCCAACCAATATACTCATGATACATATGTTTCCACTGTTATTTGAGCTTTCTCATATGAGCAGTTTGGCCTATTTTCTGAATGTGGAAGAAAGGACAGTCACCATGGTACAAGTCCTCTCTTCCTTTCAGTGGATCTGATTCAGTATTCATCTAAGAGGTTCAGATAGATCCAGTATTTAAGAAAGGTGTGTGGGCTAGGCCTGCACATTTCAAATTATTCTCTTTTTGCTCACTGGATAAAATACTTATAGGACTTTAAAAATGCTACAAAAGGACTCCCTTTTCATAATTTGCAACAAATAGTTGTTTCTCAACAAGAAGATGTTGCTTTTTATTTAATTATCTTTTTTTATCTCCTGCTCTTGCATTTGTTTTTACTAGCCAAGATCACAGATCTTCCTTTCACTACACCATAATCTCAACCAGACACCAAAAAAACCCAAGTCTGACATTGTATTGTTTGAGAAGTAGCATTTGGGGGATTCACACTTCCAAGCAGCTTGCTTCTGTATAGTAATAGAGGCAACTTACAGAAACACAAACTCTGTAGGAATGTAGACCATCATCTCTACTTCTCTGCCTCACCTGTCCCCCCATGACCATGATGGCACTACATGTAAGTAGACCCATAAATATGGTTTCCCCCTACTTGCAAAGCATCACAGCTTTGTACTGACCCCTCAGTAGAGTCTCTGCATTTGTAATTTTAAGCCTTTGTTGATTTTACCTGATGTGAGCTGTGGCACCATTTGCCTGATGGCCACATGCCTATTGCCTCCCTATGTCGGCTGCAGTCTGGGAGTGCCCAGGGCTGGGGGCTGACACTCCCACATAGTCATTGCAGGACAAACAGCCTCTCTGGGGTAACTGGGGGAGGGCTGCATTTAATTTTCAGTGTTTAACCTGGAAGAAGTGACAAGGAGGTGGGCTATGATAAGAAAACATATAAAAATAGCCAATTAAACATTAATTGGTCTAAAAATACATTCCTAGCTCTCCCTTAGTTTGTGTTCCTCTCTGGTCTGAACAAGATTTTGAGTGCAACCATCTGGCACACTGTGACTATGAGAGCAGTTCATGTCTACAGATATTCTAGAGACAAAAGCAGCTGCTCAAAACTATTAGAAACTGTCAAGCTCACATGAGAAAAGATTTCATTGAGAACTACCCATATCATAGTCAGACTGTAAGAAAAGAAGTTAGAATCTAAAACTTATCCTTAGCCAGCAAATAATCTAACAATACTGAATTCCCAGTCACACATAGATTCCTGGGAAAGGAGCCAGAGAGAAACCTGAACAGAGGCAGAAGACCTGCCTGGCTAGAACAAACACAACTTAAAACTGAAATACTGCAGACTTATTACTTACCCCTTAGACCCCAGAACCATCCAACTTTGAACAGCAAACTTACTTTCAGGTTGTAAAAGTGTGCATTTCTTTCTTTTGTGATTTTGAGGAAAAGCTGGCAATTTTACCAAAGTATTAACAATGCAGAAATGTCTGGCTTGCTCAACAGAACCCATGCCATGCCCTTCAAAGTGAATTTGATACTCACCCGTCATTATTTTTTTTTTTTTATATGATACATGTGTATGTAATACCTACCTTTTTTCTGTACAGACAGGAAATTTTTGGTAACTCTCTTTTTGTCCCCAATATAAGGATGTCAGGGTTTCCTTTTTTTTTTTTT
>VXBX01017515.1:634551-714840 GCA_013400415.1 Scytalopus superciliaris | reverse complement strand
TTTTTTTTTTTTTTTTACTGATTGTAAATAACTGTGACAGAAAGAACTTTGTCATTGTTACCTATGTCTCTGAAAGGGATGAAAACCCACTGCCACACAATTGGTGATAGAGAATCAATAAATGCAACAGAAGTTAATGGGAAATCCATTTTCTGCTTTGTATCCAAGTTTTTTTTCAGTCTGTCAGGGAAGATGAATATCATGGATTGAATAAAGTCAGAAAGACAGAAGTGGTTTGCAAGAGTAATAATACTATTTAAAAAAGTAATATATTATCATGTATTCCAAGTTTAGTGGAATACTGGCCATTTTTAATCTCGAATCACTTAACATGGAATTTTGGGCTATCACACGAAAAACAATCTTAAGTCAGAGAATTGTAACTGAAGATTGTAATGACCACCTGTTGTTCTTTGCTTAGTTTTTCTTCTGTGTTTGTTCCTTCAGGAAGTCCTTAACATGGTGAAAATGTTTTCCAGAGGTATCTCACTAAGGTTTTATGGATGATGCAATGGCAGATAGTATGGCTCTTCTTTGTGGGGACAGCTGATTCCCAGCAAACAGCATGCTGTTCTGGGACAAGGCCAATGGGAATCTCACTTTTCTAGCCAGAGATTAAAAAAATAATAAAAAAAAAAAAAAGCAACATCATTTGTAGCATAACAAATATATTCTTCAGTTTCTAGTTCCAACAGTGGTTGTACCATGTCCAGAACTACAGCACCTAATGGGTGTGACCCAATACAAAGGCAGTTGTTAACCACCCCTCTGCAACATTCTGAAGAGGACAAAGAGGTGTAAGGTACATACACTGTGGACACAGCCCAATCTTTTCTGAGAGAATCAGCTGACTTTTAAATTTCACTGCCAGACCCTCGATTGGTTTGATACTGCTTTTGTCAAATTACTTGGCCTCTCAGCAATAGCAACTGTGTCTACCTGAGCACATGTAGGCAGGAGATACATCACCTATTCCAAAGACCCCAACCAGTATTTTCTGGCATTTTGATTACTTTGACCTCAAAATTTGTGTGTTTGTGTGTGTGTATGTGTGTGTTACATGTATATTACATTATGTGCCAGTGCTAGTCCTATATAATGCAAAAGGAAGACTTTGAATAGAATATAGAGTTGCAGTGTGTGTGTGGAAAAGCTAGAAAAGACATATTTTGAAAGATATTTTTTAACAAAAACCTCACCCACGCAGCAAACAGCAGAATTTTCAATGGTGCCTGTACATTCTTCCTGGTTTGTGCAGTGGACTCCTTTACACTCTCTTTTTGTTTGATATATTTTAGCTTTATTTTGATTGCCTCAGGTTTCAAGGGATTGTGTCTGAGACACCCTTCCTTTGCATCACTTAGAGGGAACAAGAGAAGAGTGTCCTACCCTGTAAGTCTGTCTGCAGTATTCAAGAGAATAAATCCCAGTGACAGCAGAAGCATCAGGGCCAGTGGCAGTAGATGGGTGAGGGGGTACCAATCTCACCTATTCAAACCATAGCTTTCTCCTACTAGAGTTAGACATTTCTTCTCCCAGTGCCTGCTCTGTGTCCATAGCCCACAGTCCTGAGAGGTGCCAGTACCCCTGTTTCGTGCCGAGAGTTGTTCCCCCATCACCAAAGAATGTGTCTCCAGCCTCCAGCAGCCTTCAATTTCTTTTGGAACTGTGTTTGGGCAAGGGCACTGTCTGCCTCTGAGTGGATAAATTTTCTCAGTGTGATGGCTAAAATTTTTTACATGATTTTTGTTTTCCACCATTGTTTTCATGTGCCTCAGGGTTGACTGAATTGTCTTACAGCCTGTAACACAGGCTCACTGCACAAGCACAGTTCTTCGTGTCCCACTTTTCCATCTTTAAAAGAATTGTGCTTAACTCCTCTATTTGGGCTAAACATGCATACATATATTATGTATATAATATAATTTATTGATTTTCATGTTTCTCTTGATCATTTAGGGAAATACATCACATCTTACATTTCAACAAAATGACTTCTAAGTTGGTCTTTACTTAAAGTCATCCAGAAGCTCTCAGTTTTAAGGAACACATTGGAAGTGATTTTGTCTAATGTTTTCTTGGACAAGAGAAGGATTTTGCACCAGTTTAAGTGTGACTCAGTGTTTGGTAAAGATTTTTATAGCTGAGGTTTCTGGCAGTATTAATTAGAGCCAATTATAATGTGATAGACAGGTTTTGCCGGTTTAAAATTCTTAGCAGAACTTCCTCTGTCTCTCTTAAAAAACAAAAGGAGATTTTGATTGCATTTGCATGCTTGAATTGTTAGACTCCTTGAATATTAGACTCCATGAATATAATAGGATATATGCAAATTAAATAATCAGAAGTTTACTTAAGCAGATAACCAGATGTCCATGTGTTTGTATATAACATTAGGAATGGAGCAATATTAAACATAATAAATATTTTGGGGCTGTTCTTCATGACATTGTTGCTCACAATGACTTTCAATCTCAGCTTAAAATTTTCCGGTCAGATTTTCTATTATTGATACTTAAGTAATTTTTCAATTATCACAGTTGGTAATTTCATGTTTATATTTGACTGGAGTTGGTGCTAAGCTATTAATTGGAAAAATGAGTTATTTTTAATGAAGTATTTTCTGTCATTATCTGCTCCGGTGGCTTTCTAGATCCCAAACAAAGACACTTAATGAATGTTTCATTCTCTCTCTGGTCCAGCAAATGTTTTAATCAAATACAAGGAATAAGAGCCAGCAAGAAAAATTCAAAAATCAGCCAGCATAAATCCTTAAAATACATCATTACTTTGGTTACTTTCTCCACCCACAGCTTCTTCATGAAAAACTAGTGTTCCAGATTTTTTTTTGAAACAGATGTCAAGAACTACTTTTTTGTGTAAAATCATTTTCTGGCCAACCTTACTACCAAATTATAGCTTCCAAAATTCTCTTTCTTAAGTTGAAGTAATCTTCAACACTGTCTTATCCCAATGTCAGCAAGAAGAAATGTGAGTTCATTATCCCATGAACCTTAATATACTTTTCTAGAAAATGCATTTTTTTCATATGCAAAGATAGTTCTTTAACCATATGTGGCATGCTACCAGGGCCACAAACTGACTGACATGCAGAATGTTAAGTATGCTTTCTTTATGTTCTAAATGAAATTATTAAAAGAAAACTCTGTTAGACTATGCATATGTTAGACTATGCATAGGTAGACATAACATGAATTATTCTAAACCAGTTTTCTGTGCAAAGACAGTGAAACTCAGATGCCCCAAACCAGATTAATCCACTCTCCTTAATCATGTATTCAATTAGTAATTATTAATAGTAGTTATTTCCATCTATTGTTAATTATTACATCTTTTTAAATGTGGCTTGTCTTCTAATTTGATGTTCAATTTTTTGTATCCTGACCTTCTTCAAAACTTCTGAGTTTCTAAATCATTATGTTATTTGCCCACAGACTTTGGCTGTTGTTCCTTCTTCACCATGAGCCTTTCTCACCACAATGTAGTACATTTCATCATAATCCATGAATGCCATTGCCTGAAGCCTCAGCATGCATAGGCCAGAGCTGGAATCATTAGCCCTGTGCTTATTCCATGCTTTTCAATCTACCAGGGCAGATTTATTTCTCTACTTCTGCTAACTGCAGATGGAAGGAATAGGTAAGCTTCTGTATGTCAGTTCTTTGTTACTGCAAGTCACTCATTTCCACCACTCTACTATTGGTTTTAAACATGTGAACCGTTGACTCAGCCATAGAAACTATGTCAGTATTGACTTTTCATGGTCTCAAACAGAAAAAGTACTGTTTTGAATAGAGTTTCCTCTTTGTGGCATTAAGAAACATGGGCATTTGCTCTCTGAGATCACAAATAACAGGCCTCACTAAAACATTTGATCTATTTTTGATTCTGGTTTTGGCTTATATTTCTGAGATTGTTTTTTTTAAGCTTCCTTCTGTAGTGACACACATCAAGTGAATGTATTCAGGAATACCAGCTCCTTCGTCTGACCTTTTTAGAGGCTTATCAAAACACCCAGCTGGTTCCTGTCAATACCTTCAAAAGCACACCCTATACCACTGGTCCACTTGTGGCTGTATGCTTGAGGTACATTACAGAGTAAATCACAACTGCAAGACACTTCAATGCAGAAAAAGAGACCTGGTATTCAGCTTGTAGCAGAGAATTTTCTTGAAAACATTTGCTAGAGCTCATACTCAGTATTATTTATTGTACCCTTGGAACCTGCTCATCATCACAGTGCAGTAACACCCATGATATCCTTCAGTCAGATCGCTCACTAAAACATCTGGCAACAGGACAGTGCAGATCCAAGGTAGGAATATGTGCAGTCTGCTTGAGTTGCTGGAGGCAGTATAGGTGCAGTGATAATTACTGCAGGAATGGAGCTTGCAGGAATGCTGCAAAGGAGCAGTATAATAATTCTGCCCCATTAGAGTCTAGGACCTACTTAATCACTGTATTTCTGCTACCCCTTAGACTGCCTTTCTTTCATGTGCCTTTATGCCCTGTTTAACAAGAAATCCTAGAACCAAACCCTTTGCAGGGCTTTGAGGTACAGGTCTGAAACGTGTTCGGTGTCAATTACAAAACCTTTCTATCCAGATCCATGTCCTAGATTTGTGCCTAGTTTGAAACATGAATCTGCTTTATCCTTCTTGTCAGCAAAATATATCTCAATGGGAAGCCTGAGCACAGAAACCTCCTCTTACTATTTCTCTGTTGTACACAACCATGCAAGCAACTAGACATTCAGCATTCACCACAGGTATATTTATATTCAGAATTCTACAGGATTCACTAATTCTATACACTCTGTAATTCAGGTGTAGATTTGACTTTACACATAACTCTCTCTCAAACATCTGCATGAATTATTCCAGCCCCATGTACCCACAAACTTGTACCAAGAAGGCTGAACTGCAGTTCTCCATCTGAACTCTTTGCTGCAAATCTGCAATCAAGCATGGAAAACACTGACTAAAAAAGCCCATGCAGTCCTGAGGGGCAGAGCGGCACCCTAATGGAACATTGTCTTGCATTTTGTGGTTTTGCTCCAGAGAATTTATATGCTTTCCCTGAACTAAGACTCTGTTAATTTACTGCCTCTATTACTTCAATGGCTAAGAATAAATCAGATTCTCCTGGTTGGGCTGTGATCTGAAATTCAGTATGAAAGAGCCACAGTTGAGAATTTTTACTCTTCACAATGATGATTTCACTCTTCTCTCATCCCTCTGCTTCATTTTATTTTGCAGACAAGTCCTTTTAAAAAGCACAAAGCCACCAGCTGCAAAACACCTTCTCTTTCCCAAATACAAGGGGCTTTCATCATCTTCCCTCAGCATTTCACCAGCTTGCCCCAGTATTAAGAGTAGTGCCCCCTAAGACAGCAGACAGCAGCAACAGTATGAGAAGCACCACTCTGAGTTGTAGAAGCTGTACCGTAGTCACGGGATGTCGTCCCCACTGGCCCCACTTCCTTACCTCAGCGAGTCAAGAATTCACCAAGTAGTTCTGTAAATCTGTCATGCTATTCACTGCTCTTAAGTAGTGTTCTGAGGTATGTCTGGCAGAACTACAAAGAGAAGTGAGATCTGAAGCCTGATTCATGAATTATTGGGTGGTGAGTTGAAAGAACTCCATACTTCTAAAATCACATTCGTTTGTTAACAAAACCTGTCATAACGGTGTTACATCTGCAGCAGTTACATCCTCTGAGAAAAAAACAAAACCAAAACAAAACCAACAAAACACCAACATATTCATATTTTTGGATACATTTGGTACCTCCTTCCTCTTGCAATGTGTTTTCTCTCCTATTTTCCATGCTGATCACTGAGCTGTCTAGGAGGTTGCTTTAGGCAAGGCAGATCATTCTTCCCAGAGTCACTTCCCCTCAATGACTTCAGACCTTCCATAGATTTCTCTTCACCACTTTAAGGGAAAGAACTGTACTGGTTTATATTAAAAATACTAGGATTCCCCTGCCACCAGCTAAACTCAGGAATTAAGTCCTGATGTATGGAAATGAGCCAGTGCTTTTATCTCACCATGGCTTCATCCCATGCAGTTCCACCCATCCCTATTCTTCTCTGAGTCCTTAAGATATTGTCTTGGCCTCACTATTTTGTGCTTCAAGGCTCAGTTGGTTTCCTGCAGTAGACATAGTCTGCTAAGAGGACATTTCAGGATGGTGAAATACATCACTGCAGAAACTTGTTATCTGGCTTTTGGGATGCTATAGAGATTGCTGTGTTGTGACCATATAAAAAAGTTTTCTGTAAGGTTGTGAGAATTTGAGAAAAAAGAAGTAAACAGGTGGGAGGAACTCTTTCTTAGGCCTTTCCTTTTACATACCTACAGTATTGAGCCCACCAGAGGCTGATTTCTCTAGAAAAATTCAGAAGCTGTAATAATTTAGTAATCAAGCTTTAATAATAATTGAAAACTGAAGAGAAGTAGAGCACAAGCAGAAGTGGGTACAAGTTTTCCAGTAAAAGAAACCTGGTGATTAACTTTTTTCACTGATCTCCCTCCCATGAAGTTCTTAGAAAGAATTCATTTGTTCCATTTGCACAACTGTCCATCACAAGGAACTGCTGCGCTAATAAATCTCTGCCTCTCAAAGAAGATAAGATATATCTGTCCTACAAATAATACTTGAAGGGAGTTAAAGCAACAGGAGGTTAAAAAAGGGAAATTAAACCAAGGGAAAATTTTAAAAGTGTAAGAACAGCAAATCAGCATTGGAAGCTCATCATCTGTCAGGGTAAAAATTGATAAAATGGAAAAGAAACTGTGGATTTGGGTTTTTCCTGTCAGATTTACTTCAAGGAAACTTTCAAAAATGTACCACTACTGGCAACAATAGCAAACTATGTTTTGTTTTGTTTTGTTTTGTTTTGTTGTTAAAGCTGCTGTGTGGTAGTCAATGCAATGAGCATTATTTTAAGCGTTCTTTCAGTGCACAATGTTTTTAACACTGTGGTATGTGATTACAGGAGCAGGGATTACACATCTGTGTGTGTCTATGCAAAGAGGTGAGCATATTGTCAGCGGTATAGTAGGCTCAAATGACCTCTATAACAAACTTAGGTTAAGTAACAAAACTACCATGGTCTCCAGTGTAGAAGAGAGGTACCAAACTGGCTCCTGTGCTTTTCAGTGTTGTGCAATGGAAGTGGACGGTTATCTGAGTTCATCTGTTCCCAAAAAAGAAATGGGAATAACATAATTTAATTCCCATCTTTCTCTGCCAGAATTCCTGATTCTTAAGTTTCTATTTCCTGAGTTCTAGGTTACTGTTTACAGTACAAACCCTCAAGTGTTCCTATCTGGAACTTCCCCAGATTTGAACTTCCACACAGTAACTGTACTAATGCTCTGCTCCTAGAGTCATTTTCCTCCCAGGATTCAAAGTCACAGAAAGGATCTTAGCAGGGACCTCTGGAGTTCATCTTGTCCAACCCCCCTATTCAAGCAAGGTTCCCTGGAGCTGGTTGCCCTGGGCTATGTCCAGATAGCTTTTGAGTATCTCCAGGCTGGAAACTCCACAACCTCTCTGGGCAACCTGTGCCAGTGCTTGGTTACCTTCACAGTGAAAAAGTGTTTCCTTATGTTCAGAGGGAATCTCCTGTGTTTCAGTTTGTGCCCATTGCCTCTGGTCCTGCTGCTGGGCACCACTGAAAAGGGCATGTCTCCAACTTGTTTGCACCCTTCCTTCAGATATTTGTTTACACCGGTGAGATCCTCTCTGAGGCTTCTCTTCCCAAGCTTGAACAGTCCCAGGTTTCTCAACCTTTCCTTATATAAGCAATTCTCCTGTCATTTAATCATCTTCATGGTACTTCACTTGAATCTCTCCAGTACCTCAGTAGCTCTCTTGTACTGGGGAGCCCAGAACTGGACCCAGCCTATCAGGTGTGGTCTCAGCAGTGATGAGGAGTGGGAAGGATCAGCTTCCTCACATGCTGGCAATACTCCTAATGCAGCCCAGGATACTGTTACTCACCTTTGCCTCAAGGGCTGGCTTACATTCTACTTGCTGTCCACTGGGACCCCTCAGGTCCTTTCTGCACAGCTATTTTACACCTGGTCAGCCCCCAGCATGTACTGGTGCATGCCCTTCTGAACACAGGGCTGCATCACCTTCCTTGCCACAGTCCCCACATTCATCCCATTATCTCATCCCACCCCTCAGCTTCTGCTCCTACATACACCTCCCTCCTCCTCTTCAGTCTCAGCCCCCATTGTCAGCCCACGTGTCTACTGTCTGCAGTTGCTCTGCAAATCCCTTTCTTTCTATTTTTAAATAGCTGATAATTCTTCCTTCCTCCCCCACCCCTGGACTCGGATTACTCTCCAGCATCCATTTGTCATTGATTCCACCTCTTTTCCTGACTTTCCCCATAGGAAAAACAAAAGCTGGCTTCGGGCTGCAGCTATCAAAAATCTGCCTGGATGTATTCAGAGGAAAGAAAAAGAGCAGCTGTCTGGGAAAAAAAAAAGAAAAAAAAAAGAAAAAAGAAAAAAAAAAGATGATGTATGATAGCCTGTATTATACAAGCAGGCATTTTTTTGGCGAACTAATAATTATTGTCATCAAGGCAGAATCTGCACAAAACTGTCTGGAACTCTTTCAATTAGGAATGAATGCCAACATGAAGTTTGAAACACTCAGAGATTTAATACGATTTTATTTCTTTTGTCCTGTATCTATTCCTACAAATAAGTATTAATGCACTTGGACAAAAGCAGGACACATTGCAATGTTTTTAACTAGCTTTTCTTTCAGCATGAAGCAAATCCTGCCAGTCTCTTAAGTGGGGTTAGCAGATGTACTGTGCTACCTGCCACTTTGCCAAATAAACCTTTCTCTTATCCCTGCAATTCACTTCTTCTCCAGTAGTCTACCCAAGAATACTACATTTAACATGAAATCATAGCACTGATGAAGGCAAGCCAAACCCTCCTAAAGTTTAGGATTCTTCAGTTTCATTACATACTCCAAAAAATACAGATCCTTTTCATTCAGTTGGTATGTTACTTCCATTTTGGTTTAAAAACAAGATGATTTTCCAGACAAAAATAATCTCTCTTGAGCCAATTGGCTCAGGAGTTTAAAATACAGAATTCAGAAAAAGTACATTGCATATGGTTGTGATTAGAAAAGAGCTTTTTCATCAAATTCCATTAAAACATGCAGTGTCGACAGCACTGTTGACAATAAAACATCCAAGGAAATTCTCCAAAAAACCAGCAAGTTTCTCAGAGCAGTGCTGTCAGATCACAAGATTGTGAGAGAATTATATTATATAATGAAAAGGCTTTGAGTCTTTCTCTTTTTGTGCATTTCTCCTCCTGTGCAGGCCTAGGGAATTCAGAAGACAATATGAAGAACTGAGGAGCAGAATGGGCAGGAATAATTAGGATGACTTTGTGTGCAGACTGAGTTCACAACAAACCTTCAGAGTAGAGTGAGAAAGAGACAACGTCAGGGAAAAGGCTGAGGGACAAGATATGCTTGTAGTTGACAAATATATATGACTTATGCATATGAGGTGATTGAAACCAAGAAAGTAGATACAACCAACAACAGATGATATGCAGATGAAGAAGAGGTAACAGGACTTGGAAAGACTTGACAGAATAGAGAAAATAATACAGCAGTTGGGGTCTGGGTGTAGAGGAACAAATAAGTCCAGAAGAAAGAAAGCAAGCAGAAAATAATATAAATAACTTTCTCTGTAGTCACTGAAAAAAAAAAAAACAAAAACCAGACTTACTTTTACAGAAAACTAAAACTCCTTCATTAGATGTTGAAAATACACAAAGTGCTCTTGCAATATTTTCCTTAATTTATGCTTTTCTATCTTTATTTTTAGACTGTCATTAAAATGGTTACAAGGTGTTTATTTGTATTCCATACTTTCATGTCTCCATTCTTCATCTAAATTCTGATGAAATGAGGTCATTTGACAGTGAAAAAACTGTTGCCTATTTGACATGAAGAAAATACTTATGGAAGCAAACTGGTTACACTATTTGATTGATCCTAAATCGATAGATAAATGAGATATTTTTAAAATCAGTTTTGATTTCTAGATACTCCCTGTTCCTGAGATTTATTTAATCTCCTATCATGGATGCAGATTGAGCTTTCCAGTAGGAATGCCTGTCATCAATCTGGATGACGTACTCTTCTTCTCCTACACTCTGTTTTTAAAATAGAAAGTGTGATGATTGGGAAGAAGTAAACAATTCCAGCAATTGTACTCTCATGCAATCATGCATCGAAATATCAGTGTCAGAAATATCAGCAGATATGTATAACCATCATAATGGCTGTCCACATGACCATTTTAAAATGTGAGAGTCTGTGTGTCTTTGATGCTTGTGAAAAAGAACACATTGGCAGTGTCTGACATCTTCCCTTTGTCCACAGAAGGGTTACATGGCAGGAACCAAAGCACAGGAGACGTAACAGTGACGTGACCCATTCTTGAATGCTGATTACCTGCTATTCCCATCTTGTACATGAGACCACCTTCAAACTGAGGATATGAAGACATGGGCCTCCTCAGCATAAGGTGGACATTCCCAGAGCTGCAGACCTGCCATGGTGATCCAAGCCCTGTACTTTAACACAGCTGCCCAGAGTCTCTTGGGAGTAATAACAGCAGAACTCTGGAAAATACCAGCACCCCTTATGTGTTTTCTTCACCACCACAATACTGTGTTTTGCTACTGTGAGAGTGGTTGAGAATAAATTCTGTGTGCTTGATGCTTGGGGTGTTCCTGCAACTGGATGCAGACTTCTGTATGTGTTGGATTACAATGTCAGTATAATTCTTTTGGCAAGGAAGGGACAAAGCTTCAGCCCCTTGAACATTTCTGTTGTCTTCACTCTTGCCTTGTGAGGAGACATTCTCTGACTCCTCTGAGGGAGAAACACTGTGCTTGCTAGAGGGATCATCCCAGGTCCTACTGATTAGAAGCCACCACTCTTTGTGGGTGGCATACGGCCCTGAAGCTGAACTGCAGGACTTAATCCTAAAGCCTCTAAAGCCTTTGAAAACTATTCTGCTTCTTCCTCCTCAGAAAAAGGTGTAATGGTAAGGTAATAAATTACAAAAATAAATAACAAGTAGGGACAACATAACCCTTTTTCCTTTTCTCAGCACATCTGTGTTGAAACCCAGCTTCGGGAGCAACACTCAGCATGTCTCTGCTGCCTGCTGCATTTTTTTCACAATTAGAGTGTTCTGCTGAAGCACGGCTGATGTATGTTTCATTTTCCCCAGTATTTCACTTCTATGAGGAGAAACTTCAAACATTCATTTGAATGTGAAGAGATTAACAGAAGAGTAAGTTTGCTATTTATCAATAAGCAGAATTGAGGGAAGCAGTCCCTCAGTGGCCTTTCATTCATGTGCTTCAATTCTGTCAGTTGTGATTCAGGATGTCATAACTAACAAAAAAAAACCCCATTTAATTTTGAATTTAAAAAGTCAGAAATCCAAAAATATGAAATAGTGTGTCATACTGTAGGGGATGAAAAAAAATAATAAAAAGGCGGATATATCCCTAAAGCTAGGGTTTTAAACCATTTGACAAAATCCTGAAGAAATATTTAAGGCCTAGTCATGAAGTTTGACACTTGAGAACCAAAGTAGTTTGACACTTGAGAACCAAAGTAGTTTAGTGTCCAGAAACTTCTGTTTCATAGTTTTGTACCCTTTCTTGTTTCATAATAGCGTTTTCTAACTCCTGTTCAATGGTCTGTATTACTGTGAAAGATGCCAGAACAGTCCTACTGGTTTGCTCATTGTTTAATTTATGCGCACTGTGTGGTATGTCCTACTATAAAAAGTGTGGCTCTGTTTCAAGGCAAGAGGGTGGCTCCTTGATTTTTAGTGGCTGCCTTGCTCCAGATTGAGCAGAGGTCTGTGGATAGAAGGAAACACTGCTTCCCTCAGAGCTACTGAGCACACAAAGTATGGGCAGGCTCACAGCTTATTGGGAAGGGAAAGACCTGCAACACCAGGGAGGTCAGGAAAGGCCGGAGGGAGTGGAGAGGGGAAGAGTGGGAAGGTCTCTTCTCTGCAGCACAAGGCAGGCTCAGGTCAAGCTTTAGAGCTGACTGCAAAGAAGAGACACTCCTAGAAATGAAGAAGTGTTTGTGCATGTTGCACTCAACAGAGGAAGCAACTGGAGCGGAGCTGGATGGCAAAACACAGTTGGAAAGGCTGCCTCAGCCTACAGAGTGCCAGAGAAGGAACTGGGTTCTGCGCCAAGCAATGAGGCAGAATGGTGTTTAATATTTTTGTCCACTAATGAATTCTGACTTAAAAGTTCAGTGGAATTTGACTTTTAGGTAACTCCTCTATGGGAATGCTTCTGCCTCAAATTGATACTCCATCATGGCTAATTTACTTTCTGCTCCTGGCATGCATACTCAAGAAACTGCATGTACATTATCAAAAGTACGATAATAGGAACATTTATTTGTCAGCTGAACGAAGTAAAAGGATTCAATGGGTGGACTTGATAATCTCAGAGGTCTTTTCCAACATAGTTGATTTTGTGATTCTGTGAAAATCAAGCATGTTGTAAATGTAAATAAGGCCGAGGCTGCAGAGGTTTGATGTACTGCTGGCATTTTGTGCCTGGCCAGCTATAACCATAAAGGGAATATTTGTGCAGAAGTACTATATTCACAATACAAAATTAAATCTGAATGCATTTGTCCTAAAAAACAAAATAGACTCCTCTTATTTTCTTTGCCAAAAAATCATGATGGACAATTGTGCTTCTGAGTTGCTGAGCTCCCTGAATGGCAGGAAGGAAAGGGGGCCTAAATGAGGTCAGAAAATATTAGCTGCTTGATCAATGGAGAGGATGGAGGAAAGGCAGCAGAGGTAGACAGCAGGGAAAGTTGCTGTTGTGAAAGAAAGGACACATTTGATGCATGACATACTCGTAGATAGGAAGAGGCTTCCATACGTGCTTATTGTGGAGTCTTCCTCACTGGAGATATTCAAGAACTGACTGGATACAATCTTGTTCCTCGTGCTCTAGGATAACCTCACCTGAGCAGGGAGGTTGGACCATATGACCCATTGTGGTCCCTTCCAGCCTGAACCACTCTGTGATTCATGTCTGCTGGCATGTCAAAAGGTGTGTGGAGATGTGACAGTGACATAATTATACCTATATGCTTGGAGGACAGTGTGCAGTTGCTTAGTGCCATTAGTGAAAGTTCCAATTAAGGTTTTCCTTTGAGGGCAGGATAATTAAAGAAAAAACCCCACAATTGTGGAGTACAAACAATCTTCAAATTAAATGTTCCTAAAAACTGTCAAAAAGCAAATCACTGCAATAGTTCATCAAAACTGAAGCAATGTAATGTAAAAGCATAACTTTGCAAGCATTTCCCCCAGTACAGTACAGCCAAAGCTGCATTTTGCTATATCTTCTGACAGAATTGCTGTCTCTGTCACAGAATTGTTAGAGGGCAATGAAGTCAGGAACAGAGAACTGAAAAGGAAAGCTATCTATGACAGTACCATGAAATAGATTGTAATTTGACAGGACATTAGAAAATCATCTGCAGAATCTGCAGTAACCTCTAACAATTATATTCCTACCTGTAAGTACTCAGGGCTCAAATTCTTTTTTGCCACCATAATATTTCCTCTCCTTTAACTATTTCTCTATAAGGTCTAGAACACCCTTTTTCTCCTTGTACTAATATTGAGAACACCAACAACATATCTGCATGTTCCAGGTTGCTCTTTCTATTTCTGTATGAAGATATCAAATGACTGAAACATTTTAATTACTCATTTGGCATCAGACAAACTTTTAGGGAGCAAAGGGAATTTTTGACAAAAAAATTTGTCTTTTTAGGAAAGTAGCCAGCTCTTTTCCTTGCTGATGGTCCTGATAGGCCATCATTTGTCCTGGCATATGCTCTTCATGTTAATTTTTGTCTGGACAAGTTGCAAAGTCTTCAGCCAGTTCCTTCCACCCCAGCTTATAAACAGAATACTTCTCCAGTTCAGTGGAAAAATTTGATACTGTATTTTTTTCTTTTTTCAATAATGTAACTTCCACTACTGATGATTCTTCTGCACTGATTTTATAGGTATGATATTTGTCAATGCCTAACACACAGAAGAGAGGATACTGTACACACACCACAGATAGTTTCTCTCCTGTTTATCTGTAGAGATTCAAGTGCAACACTTGAAGACAGCTTCCATTTGCTGGAGAATCAAGACAGGTTTTATTCCTATCAGAAAATCCTTTGCAGCTAGCACGCTCAAATAGCTGAAATTTTCCTTTCTGACAGAAAGACTGGTGCCTGGAGTGAGAAACAATCCTTCAGAGTCTGCCTGAAATCCTGATGGAAGGTCACCAGGTGTGCTGACCTGGATGTGCCATGATTTGAGCAGGAAGGGTTTGCATGGCATACAACTACTTCCCCCATCAAAAAAAAAAATATAAATCAAGACTCTATTGGGAATACTCTGTCAAGTTATAGATAAAGAATCCAATTTTCATTACAAACAGAATTACCACACAGTGTTATTTACCTCTGTGACTTTTTTTCCAGGTAGGTAATTTTAAAAATACTTAATGAACCTGACACAAAGAGTGAACTGTAAATTGACATGAAATGTTGACAGACATAATTGGGTACAAGGTGGCTTCCAAGACTGGAAGCCTGCAGGTCATTAGGCTGCGAATTCCAGGCACTCTTTATTAAATCCATCATCTGCTAAATATCATGTTCTACTTGGGGTGCCTATGATCTGTTGAGAGGTGTTAAAAGGGCCTCAGAGCTGGCAGCTACAGGCCCCTTAGGTAACAGGGAAAATGAAGTCAATAAAGCTGGCAATGTTTGATACCTATAAAAGTTAGACTACTAATGAAAAAAGCTGTGTGAAATGAAGGCCGTGTTGCTGAAGTTAATGTTTTTTATTGTGTTTAATTTGACTCTGAAAAGGATTGCTAAATCACTGAAGACCGGGTTTTATAGTCTGTTATCTATATGCTATGTAAAAACATACTTGTCCATGAAGGCCACCATGTTCTCTTTCCTTGGAATTAAGAACAAATTATTCTATTTATGGGTGTTTGCACCTGCTTTAGTTAAGAATTGCTACCAGTGCATATTCTTTACCTTCAGACAATTGGTCTTCGCACAGTGTTGTTTTCTCATACATTTATCACTCCATTCTCCATTCTTGTGAGAGATGTGTTTCCTTTCTCAGACCTTGTCAACATTTAGATTGTGAACATGCAGATTCTGTTAGTGCATCAGGTTAGAAAATGGCATGAAGTTTTCCTCTTTGTTTTGACAGAACAATCAAGTTGTGTAATTTTAGAAGAAGAAGACATGAATGCTGTCCCAACCACCTACATTTTGGCAGAAATCCTGATGTCAAGCAGGCTTTCTGATTTGTGTCAAGATTGTTGTTTACTTTGCACCATATGGAGAAAATTCAAATAATTTCACTTTGTAGTCATTTGATAGTTTTTGCATATTTTGCAATACTAATTTAGTACTGAAGCAAATGCCTAATTAACATTTCAAGGGGAAAAGGTACACAATTATTTGAGTTCTATTATCTGTTATTAACTTAGTTCCATTTTTCCTTTCCTCTTTTTGAATGCTATTTTAAATATTGTACATTTAAAAATAAAAGTATTATTTTTATGTTCTGTAAGTTAATAGACTTTGAAAAACCATTGATCAGGCCTGTTGAGATTACATTTTCTGTGACATATATTACAAACAAGCATTTTAACTATTATCACCAGTTTTAAATTATATTATGAGAAACAAATCAAAAAGAACTCTACTCAATGCAGTACTCCATTTCACAGAATTTTAACAATAATTTTCATTTCCAGTTCATGTCTTATTAGAATGCTTCAAAACAAACAAACAAAATTACATAAGCTAGAAACATCAATAAGATAGAGTTCATCCTTTTTGAAAAAAAATCCAGTTCACGGTGAAATAAAGCAAAGAAGCCAGCTCTGAATAATAAAATGGATCTTTTAGGCAGATGTTTAAAATTAACTTGGTCAGTTTTGTTCAGCCACTCTTTTGTACTTTCTTGCTGGGAGAGTCACGCTCTGGTCTGACACAATAAATATGGGAATCCAGCCTTAGAGTTCAACTTTCCAGTGGCAATACTGGGTCACAGGCACTGTTCTGGCTGATGGGACCACTGAAACACAGTGCATGTCCATCACAGTTTATCCCCACCCCACCTTCTCTGAAGAGTTCAGAGCAAAATGAGGTCAAAAGCCAACAGACTCCTTATAAACAGCACCTGGAGGTGTTGCTTCTGTAGAGAAGTCAGTTGTTGATTGTTTGGGACAATTTTAATTTTTTATGTCCTGCTGGGCCTATAAGACACAACAGAGACAGAACAGAGCCAGGTTCATGGCTGGTTGTTAATGTAACTATTTGAAAAGATCGTGCTTTGCATTACACAATGCATCTATAAAGCAGACCTTGACAAGATATATTTCATAAAAAGTAAAAATAACGAAGCAGTTCCTCAAGTAAGCGGACAGCCAAATACAAACCTTCTTTTTCCTGGCTTTGTATTCTCCATGCCTCCTTCTGCCTCTCTCCTTGTTTCTGCTGAAATATTCAGTGTGATGCTGTATAACGTGTCAGCCTCTACTCTCATGGCTCTCCCTGAATGAAATATTCCCAAACTGGATTTCTCTGATCTTCTCATTGATGTCTAAAATGCTGTAGACCTAATTGTCTTACATCTAGAGAGAGTCCTGGAGTTTAGATGACACATAAACATTTTTGCTAGTGTTATTAATCATCAAAATCCAGCTCCTGACCCTGCATAGGACAGCCCCAAGAATCACACCATGTGCCTGGCAGCTTTGTAGGAACACTTCTTGAACTCTGTCAGGCTTGGTGCTGTGAACACTTCCCTGGGGAGCCTGTTCCAGTGCCCAAACACCCTCTGAGTGAAGAACCTTTTCCTGATACCCAACCTAAACCTCCCCTGGCACAACTTCAAGCCATTCCCTTGGGTCCTGTCTCTGGTGACCCCAGAGGAGAGATCAGTGGCTGACCTTTCCCACTTGAGGAAGTTGTAGGCTGTACTGAGGTCTTCCTTCAGTTTCCTCCAGACTGAAGACCAAGTGCCCTCAGTCGCTCCGTCATACAGCTTCTCCTCAAGGCCCCTCACCATCTATATAGCCCTCCTCTGTACTTCCTCTATACACTCTCTAATAGCTTGGTATCTTTCTTACATTGTGACACCCAAAACTGCACACAATATCCAAGGTGAGGCCGCCCTCACCTTGTGCAGAGCAGAGGCGGGACAATCCCCTGGCGATGCTGTACCTGATGCCTCCCAGGACATGGTTGGCCCTCCTGGCTGCCAGGACACACTGGCACATTGGGGGAGCCCTAAGCAACCTTGTGTAGCCATGAAACTAGGCCTGTTTAGAGTAAATTTTGCTAGAAGACCTCCAGAAATGCTTTTCTACATGATTTTTTTCTATAGTTCTTACAGTACAAATTAACCTGGAAGATAAGTGCTGTCTGTATATGTAATATGAAGAACATCACCCTTAAACAGCAGTGTGGAGGGGGAGGACTGTTAAAAGGCTTTGACAACTGCATAGGAATTGTACCAACTATGCAGTCCTCTCTTTTCAAGTGTGTTCAAATACAGTTTAAAGTTAATTTTGTTAATGCTATTGTGTTCCTGGTACAGACATATCTATATTAAGGCTTGTAGTTAGGAAACTGCAAGAGACTAATGCAAATCTTTGCAGCTGTGGAATTCAGAAATGTTTACTGGTTTATAATTACTGAAGTAAGCAATATGCCTTTTGTCAAATTATTTTCAGCAATGGTGAAAAGCGCATAAGCAAAAGAAAGGAGTTGAAGCTTTGAAGTCAGCCAGCCTCTATGTACAGCAGTTGTTTAATGCAAAGAAACATATTGCTTCTCTAAAGCAGATGCTACGGTGGGGGAGAAAGATAAAAATATTGTCAAATGAGCGATAGGAGGGTGCTAGAATTCTGGGTTTGAGGCAAAAATTATCCACAAAAATACAGCAATATCCGTTTAACATTCTGATCTTGTGTTATTCATTGTAAATGTGTGTAGAACCTTCCTTTTTCTTTTATATAAACTTAGGGACAACTAAGGTTCAATCCTAGCTTAGTGGCAGCAAAAATGAATAGGCAATCTTACTGCCACTTGAATGCTAAGAGCATGTATTGGACAGTATCTGTTTATATGGAGTTTACAGACGCTCCACAGTATCTTCTCTTAAAAGCGTGGTGGGAGGACCACGGGGAGAAGTGTGATTTGTTCCTCTGGGTTGTTCCAGGGGAAGGGGAAGTTGGGAATCTACAGCACAAGTGTACCTAAGAAACTCGTGGGAAACAAAAGGCTCTTTCTTACAGACCCAAGAGGTTAGCTATGCTGCTTGCAACTGGAAATCTGATTAAATCTGTCTGAGCAGGACTGGAAAGGAGAGTGGAAGGACACAGTAGGTACCAGGATGCATGTTTACAGACCCTTCTGTTTAAAAATTATTTTGCCCTAGTTGCTGTGCTACTAGCCTAGCATCTGCAAGTGCTGTAGGTGTTTAGATGAAGGAAATAGTGTAAGCAAAAGCATGTCAGAACTTTGGCCAGTTCACATGTAGATAAGAAAACATGTCAATCCCTAACGTAACTGTTCCACTAGGTATCTCTGGAGTGCTCTGTAATGTGTTACTAGCAGGGAAATCCCATCTGTATTGCACTCCACCACATCCATAGGAACATTTCAGCATATTGCTTTTGCCACAAGTGAGGAAGTAACCAAATTCATGAGCAGGAATGCAATATTTATATGACCTTGGCCTTGTCCTCTGAGAAGCATGTTCAACCCAGCCTGCAGGACAGAACTTACGACCTTTTCTGATGGAATAAACTCTACCTCTGACTCTGCCTACAATTTTTAAGAGAATAAAAGCACCTGTTGCCCACATCAGTTAACCCTAAGGCAGTACTGAACAAACTGAGCATGTACCAATTGATCTTTCTATCTCCAAACTTCCATTTCCAATATACACACTAGTGAAATAAATTGTGTTTGAATTAATATTTGATAAATAATACATTTCTGTATGAAAGTAAGTAGAAAGAACAAAGGAACAGATTAGTTCACAGTTCCATTAGAAAGACCTATCATTAAACCTAGCTTTTTTCCTTACCTGTTCTTCAAAAGCAGGAAAAATACCCGAAGGACCTAATTAATGTGAGATGTATTCAAAGATTTCATCCTCTGAGCAACCATTTGAGCATGGAACATGCAACAACAGATCTCAGAGTGCATGCTAAAAATGTTTTCTTCATCATAATCTCTCAAATCCACTTAGACTTTTGAAGACGATTTCTCCGAGGTCTAACAGTGTGGTTGATACAAAAATTCACAATCTGTAGCAACCTAGATATCACAGAATAGCTGATTATAAGTGAGTTTTGGCCTGCTTCACATAACAGTCCAACAGGACCTTACATTGTGCTTCACTCCACATCACAACACCCTCTGCGCACACATCAGGCTTTGAAATTCATGCCACTATAGAGATCTACTACTGAGTGGATTGCTTTGCACTATTTTAAAATGTTCAGAAATGTGAAAAGTTGACAGTTTTATGATGAATATATAATTCTGAAGAGGCAAGCATGTGTAGGTGCGTTCCTCAAAAAAATGTTGGGGATTATAACAGAGCTATGCATTCAAATTAATATTCCTTGAATCTAAAAAGAATCAGAGAATCATAAAGTGGTTTGGGTTAGAAGGGGACCTTGAAAATTATCTAGTTCCACCCCTCTTCCATGGGCAGGGATAACCTTCCATTAGACCAGGTGGCTCAAAGACCCATCCAAACTGGCCTTGAACATCTCAAGCGATGGAACACCCACAACTTCCCTCAACAACCTATTCCAGTGCCTTACTACCTTCACAGTAAAGAAATTTTTCCTAATATCTAACCTAAACTTACTCTCTTTCAGTTTGAACCCATTTTCCCTTCTCCTGTCGCTACATGCTCTTGTAAATGGTCTTGCCCCATCTTTCCTGTATGTTCCCCTCAGGCCCTTGAAGGCTGCAATTAGGTCACCCTGATGCCTTCTCTTTTCCAGGCTGAACAGTCCCAATTCTCTGAGTCTTTCCTCATAGAAGAAGTGCTCCATCACTCTAATCAATTTGATCCTCCTCTGGACTTGCTCCAACAGTTCAGTGTCCCTCCTTAGTTGGGGACCCCAGAGCTGCACGCAGTACTTGAGGTGGGGTCTCATTGGATTGTGGAAAAGAATCTTTCGTGGATAGTTTTGCTGCAGCAAAAGAGTTACAAATGTGAAATAGGAACCTTCAACTTTGTTTACAAAAAAAACCCAAAACAAAACACACAGTGAGTCTCTGGCATTGATATGCTAAAGAAAAAAAAATACCTAAGGAGAATGACACTTCAAAAAGTGAAGTACCAGTGCTTGTCATCTCAATTGGTTTACAGATGGACAAAAGCAGGATTACTGATCAGAAACCAGCTGAAACCATGAGCAAACGGAGTTGAGACAATTTTTCTCTCTCCTAGGATTTAATTTTCTTCTGCATCCTTGGGAGCTGCTATGTTTTTTCCATCTTTATATACATCTTGCAGATGTAAATATGTGGTGGGTTAGTCTTGGCTAACAACCAAACTCCCACCCAGTGGCTCATTCACCCCACCACCATGCTCCCAGTGGGACACAGAGAGAAAATAAGGAAAAAAACCCAGAATGTGAAAATGCTCATGGGTGGCAATAGAGACAAGAACATTGCTTTCCAGTTACTGACACAAGCAAAACAGACTTGACTTGCCAAGAATTAATTTATTGCTGATCTATTTTGATTTGGGTGGTAAGAAACCAAACCCCAAACATTAAAACAATCTCTTTCCTCACCTGTTTCCCAAGATGAACTTCATTCCTTTATACTTCTCTGCCCCACCCAGAGGCACAGGGAAATGTGAAATATGGGTTACAGTCAGTACGTAACACTAGGCCTACCTTCTCCTTCCTCCTCACTCTTTTCTCGTCCTCTGACCTGGGGTTCTCCACCAGCTGATGTGGATTTTTGTTCCACTCTGGAACTTCTCTTCCTCCTGCCTGCCACTTTTGCAGGCCCCCACTGCCAACACCTTGACACCTACATGCAACACAAAACATCAAGGACAAGGAGAGTGTTTTTTAAAGAAACCAAGACAGATGGAGGGCAACTGAGGGGCAAACAAAAAGGAAACTCTTTGATGAACAGAACCTGTCTGAAAATTAGTTTGGACACGTCCATCTGAGAGTAGTACCTTGCCAGTAAGTCCTGCATTTCTCAGAAGTTGACTGCATTGTCCATGGATTTGCTTCATGTTTCCAGGGGGAAAAAAAAAGATGTTTTGGATTTTTGGTGTCCATTTGTTCTGCTGAAAAACTGCATAGGTGAGATGTGTCTTGTGACTGCTGGTTGTGCTTGGGTCAATGGCTGCAGACATGGGCATCATCACATGGTCCTGGATACAGGTGATTACTTTAGTGTCACACAACTTAGTGTTACTTTCAGTTCTCTTGCTCTTGGAGTGGGAGCTACAGCCCCAAGTCAGTTGCCTAACATCAGACCATAAATAGGAGATCCACAAGGTTTGCTTGTCAGGGGATCAGTCTATTACCCATGCTCTGGGATAGGCACAGGCTGTCTCTTCAAATTCCTTCTGTACAACTGAAAACAAAATGAAAGAAAAATAATTTATAGGTTATGACATGGAATAAATAAGGTGCAGTGACTGAGCTGCTTAACAGCAGAGGTCCTTGGGTGCTGTTAGACCCTGGAGGATTTTCCTGGTGACAACTATCAGTGGACTTGAATTTGCAAGAAGTGACAGGAGTTCTTAAAAAGTCTAAACATTAAATGGTTTTTCCTAGCAAGGCATTCATCTGCCCAATATCTAGATTTAACAACTCAAAGCAAATGCTGGCTTCTCTCTACATTTAGAAAAGTTTGCTCTGTACTTCATAACAGTGGCATGAGCTCTACCTTGCTGTATTTAGTATGGTCTCAAATAATCACTTTTGACAGCTATAGTATTATGGCCAGTGCTATGTAACAAGCACACTTTCTGTATTGGAATGAAAATTTGTTAGGGCAATATGCTTAAATTTCTGCAAGACACTTAATGTAGGCTCACCTGTCGCTCTGCTAAATGTACAATGTGTACAGTGATAGACACAGTCAGTATATGTAATAAAAATAGTTAAATAATGGTCTGCAAAAATAACTCTGAATAAGAGGCAGCCATTTGACAACAATGCTTCTAGTGAAATCTTGCAGAGGTAGGTTTAGGAGGGCTTCCTGATTCCTGGCCTTGCCTTGCACAAGGGCAAATTTTAATAATTTTCCTCCCAGACCCTTGAAATTTCATTTGTAAAAGGAATAAATCATTGGAACGAACAGATCTTTTGAAAAGGTGGTTCAGAATTTCACTTCTCTGATACTTGCTACAGACCTGCTTTTTCACCCAGCTACACTTACATATATGCTGCTTTTATCCATTTGCTTTTATGATAGTTTTATCATTTTGATTTTCTTTCTTTCTGGTACTAATACTTACCTCTATTTATAGATGGAAATTGTTTCAGCTAAGACTTGATTTTACAACATTAGGCAAAAACAAGCTCTTCTTGTCTCTGTTAAAGTGTAAGTAAAAAGACAGTTCTTTACTGACTTAGTCATTAAGAATATGCCTGTCCTCTGGAAGTCAGAGACACTTTCTAGGTTCAGGTGTGTTATCCAGTAGGATTTATAATCTGTTTTGGGGTTAAATCTGGATGTACACCCCTCTGTTTTCCCTCATTTGCTGAAACTGGAAAGTTCTTGACTCAGGGTAAGTATATGCAAAAGCAACTGAAACATCATGTTATTGGCATTATTCTCATCCTCAGTCCAAAGCACAGCAATGTGCCAGCTATTAGGAAGAAAATTAACTCTACCCCAGCAGAAACTGGAATACTATATTATAGGAAGGTACTATAGGGAGAAAATCAAGGTACACGAGTGAAATGGAGCATTACTAGCTTCCAGCTGATTACTCCTTTAGCAAGACATAGGAAGGAAATGTTGTAGGGCACCCTTATCCCCAGCTTAGACACGGTTTTGTAGTTCTCTGTACATGATCTGTTTTGCACTCAGTTTTCAGCACAGATAGGCAGTATGATACTAATATTTCCTCTCATTCTTTGAAATACTTTCCTCATACATAATAGAATTTCATTTGCCTTTCTTGGTGCTTAATCTTGATACTTTGTAGTGAAACTGTAGCTAATTAGTAGAGACTATAGGTCCTGTGATTTATCAGTTATTTCTAAAGAGAAATTTCCAGTTTACACTAAGATCTACCGTATTTTTCAAGTGCATTGCCTTCCATATAGCAATACTGATTTAATTCTCATTTTCATTATTTCAGTCCCTGTGGTCATTGTTATTGCAGTTCTCTTTTATAGTAATACATCCCAACCTAGCATATTCAGTGTGCTTTATTGGCATGCACCTTTATTTTATGTTGTTGTCAATGAAAATATTGGAAAAGATGAGTTTCCGGGGCAGTACTTAAAAAATTCCACCAGTCGTCTTCTGCTGACATGATATTTATTCTTTCAGCAGTATCTGTTGTATTCACCACTCTGGCAAGCACCTTACGTGCCTTGCAGCTCCTGTACTAAGTATCTAATTCTGTTACTCATTCAGATCTTTTATAAACAGAGTCCCTCAAGTGTGAGGGACAATTACAAGTCCCTTGTATTTCGTACTTCTCAAAAAAAGAGGGGGGAAATATGCAAATGAACATGGAAGACAGATGTCTGCCAGCCATGAAGTTGAAGTCAGTGGTATAAATGAATAATCTTTGAAATCCTGTTAACTTCTGTCTAACTAATTTCTATTTTTTTTTCTGACAGTGAATTAATTCCGTTGCATTAAACACATTTTTTGTGCTAGCTGTGCTATATTTTAATACAAAATTTCATATGCCACATATAATGAGCACTTCTCTCTATATCATCATTTACATAACAGATTATTTATGTCACATCTATACTGCCATCCACTTCTGCAAAATTCTCTGTCCAGAGACTCACAGATTGAGACTCACTAGGAGTCTTTCACAAATAGGGTTATACAGGAGAGAGATGCTAACAGCAACTATTGTCAGTATTTCTCTAAAAAATAGCCTGTAATTTGTCTTTGCATTCATCAGAATTCTGGTCTTTTTAACCTCCTTTTAAAGCAGGACACACTTGTGCCAACTTAAAAATTAAAGAAGATAAATATTTTTGGATATTTGCACTTTTTTTTACCTCAAGGAGGTATAAATTGATGAAAAGAAATATGTCAAAACAGAGCTCACAGTCAATCTGTTGAACCTGCTGCCAATAAAAAATAATAAATCCTTTACTGAGATGAAAAGCTTGGTTAAATTCAAGGCTGGCACATATCTGAGAATTCATCTCAACCTCCTTCTGATTGTCACTTCATAAAGTCAAAGTTTCTTACTCCACTAATATTTGACAGCACTCTGAGCTGCTCAACCAAATAGAAATAATCCCCTAAGGGTGTTTCCGACTGCCCTCTTTATCTCCCAGATAAATCTGACAAACTCTTTAGACAGCTTTAAATTTTGAAATTACCCCTTAAACAATGAAGTGAAGCAGGGATTTGGATGCTCATCTATCTCACACTCCTTTCTCTAGTGGGTAATCTACTTCTAAAGCAATTAACATTACTCGCAGAAGATAAAACATCTCAAAACAGTGTCAGGATTTGTAAAACTGTCTGGGAAATATGAGTGCACAGTGAAATGAGCATATAACCCTTAACATGTCATAAGGCAGCACATCTCACCACCATCTCAGAATTGTAGCATATCCGATAATATTTGCCTTAGGGAATAGATCAGAAAAGATTTGCACGTAATGGATCTGAAAATGCTTTCTAACTAGTCTCAGTACATACAATTTTTTTAGCATACATTCAAGGCACTAAACAACTGAATGTTCTATTGAAGTTCTTTTACCTGCCTTCAGCATTGGTTGGATTAGTAAGAACTCTTTGTGGCTGACAGATGTTCATACCCGAAGTTGTAAGAGAGATGTCCCAGAGTTCTGTCTGCTGAAGCAAAATGCTTGTTTGGTAGTATCGACTAAATGCATTTCATTTAAATGGATTGAAATGCATTTAACTTCTAAGTATTGGCCTTATTTGTTCTAGTAGCATGGCTAAAGCCAATTTGAGATAATGTTCCTTCCAAAATGTAACCATTACATCCAGCATATTAAAGTTAATCTATTGTCATTGATTTTGGTTCTGTGCCACATTGGTGGACACATTAGTGTCATTTCAGAAAGTATGAGGCAACTTTCTGGTATCATTTAAAGAGCTTCTCTTTATCAAAAATTTTAACAGTGTAAGTATCAATATTATTTTTGTTTCCTTAGCTCAGCTATACTTGAGACTGAGTTAAATATGTAAGGAAACATATACATTTTAATCTTCAATTCATACAGATAAAGGGTGCAGAAAGCTGTTTCTTAACAAAGAAGGGAAGAAAAAGAGTTATTTTATTTTCCTGCAACTGCACATCAGTAAAACAAAATATAAATTTAACAGATAGTGCTTCATCTTTCTCATACTCCTTCCAAAATGCCCATTGCTTATCTTCTCATTCTATCTCATCTTGATCTCGGCTACATTGTTTTGAGCATGTAAAGCAGATACCAAAACAACAGAAGAGAAAGACACTTGTTCTGAAAAACTATGAGCTACTGTAAGTAGGTAGAACTTAAGAAAATGGTTAGTGCTTACAAAATGCTAGCAATTGGGTACTAAACCTACAGTGCCTTCATTATACTGCTAATAAACAGCACTGCATGTCTTGAGGGAGAAAAAATGGAAAATGGATAGTGTTTTTCCTACTGTATTTTGGAAGCAAGTCTTTACATGTTTGTGAATAGGGAAGAAACACAGTACCATAACTGAGCACTGAGGAGAAAATTGCTGCTGCTCAAAACCCAATCCAGTATTCAAGAATTGAATATTGCATGTAGCTTCCCTGAGGAGCAGTCAGTTTCTTCTGTTTCAGAAGGCCAGATGGATTGGCTACATTTCTTAGGGATCTAAAAAAGTCATCTCACACTGATTATTTTTACCACTCTAGTAAAAAAAAAAAAAAAAAAGAAAGAAAAAAAGTATATATTGGAAAAAACAATTGTGTTCTCTGCTTATTACAAATGACATTCATTCATTACCACATACAGCAGCAGAAAAAAATCCAGTCACTGAGGTCTTCACTGCAGGGGGATCCAGGAGGGTTATCAGTTCTCAACACCAATTTGAGATCCTTCATTTACTCCAGCTTTGCTGTATGCACTTCCTATGAGCTAATCTGAAGAAAGGAGGACCACAGGCATGTCATTACTTTAATCCCATATTGGTATATTCCAGAGAGAGAGAAAAAGCCATTTGTAAGTGCAGAAATTCCAGAGGTTATGGTCAGAACTGAGTGATGACTCTCACATGGTAGATTCCTGACTGGCTGGAGAATTGATTTGCATGCTTGGGATGCTGAATACTGGGACACATTCTGTCAGATGAAGAATTTCTTCTGCTTCAAGTTATGGAAGAGAAGATCCTCTTATCCACAGGTTCATATCTGTAATTTAGAGCAATAAAAACATGTATGTATTCCAGAAATACGCACTGAGAGGAACAAGAGGTGGCCAAGTGAGGGTATGAAGCATGAGAGAAAAAGTTCTATATGTATCTGTAAATGAGGTGGACCAAAGACTGGAGTTATGACTGTACCCAATTCAATGAATTAAATTGAATGTGGTTACCTAAATCAGACGTAGGTTTTACCTTTGCTCACTTTTATGTTTTCATTGAAACATTTTAATCTCTTCGAGAGTACAAAAAAATCCCGTCCTTAAGTGGAGTGACTGACCCCAGTTAATGGCAATATGGTCCTCTGCCCTAGGAAACAGGCTACCCCTTCCTTACTTGTATCTTGGTTAGCTTTACAAATGGACTATAGAGTGCATGACCAGGTCTTGGCAGTCATCTAAGTACTTTTTGAGGAGTCCAGTGACATTGGCAACATAATTACTTTTTTTCCCCAGACAGTAGCATCTTTTGTCCTGTCCTGAGCCTGTTCCTGCCCTGGGTGCAAATATATAACCTCTCAGTGATGCCAACACTGCATCACTGTTTAGCTGACTATGCGTATCTTGTTTAGTGCTGGAATGTTGGTAGTGATGCTGACCTCTCTCCGCTAATACCAGTTCTGAAATGGTTGTCTTCCAGGTATTATGGGCTTGGTTGGACCTTTAGTGGGATAGGAAGCTTTTTCAGTAGTTTTGGATAAAGGAAATCTCTTAATGTCTGAACTGGCTGAATTTGCTGTTTGATGGAGCTCATGGTACATGCCATCTTCAGAAGTAGGGAGTGGGAATGCTTGCAATGTCCTTTGGACACACCAAAATGTGAAAGAGAATAGCAGAATAGAGAGCATCATGGTGTGATGAATCACGCATGACTTCCAACTACAGCACAAATGCCTAAGTATCAAACTGAGATTAAGGTGAGGGTTTTTGTCTGTTTTGTTTTTTTTTTTTTTTTTTTTTTTTTTTTTTTTTTTGGGGGGGGGTTGGTTGTTTGTTTGTTTAATTTGGAATTAAAATCTGGTTGTTTGGGCTAGACTTTGTTGGATATTTGAGGAACTTGCTACCTCTCTCAAGGCAGCTTTACTGCATCCAGATACAGGAATCCCTTTGCTCTTCGTGTAACTGTGTAGAGAATTTACATCGTAAGAATCAAATGGAAAGAAAAAGAGGACTGTATTTTGAAAGCTATGTGGATCACTATGAATATAAAGATGTCTGTAAAATGAGTTCATGTATTGTTATTAAAAATAATATTGTGATTTAAGCAGCCAAAAGAAAACATTTCTATGAAATACTAAATATGTTGCATGTATTTGCTACCATCTGGTCTTTGGAATCTGTACTAGACTAATCTTTCTTGTTCTAGATGGCTTTTAAGGAATAAGAATTCTGTGGTAACACAAAATTAAAAAGCAGGCAAACTGAGACAGGAAAGAAGTCCTCTATGCTTCCACTAACAAAGATTCATTTTGATCTTATTTTAGATGTTCAGAACTTCAAAGTGAAAATATACTGTCATATGCAGTTCTAAAGTAAGAATTCTAATCTCACCTCTAGTATTTTAAGGGAGTTATTAATCTTTTTGAATTTGACCACACCTTCAATGTCTAAAATCCAAGAACCAGTTTGTTTGAAGGGATCCAGGTATGTGTCTTTCAAGGCAAAACAATGGTTATAGCAAAAATTGCACACAGTGTAAACATCAGCTGGCAAATTTCTACTTAGAAAATAAACAATACTCCTCTAGTGGTTACTTTTTGATTTAAAATTTTCCTTTACTCCCATAGTTGTGCCTGGTATATGAAAGGTCTATTTATGCCCAACTTACTTTCAGCCCAGACCTCTTTGAACTCTTTTGCTAAAGTTTCTAAATCAAATTAAAAGTTTCATTTTGAAAGTATTCACTGAGATAGCAAATTCCAGGTGGCTATAGCTTGAACATTCTAGTTCCAGACTTAGGCCATGCTTAGTGGTGACATAGTCACATGGATGCTATCACCAGAAGTTCCCTGATATGTAAAACTGTATTTATCAAGAAATAGGCCTCCCCAGTGAAAACTACAAATTTGTCATTTTCAAAAAAAAAAAAAAAAAACAAACTTCTGTGAAGATGCTATAAATGTGACAAATCCATTAAATGATGAGATTTCCTTGGATTTCCTACACAGTGTGGTTTCCCAGCTGACTTTGAAGGAAACAGGGCTCTGCATTTCCAAAGGAAGATGTCCATATCAAATTTTGATTTTGACAATCCTGAAAGTGTGTAAGGCCTTCTTCTAGCCAAGGTTCCCACATTCTTCCTTCCCAAGTCTTAGGTGGCTAGATGCTTGATGGGAATCTTTGTTCAAGCTGAGGATATTTTTTAGGTTCCCAAAGATGTTATTGGAAGCTGGAACATGCTACAGATTCGCAAGGCCTTTCTTTTTCAGCTTTATCTGGCATATGAAACACATCAATCTTATCTGAGTGTACTGGTTTAAAGGTAAACTGGCAGAAAAAATGAACCCAACTCAAAAGAGACTATAAATCAGCATTGCAATTTACTAAAAAGATCACAGTAAATACAATGATACAAAGAAAATTGGTTTTAACCCACAAAAACAGAGATATAACTGAGCACCCTGGGGAACAAACAGAACTGTGTTCATTAGCTCCTGTGCTGAGCGCCATTTGGTCCCCCTGAATAAAAATTAAAAGGAAAGGAAAACCTGTTGATGAGGATGATAGTCACAGTCTAGTTGAGAGTGGCAGACACAGTTCTGTTGAGGTTCTGATCCTCCTCTGAATCCAACGAGTGGTGCCAGAAGCCCCCAAACCCCAAGATTATATATGCTCAGGATCAGATGGGAATGCCCAGTACCTTCCCCAGGGTGATTTACTGTGTGAGGTGTCATGACATATTCTTTTAATCCTTTGTCGTGGGTTCAACCTTGGCAAAATGCCAAACCTCCCCAAGACCCGCGCAGTCCCAGTGAAAGGAGGGAAGGGAAAAAAAAAACTGAAACTGGAAAGAACTATATACATATATTTACAGGAAAGTTACAATACATATACGTACAAATATAAGAAAAAACAATAATAACTTCATCCAGAGCTATCTACCCCAATAACACACAGATTTCACCACCCAAAACCCACACGGAAACAAAACTAAACACGTTTTTCTGAAAGAGCACCCAGCAAAGTAATATCAAACAAAAGTATTTACTTCCCAGAGACCAGAACTGCTGTGGGCATCTCGGCAGGGAAGCGGCCAGGCCTATCGCTCTGGGAGCAGCAACAGGGAGTCCTCACCACCACACTGCACGGAGAGAGGGAGGGCAAGAGAGCGAGGATACCTCCCCCACTAGATTTATACTCGACTTGACGTCAGATGATATGAAATACCTCTTTGGTTGCCTAAGTCAGGTGATACTTGCCCCTCTGAATCTACGGAGTGCCCCATGGCCCAAAAGACTGGGACCTACTAAATTTGGTTTCAGGCCTAACTAAACTAATGCCTTAACCTAAGTTTTGGGGGTTTATCCAACCCATCACATCCTTGATGGCCCATTAGCAGACATGACCCCTCAGGCTGGGTGTGAAGGTACTAATGACTCCCTGGAGGGAAGTTATTACACCTGAGTAACTGGTGTGAAGATGGGAAAACTTCCCTCTCTCACAGAGTTCTTAAACACCCAGCTTGTAGCCTGAGGGGTCAGGTGTGCCCTGGGCAGCGGCTGCAAATTTTCCGTTATTAACAGTTCATGAGAAATGACACAGGGGGTGTAGAATACACAGTTACAAACTTGTCCTGGACACTGTAACTAGGACACTGAGAAAAGCTTGTGTCTCTGTTGCAGGATATGTCCTTGTTAGAGGACATTAGAAAATACCATTGTGGTGGGCTGCAGCACAGCCTTTGCATTGTTGCTACCAATGTCACAATGCCATGGGACAACAGATAAGCCAAAAGAGACAAGTTTCACAGAAGTTTCACAGTCTCCTCTAGAAGAAGATGAGGTTGGTGGGCCCACTTGGGCAAGGGCCATCGTCTCCCCCAAAGTTATAGAATCACAGAGTCATAGAATCATAGAATCGATTGGGTTGGAAAAGACCTCTGAGATCATCAAGCCCAGTCCTTGGTCCAGCTCCAGTCTGTTTACTAGATCATGGCACTCAGTGCCACATCCAATCTCAGTTTAAAAACCTCCAGGGATGGTGAATCCACCATCTCTCTGGGCAGGCCATTCCAATGCCTGATTACTCTCTCTGTAAAGAATTTTTTTCTAATATCCAGCTTAAATTTCCCCTGGCAGAACTTAAGTCCATGCCCTCTTGTGCTATTGCTGACTGTCTGGGAGAAGAGACCAACCCCCAGCTGGCTATAACTTCCCTTCAGGTAGTTATAGAGAGTGACTAAACCACTCCAGACTAAATCACCCCGGCTCCTTCAGCCTCTCCCCATAGGACTTGTGCTCCAGTCCCTTCACCAACCTTGTTGCCCTTCTCTGGACCCGCTCCAGCACCTCAATATCTTTCCTGAACTGAGGGGCCCAGAACTGAACACAATACTCAAGCTGTGGCCTCACCAACGCAGAGTACAGGGGAAGGATCACTTCCCTGCTCCTGCTGGCCATGCTAGTTTTGATACAGGACAGGATGCATTTAGGACTCAGAACAGAGGCCTGTAATCTGTAGCTCTGGGGTAATCCCATCACCTGGATCACTCAAAAATATGGATTTCTTGATGTCCATCCTTTTGAAGTGGCCAAGACTTCATGTTTCCAAGCTATTTACCCTTGGAAACATTAGCAGTGACATCTGAAAGACTGACAATGACTCTGGTTGAATCAATAAGCATATTAATGAGCTCATAAACTATGGATCCTGGATTCGAGGAAACATATGGGCTTTTGCACATGTACCAGCACTCTTTTAACAGAAATAATATTTCAAGGAAGAAGCTCTGATGTTCTCAGTGTTTAATGTTACTGCAGGAAATATAAAGCTATTCTTGAACCCAAGTTCAGAAAATATTTCTTACTGACAAAAATCAAGATCTAAAATATTCTAGAATATTTGTATGTGTCATGAAAGTTCCATTATATAAGTGTTACTGTTGTCATTGTCATAGATAAGTTAGGCACTGCTTCAGGCTCAGGGATGTAGGAGGTGAGCACTTGTTAAAAGATGACTCTAAGATACATGTGCAATAACCATTTTTTAATGAACGCTCCACCTTGTCAATTAATAAATAAGCTACTATGTTGCTGTTGCTAACATACTTTGCCCTTGTGTATATCCTTGATAACAAAGGCCACCCTATGATGTTCAAACGCACTTGCCAATAACACAAAATTAAAATAATCGGTCAGTAAATCATACCTGATCAAGCGTGTTCATTGGAGTGCCCTTGAAGTGCTTTTTTGCCTAGTCACATTTCTTCTTTATTTATTCTGTTTAATCATGTGTAATTTGCTTGGGCATTGTTCATTGAATCTTTGACAGATGGGTTTTATTATAGAAAGAATTCTTGGAAATTAAGAAAAAAATTCTGGAGAGTTTCACAACTTCTTATTAGGACTTACCAACTTGGTCTCATAATAGTTCTGAGAGATGCAGCAGGGAAAGATAATGTTTATTTTATTGATATGGGAATTATATGAAGTTTATATATATGTATGATATATATACACTATGTAAAGGTACATTGTTCAAGCTTTACTGATAGAGGCCAAGTATTTAAAAAACAGGTGTTCTTATTTTTCAAGACACTAAGCACTCACAGTTTTCCCGGACTTCACTAATACTTACTTTAATTAAAAAGAGATCTCTTGGTGCAACTTTGGTCATCCATACTTAATATATTTGGATAATTCAATTTGCACAAGTCTTATCAGAGTCCATGCTAGGAACAAGGCAGAGAAATTTCATCACTAATGAAGCTCCTAAATCAGGTTGCAGTTACTTAATTTAGCAGTCACAGTGAAAGCTGTTAGAGGTTCTGCACTTCTGAAAATGAAGTCAGGTGTGTGTCTCATTCTTGCATGCAGCAGTGATTTTCTTGTCAGGGTAGATTCACTGGCTTAAGTGAAATTATGCTACCAGGAAATGTGTTTGCTATGAATTGTACTGTCTTCATTGATAATGCTGTTCATTCCCACACACTGTTGTCATATCACTAAGACTCAGCCTGTATTACCCAGAAGAAAAACTTTAGTATTGATGGGAATATCTAGTCAAAGCAGTATTTCTCATTGATAACATGAGTTTTACACAGAATTTGCAATACTGCAAAAACAAGTAATTCAGGCCCAACTTCACTTCTGATTTCTTTACTTCCTCCACCTGAGTGGCACAGGGAATGGGGATTGTGGTCAATTCATCACGAGTTCTCTCTGCCTCTCCTTCCTCTTCACATTTTTCTCCTGCTCCAGTGTGGGGTCCGTCCCATCCCAGGCTGCTCCATGGGGCCACAAGCGCTGCCAACAAACCTGCTCCAGCACTGACCTCCATGGGCTGCAGAGGGACAGCCTGTCTCTGCAGAGGGACAGCCTGCCTCACCATCATCATCCCTGCAGGCTGCAGGGGAATTTCTGCTCTGGTGTCTGGAGCACCTTCTTCCCCTCCTTCTTCACTGACCTAGGTGTCTGTAAAGCTGTTTCTCTCATATTCTCACTCATCTCTCTGGATAAAGTTGTTCAGCTTTCTTTTCTCACCTTATAAAATACGCTATCCCAGAGGTGTTATCATTGTTGCTGATGGGCTCAGCCTCAGCCAGCAGTGGGTCTGTCTTGGAGTTGTCTGTCATTGTCTCTGTTGGGCATGGGGGAAGCTTCTGGCAGCTTCTCACAGAATCATGGAGTCATTTAGTTTGAAAAAGACCCTGAAGATCATCAAATCCAACTTTTAACCTAGCACTGCCAAGTCCACCACTAAACCATGTCCCTCAGTGCCACATCTACATGTGTTTTAAATACCTCCAGGGATAGTGACTCAACCATTTCCCTGGACAGCCTATTCCAAAGCTTGACAACCATTTTGGTGAAGAACGTTTGCCTAATATCCAACCTAAACCTCCCCTGGCACAACCTGAGGATGTTTCCTCTTGTCCCAGTGTTTGTCACTTGGTGAAAAAAGATGAAGATCCCCCTTGCTGCAACATCCTTTCAGGTAGTTGTAAAGAGTGATAAGGTATCCCCTGAGCCTCCTTTTTTCCAGACTAAGCCACCCCTGAGCCCCCACACTACCAAAACCTTTCCATATAAACCTAATACAGTCAGTTGTGCTGTACATGTTAATTGCACACAAACACAGACATAGTACTGTTGAAAATCCTCTCTGCCACACTTTTAAAATTTTACTAGTTCTAGCTGAACATTTAAAATCAGATTAAAAAGTTACTTGCAGGCTCTAAAGCTCTATCAAACCTTGTTGTTACATGTTAGGAATCAAAGTTTCATCTACCTTTTCAGAAATGCCAATTTGTTGACTGAAGTGTAGTATAACATATGCTGTACTTCCAGAGGGATGAATTCCATCGTCTTGGGATTTTTGCATTTCTATCTCAGAATGTTCTGTACATTTTTACTAGATGCATAGCACTGGCAGATGCATTTTTAAAAATCATCAAGGGTTTCTGTGATAGGCCCTCCATATTTATTCTGTATATATTTACTTAATAAGAAATACACTTTGCTTGTGATGTGTTTCTGTATATTAGTGATGTATATGATTCAGCACTCCAAAATTATCATATAACTTGCAAAATTTAAAATGAGATCACAGCTATATCTGTTGCTGTCAAACTGCTTTTATTTGAAAATGGTTAAAGGTTATGAAACTGTATTTACTTCTGCTGAATTAAGGTTATTTGAATTAAGTCTATTGTCTGATGCATTCTAGTTTTGCTTAGGAATTAGATACATGCCAAGCTAGTAGACACTAAAATTTGTGAAATTTTACATCTTTAGGAGCAGTGGCTAGGAAATCATTACCAGGATGAAAAGTGCAGGGCTGTTCTTTTCTGTCTACAGAAGATCAAAGAAAGACACATAAATAAACACTGATTCAGAAAATGTGGCTGATGCTTTTATTTCAACTATAATCATCCATTGACCACCAGACAAAAGTTCCAGATGGATGTCTACATTCATTTATAGTTTCAGATTCTCAGTGTTTTGTCCAGCAAAATCTGGTAGAAGACTTCAGGATACATAGGCAAGCATACTGCATAACACTGCTAGTCATGATCCATCAAAAGAGCATTTTTTAGTTTCTATGAGAAAAGAGAGAAAAATGGGTTTAGCTGATAACATTTGTGCAGACTCCATGCTGAAAAAAATGCTTAGGAGTTCCAAAACCCAGACAGAGTAAATGGGAGCAAGGATGCAGGTGCGAAAGAAAAGCTGACAAGGATCTTTCATTCTTCCTTCTGGATTCTGCAGCACATGCTGTCTTTGTGAGGGAGACATTTGTAATTTCTTTAACAGCCTTAAGTATGAAAATAGGTAACCTTTACTCCTTGTAAGTTCTACTTCTGTTTACTCTGAGTTGCCCTCATAATTAGCAATTAGTTTTATTACTGCTATGTTACTTAGTTTTATGGGAAAATTATAAAAGGGAAGAGAAGATTCAGTTTCTTTCATTAACAGTTGTGGATATATACTGAGTCTCTCTGCCACAGACGTCAGGTAGAACTAAACACTGCAGCGTGTATTTGTAGAATTAAAACATGTATTTTTCCTTCAAAAGTGTCTGAATCAACTAGGTTTTGTCCTTGCCTTTTTGCTAGCAAAGTCAGTGGAATTTATCCATGTCATTTCCTACTTAAGATTGAAGTAATCCACCATGTTTTATCTAGTGTTGCATAACCAGACATGTCCTTATGAGTGATTCTACAATGGGAGGGAAAATACAAAGCATGGTTGGGCTAGATGCAGTTTTTTTTTTTTTATTTCAGTGTTGTACAAACAAGATATTAAATGACTGTCCTATTCAGAGATATATCAGGCCTCTCATGTGAACAATTGTTCAGTTTTTGGCATTGTACCTGGGTTCATACTGTCCCTGAAAAAATTTATTTCTTGAGAGGAAAAGAATCTTTTAAATAATACTTCTGGAGTGATCTTATACATCTTCCCTCTTCCCCTGTTTTAGTGGTTGTTGTTTTTCTTGGCCTGTGTTTGCCTGTGAAAAAATCTGTCATTTCCTGATAAGCGTGGGATTCAAAGTGACAGAACAGAGTTAGACGAGTCAGGTAGCAGCAAAAAACCCAGAATTTTGCCATATCTCTCCTCAGTGTGCCTAGAGTTGGGAAAAAAGTTATTAAAAAAAAATCAAGTTCCTGCAACTTCATTCTGTGTAGGAAATGGGTTTATCTGCAATGTTTCTCTGCAATAACACTGTACTTCAATGCTTACCATTATTTAGGTTTCATGGATTTGGACTATTACGACTTTTGACTAACCCTTTGTTCACCGTAGTATCTTGTCTTCTAACATTCTATGACCTTTAAAAATGTTAATTAACAAAATACAAGAGGAGAGAATGATTTTAACCTCACCTTAGATAAGGTGGGATCTGCACGAGCACCACACACACCATGCTCTGACTGCGCTGACACCCCATACACACATGATACACATGCACATGCACACAGCATAGACACCTCTCATCCAGGAAGGAGTTAGAAAGGTGCTTAATGGTAGGAAAATGAATATTGCTCCTCTTCACTTGCTCCAGAATACAAGAAAAGCAGGGCCCTTAACTTATATCTAAAAGAAAGTATATGGATCAAATTGTATTGGGCACTTTGCAAAATGGACAATATATTATGTTTCAAAACAGCTTCATCAAGTTGCTATGCTGAATGTTACAATAATACTCTTACTATTTGAAAAATGGAGCAAAAGGACAAAAAACATTTAAGCTGTGAAGCTTCTTGAGCTTCATTTAAAATAACACACATCCCCAACTGTATTACCTTTTCTTCTTGACTTTATCAGCCTATTGTCTATTTTTCTAAGTGAATGAGCTTCACAACTTTAAAAAAGCCTATCTCTTTCTCTTCAGGTGCTCTCTCTTTTTTGTTACATTATGTTTCTAATTATTTCCTATTTTAAAATGAATTCTGTAGTGACTGAAAAAAATACAGGCCCATGCAGAGACACCTGATCTCCTGGAGGACAGGAGGCTGAGGTGGAGCATGGGTTAGGGAATGTGAGAAAGCATAGGTAAGTCTGGCTCACTTAGACTAAAATCAGACCTTATTGAATTGGAATAAAGAAGCAAAATATGAAGACTTATTTTAAGAGTGATGGTAATATTTTCATTCCCACTGCTCTGTATGTCCACTTTCCATCTATTTGTTCTTTTACCTGGCTTTTTTTTGTTTGTTTTTTTTTTTTTCCCCCCCCCACAGACTTCAGTCTCATTGCAGTTTGAGCTCCCATGAATGAGAGGCCCCCCAACTTTACTGCTCACTAACATCCTGGATGTGCAAGATGGCTGCAGATTGTATGAACTGTAGCAATTGAAATACAAGTGTTATATATGATATGTATGTACAATACAATTACAATGATTGTGGCACAATTATGCCATAATAACTGCTTTAATTAATAACATGTCCAAAGCTGTGTTTTGAGTCAACAGATGAAATTACTAATGAAACTACTGTATTTTTGCACCTGGCTGCTCCAATCAGACCCCACAGCAGAGTAAGCAAGTATATACCTCTCATACAGGAAGACTCACCACTGTTCTGTTAAGAGCCATAAGCTAAGCTTTGCCCCTCATCTTTTCAAGACTTGATATCCTGACCTTCCACTGAAATCTTAAAAGGCTCAAAGCAGATTAGATTTGGTGCCTTATGAAATAAACCTTGGAAGAGAGAATAAAAGTGCCCAATTTATATTTTAAAATAACAAGCATCGCAACTGTTTGATCGGTGTAGTAAAGGAATGGTATTTTAACCCTGAGCAGCAGTTGAATCAAGTGAAAATGTATCTGAAACATGTTCATATGCAATTTCAAGTGAAAAATATCCTTTTTCTGCTATGTTTCATCTTGGTTTCTGTTTGAAACTCATTGCTGTCTATGAAGGTAAATGACCCATGGAAATGTTGTCTTAGTGGACTACAATAACCTACATCACTTCTCTGGAAAAATATATAGAGGTAATTTCATCATCTGAAACATCAGCTATTCTCCAAATGTTGTTCAGCATTTCTGTTAGTTCAGCTTACAGCATCTGGATAGAAATCTGAACAGTGAATCTTCTGCAATAATACTGGATTATACCTAAATTTTAAAAGGTTTTGATACTCATTCTGCCTGTTATAAGGTAAATAGAAAACCCTTGACGGGATTTCAATAGTAATTAGATTTAAGGTTTTTTTTGTTTTTTCTTTTTTTCATTTTGTGATACAGTTGTTTTTTTTCCCCACTCTCTCTAATTTCCATTAATTTTCAAGCTTCTCTGGAAACTGCATCACTATTTAAATGACACGAGTAGTCATCTTAGTAAGTATCATATTCTAGAACCATTCCACCCAATCTATCTCAAATCTGAAATCCAAAGAAAGTTTTTTTTTTCTGGCAGAAATGGAGTATGTTGGCAGGCTTGCCAAAGCATGCAGAGCATCCAGGAGTAATACAAAACTTGCACAAAGATGAGTTGTAGACATTCTGGTTTGTCATTCCAGCTGACACAAATTAAGGACATGTAACGTGATACAGTGAATATTTTCCCTCTTAGAACCTGAAACATAGTTAGTCCTTATACTGGCACTGACAGCATACCCGTATGTTACTGGATATGTCCTTGATAAAGTTAGCATTCAAGAACTTTCAAGTTCCAATCTACAAAGAGATGTTTTAGGAAGAATAAAAGGTACCTTTACTTAAGGCATGGAGCACTTTCAGCTGGCTTTCTTATTCAATTTGTTATAAACCAAAATATACATCTGTCCAGGCAACAATATTGAACTAGATATTATATGTTAAAAAAAAAAAAGAAAAAAGTTTGGCTTAATTGTTACATAATTTGAACTTTTGTGTTACCACGCTCTACAATATCTGAAGACCAGAGTGGTAAATAAGGGCAATTCTAAGCATGCTTGCCTTTGGAAACCATGGTATGCCCAAGGAACTTAGTGGCACAAGCCATGTAGCACTCCACTACAGGCAGAACAGTTTTACAAGTGCTACACACCACACAATCACAGCGGCAAGTATCTAACTCTCCTCCAAGCAGAACATCAGAATGCAATAGAAATACCAAAAGCAGCCCAGAGCTCATTCTCCCTCCTGTCAGTCGACACTGCTAAGCTTGCATCTTTATCACGGCTCCTGGACCATGGCTAAAATCCCAGTAGAGCAGGCTGATGTCCTTCGTCCACATCAGTAAGAACTGGAGAGCTGCACAAAAACTGCTAAAAAGTTCTTACAGGGATGAAGAGAGTCAGTTAACATATAGGTTTTTGTGGTTTTTTTCCCCTTTTTGGTCTCAATTAGATAACTCTATATTGATATAATTTCATTTATGCTCAGAAATTTTTCTTTATTACTGTAAGAGGGGCAAAAAAAAAAAAAAAAGCTGCAGCTTTTTATTACCAAGATGGTCACTGTCCTTAAAATAAATCTGGTTTAGGAGGTTAGATAAATGTTTTTAAAATACTTCATATATAAAAGAAACAATCCCAAGCTCTGAATCCATGAAAGAAGGAGGAATAAAAGGAAATATTTCTCATTGTTACCATAAAACAAATGTGTAAAGATAAGAGGTTCTATGTCACACCATGCATTCAAATTATACTTATACAAGCTTTAAGTCCTCTAAGAGTCATCCTCCACATTCCCCAGAGCAGATACCTGTGTGTAGCTGCAATTCATCTCCGCTGGGACAGATATCTTCTTCCCCTGTTTGGACCACAGGAGGCTTTAAAGGCTTCTGGGCTTATTGAGAAGAGTTATTAAACTCACTGACTTCTTACAAGGCACAGAGAGGTTACCATAGCCAAAGTAAATTCACCATACCCTTTTTGTGCTTCTGTAACTGGCATTTGTAACACTCGAAAAAAACCCTCGCATTTGTTAGCAGGAAAAGATGCTGAATTAACCAACACCCCCGTGACAAAAGGACTCATGGGACAGTGGAGTCACAGTTTTCCATACTGAAGAAGAGTCTGCTGAGGACAGTATGTCTGATGTGCTCCTCTTGTCCCCAGCTCAGGTCAAGAGGGTTGCAAATAAAAGAATCCATTAGCTTGTCACACAGTGTTTAAATAGTCAGAGTACCAAGAATCTCATTCTGCTTGGTGTATTTTAGATGAATCACAGCCTGGAACTATTATGTTATACACTTAATCAGATGAATTATTCCTGAAAATTAATCCCAAATGCAAATGAATTATCCCTTTCAGTTATTTATACCTTGTTCATAAAAATAACTTTCGAAAAAGGAGGATATTTTACTCTTTAAGATAATAGAAGCTGCTCCATGTAACTGGTGGTCATCTGTAGCAAATTTCATTTTTCAATGGACAAGCTTCAGTATCGACTCAGTAACAGCATTGTGAACAACGTACATAATGCATGTGACACTTTTGCTATAAAGCTATATGGTACAACTATTCCCTCTCCCGTTTTCTTTCTTTTCAGCTAAGGTCGCACTTTTGAACAGCATGAGGAATATTGACTTTATATGGGTTCTCCTGGAGCTGATGCTCACATGGACAAGTGGAAGTCACCCTCCTTGGCTAGAGGCTTCAGGATAATACATATAAAAATGACAAATCAAAACTGACACATCTGATATATGGAAATTAAGCTCTTGGGGTTTTGCTAGCTTAAAAATCTTGTCATTCCAGGTTGCTTTAACTGTGGTGCACAGAATGTTTAGTTTGTTTTAATTTCACTGTTCTTCTTTTTTTCTAGGTCATGAATTTCATTCTTTATCAGCATTTTAGCTCATTTCTTACTGTGCTTTGATTATATAAGGAAGTAAGAGTGGTGCCATGTATCAAGGGCAGAGCTGAAAGCACCCCTCCTCTGGCTGTAACAAGAGGATTCCCTTTATCAAAATGCTTGTGGCTATTGTAGTGTCTGCTTTCATCTCAGCTCCAACACAGGGGCAAATAAATCATATTATACAAGAGCAACAAAATAAATTCTTTGAGCTAAGGGTACGTGACTTTTACCAGAAGAATAACTCAAAGTAAAACAATGTTCACAAGTTCCTTTAACACACTGAATCAAAAACAGACAAAGCAGGAAAGAAGAAATATAACAGTGTAATCCAAATTTTTGGGGACAACAAAAGTATATGTGTGTATCTTCCAGGTTCTGAATGTATTTGAGCATGTGGACCAGTAGCATGGGCTGTTATGAGACCAGAGTGAGAAACATGATTGTGTCAAGCTGGTGTTCACCACTGCAGTATTCCTGTGAAGAGAGACCTAGAGGTATCACAGCAAGCTCTCTTCAGTGTTCAGTGATATTAAAGATTATCTATCCTGTACACGTGTACTTCAGTTGCATTATTATGGCAGCGTGCACTGGTTCTGGGCAGGTAAGGGACAGATGCTGGTTTACTTGCAGACAACAACAATGAGGCAGGTTTATGTCTCTAAGCCAGCCCAGCTGTAGAGCAGGAACTTGCTATGCTCCTTCACAGCACCTCCAGTCAGTCTGACAGGAACAGGAATCAGGCTTTTGCATGCAGGAAGGATTTAATAAGTATCCTTCCATCTGCTGTGGCCACTGCAGTGATTGTTCTGGTTGGGCTGGAAGATAAAAGCTATAAAGAGACTTCTGATTCCCTTCGTCTCAAGCAAAATTCTGTACACAGCAAATGCTGGCCACAAGCCACAATCTGCACACGACATGCAACTTTTATGCAGCTATTGTTGGTTAATTAGCATCAGATTAGATCTCCATGTATGCTACTACTCTGCAATACATGGGATACAGCTTTCCTGAGGGATATAGGGAACAGTTGGAAAAAACATTTACTAAGACTGGGCTTATGTTTGTAAAAAGAAAAAGTTATCCTTAGAAAATTATTAGACTTCATATTGCTAGTTTTATCCTCCCCGCCACTCCATGAAAGAGGAGGCTTGCTGAATTTGACAGCTGTATATTAGTTAGCTGAAAACCAACCTGAAATTAAGGCCCAAGATGCATGTACAGCTGCACTCCCCATCTTTTCGCTTCAAAACACCACAAGTTCTGTAATGTCTAAAATACTGATCACAGTCTGGATGGGTATCACTGCTACTGTTGTATTTTGGGCAAGATAAAGGAATTTGAGTCTTCTTATGGACTTTAAGTTCTGATAACTGGTAAATGTGTCAGCAACGCGAAGAGGGAAAACAGCCCAAAGAATGGAACTACATTTTACTTTGAGGAGTGGCCTTTCCAGCTGAGGACTGAATTATAATGCAGAACAGCATGTGGAACTTTGTCCTGCTGTGCCCTATTAAATAATTTTTCTACAGAGAAGGCTGGTCCCTCACACTGATGTGAGCAATCAATCTGACACATGTAAACAGAAGTTAGAAAATTATACCATTATTTTAGAACTGACTGAGATCTAGCTACAATAGTTTGAGAGCAAAGCCAACCATAAGATTTTGTAAAAGTGGATTACTAAATTACATGGTTGTGTACATAGCAAAAAAGTATTGTTTCTTTTAGTCTATCTCCACTCACTGAAGAATTATCATTAGTCTTGTGTGGTATGAACTATTGCAATGCTAATGATTTAGAAGATTAGTTTGAGACTGTTTCTCTTATCTGTAGAGTCATTTTAGGGGGGCACTGTCCTTCATCCAGCCTTCCACATTGCTTCTTATTTTTGCTTCCTATATCAGCTACTGCTACAACTCAGGGCTAGTGGTGTGTTTTCATTATCGTCCTTCATGAAGTGTTCATCACATTATGGCCTTAACAAAACAGTAAAACAAGGAGCAGAACTAACCAGGCTTCTTATTTAAGATAGCAACAAACTCAGAGAAAAAATTAATTCACAAGCAAAGATGTTATAGGATTTGCATGACATTGCATAAGTTCTTAAACCAAGCCACATTTTATTTCAAGGTTGTCTTTTTTTTTTTTTTAATACTGGAAAAAATACAGTAAGGCAATTCTAAAATGAGTTGTTTTATAAAGCTAGATGTTTCTTTATTGCTAAAATTAGAGTAGAACCCTGCAGAGATAAAGAGCAAGCATTTTAAGAAACAGGTACAAGATAGAGACTTTAATGTAAGTGCATCAAGCTGCCCTGCAGTAAGGCAGGGTAATGAAATGGTACTGATTTTCTGTAGCAGTGAAGAATGTCACTGTACCTTACTGCTCTGACCAAGATAGTCCCTGTAATGCTTTTCTGCAGTAATTTGCTTTGGAAGAGACAGAGCTTTGATTTTTATCTTGGGACAATGTGGTGCATGCAGTTCAACTCTTTTTAATTATTTGGTTCTATGCCACATGCCAAACTGCAGTGACACAGTGTAATAGAAAAAGATATAATTATTTGTTTGTCTGTCTAATATTATGTGTACAACTATCTAGCATTTTATTATACTTCTTTATGCTTATCATCCAAATATTAGGTTATGTCTAAAATGTGTAATCTCAGATACACAATATTGGTCTTAGTTTCCACAGTGTTTTCCACTCATGGTACACATGCCTTTGTGCAATTAATTTAAAAGAAAATACTGTTTTAACTCAATTTTAAAATTAGGAGAAAAAACCTTGGTGTTTTCTTCTAAGTGCTTTAAATTTCCTCAGCCATGAATTGAAGGTGGAACTCACAAGAGATTTCTAAGCTATAACAACTGATTGCAAAAGCCTTTTAAAATAATTTGAAAAAACAGGCTGTAGAAATAGAATCGTTGTTAGACATGTTAAATTATATCAAATGTGCATTATATATGTTAGCCATTATCAAATGAGCACAAGGTCCTTCCTCGTTAATTTGACAAGGTTCCTCTGCTAAAGGTGTATCTGGACATGATAAATAACCTGGTAAGTTTAGCACAACCAGAGCTTCAGGATTCTTCACAACCATTTGTAGATCAATTTGTGTTTCCAGGGAGCCCGTGACACTTTCTAGCTCAACTACAGCCTCATCTCCATGTCTTGTTGGCTCTGTGCCTGCCCCCACAGGCATGAAGGCAAGAGATTAAGGGGAGGCGAGAAAAAGAAAGAAAAGAACCTGATGGAGCAAACACACACTTGGCATAGCGGGAGGCAGGGAAGACAATGGATGGGTCAGGAGAGGAATAAGAGCATCCCAAACCTCCCCAGCAAGGGGTGGAGGGAAGAGCAAGAATTCACTGGAGCTAAGGACTGAGGGAGCTTATGAGGGAGGTTAATGGTATGGAAGAAAGTCCAGTATTTCAGTAGGGCTAAGCCACCTCTTCATCAAACTGCCCTAGTCCTACAGCTGGGTGGTGGGAGCTGAGTGGAATCCCAGGCTGGGGGCTGCTCCAGGGGCTGCTCCAGGGGTCGTGGTAATGAAGCACGTCCCCATCGAGCACACTGCTCACCCCACAACCTGTCACCTCCCCTCTGCATAGGCCTGCAGATGTGCAGCAACGCTGCTGCATCGGCTGGGTCCCTCTGGGTTCATGAGGGGTGTCTCAAATGAAAATGGGCAGCAAATTAATTCTCAAGCTGCCATAAATGAAGAGCTATTCTCAGCATTTTCACTAATATGTTACTCCCAACTTAATCAAACGCTCGAGCTGTGAAAAGGACAGAACTTTGGCCTTGGATGAAAACCTAGTTTCACAGGCAGTCTCCATCCACAATTAATGGCTGATTAATCTGTCAAGCACTGTAAACAATTTCAGTCCTAGGTCTAGAGTTCTCACTGAAGCTCTTTGGATTTTAATGCTTAGCTGAAGTTAGAATATGAAACTAATTACTTGCATTCATTTAGATACAAATTCCCATACAGGATTTAAATTTCTTATTAGCAGAGGACTTGTAAGAACTTAATTTTTAAGTATAATAATTTAACATTATGCTTATTAATATAGCTGCAAGTAAAAAGCAACAACACTCTAATTACAGATTTTTATCCTACATGTTTGTACTAAGGGCTGTAGAAATTAGTAAACTAGTGTATTATATGGCATATAGTAAGGAGCAAGAAATTAACTTATTAACAGACACAGAAATAATTTTGCAGGATCAGGTCTTTCATTACTGACCATAGAAACTTGCCTAAATAATTCTCAAACTAAGAAGTAAAAAGAAATTACTGACTGAATAATATAGAATTAAAGGAAAAAATAATCTGAGATTATTGGAAAGACAGAGAGAAAATAAGCATTGAAGGAAGTGTAACCAAACTATTTTGAAGTTCAGTTAAGAAAATAGTTATAAGGCTTGCATTAAAAATTTATTATATATTTGAATTATGTTTTCACCTTAAATGCAAGGGCTAAAATTGGAAGGTATGAAAACAAACATATCGATATTGTTCATGGGTTACTAAGCAGAAAACACAAACAAACAAACAAACCCCCCAAAAACTTAGAAGAAATGCAATGTGTTCAAGTTGAAATTTGTGAAAATTTCTCCAAAACATATTAAAGGAATATTCAAAGTTCTGTTATTATGGGAGATTTTCAGTATATATTAACATAGCCCCTGTCCTAGCTGTACTGAACTCTCCATCCTTCTCCAAAACCCAGAAAAAAAACTAAGGAATAACATTTCCTTAAATGTTCATGCTTATCACTGTTATTGGTTCCTTTTACACAACAGTAAACCCAAAAAATCCCAATCTGGGCTATCATCAACCCGCTGGGTTTGCATTGAAGTTAAAAGTATATGTTTCATAACCTTTGAAAAAAACTCACTGCCCAAATAGTCACACCCCTCATGACTATTCTGTCTATTTTATGTCTCTCATATAGACCTTCACATTAGTTTATATGCGCTTTTTTCTGTTTTTCAGAGACAGACAATTTAAGAGCCATTTTTAAAATGCCTGACAGATTCTGAGAATTTCCAGTACTTACTCTTTTTTTTGGTTGGGTTTGGCTTTTGAGCTGAAATAATGAAGGTAAAAAGTGTGCATTTGGCATTGCTCTGTAGCAAAGTTAACATCAGGTACTACCTCCAAGCCACACCTCTCCACAGTACCCTGCAACACAACAGATCTATGCTGCATATCATAGCAAAACTTTGTTCTCCCTGAAAATTCAACTTAAGCATGCAAAAACCCCGTCACATAAGCATTTGCAAGCATGAAAAGCAACAATTGAGAAAAACCAGATATATGCTCTAAAGAACACCCCATTTTTGTAGAGTCTCTGAAACAAATGTGGGTAGGCAAATAAAGTTAAGGTGATATGTCCTTATTTTTATGTCCATTTTAAATTTATTCTGCTTGAACATCATCAGCCAGAAATGTGCTCTATCTATTTCAAGATTTTTGGATACTGCTGTGATTGATACTGCTGACACAGTCTAAAAAAAGCTCATTTTTCACTTTTTGGCTATTTACCACTGGCAATTGACAGTACTTTGAGTCAGCTCCAAAATCTGTCAAAGCCATGAATAATCCATGTCCTTGCTCAGTTAATAACTTGTTCCCTGTCTCCTTTCTTGCACCAATTCATATGCAATCCTGACTAGTGGGGTAACTTCAGCAGCAGCAGCAACACCACCAAGAGGTGGCCCATTTGAGGTCTAGTCACACCCAAGTAACACTTGGAAAAAGCATCTTCAAAGCCCACTCTCTAGTTTCTAAGGTCTGCAAGTGTCTCTAAACATCAGAGCCAGAAGCAGAGACAATATGAGAAATGGAAGCTGAAGGAAAGCCAGAGGACACGGAGAAGAAAAGACATAATGTTCTCTCAGCAGAGCAACCTGGCCAAGGAAAGCAGAGAGAAGAATTGCTCCCCAATAGCCCCAGGAAAAACTGTGAGCAGAACTTTAGATACCTGATCTGGCAAGGTTTTGGGGTTTTTTTATAGCTAAGGACTTGAGGATGCTTTTCAACAATTTACCTGAAATCCTAGCCTACAGCATTTGTAGCAACTGAAATCCTGTTCCCATGTCATGAGCTTTTCTTTAAGATCTTTGGAATGCACTATTACCATCTGTTTTTTGCTGTTAACAGAGCTACCAAGTTTTGTGTGGCTCTGCATGGGATACTTTCTCAAACTCCTTGAGGCACGTTGCAGATTGATACATGCCAAGTGTTAGCCTTTAATTAACTCAACCTGCAAGTGCAGTGTTAGGGTAGGATTCAGAACACACCCATATGTGTGGAACAGGAAAGCTGGTAACTGTCTTCCTTGGAAAACCAAGCAGACATATGGGGAGTAGATCAGTAGGTGGTTGGTATCATGACTTGCTACAGGTGTGGGATGTATATGTCTGTGGGAGGGAATCTTTGCTAGGCTTGCTTGGTAGCTGTAGGATGAAGATAATTTAGAGTAACTGAATGCTCTGGGAACTAGAAAAATCTGTTGGAGGGACTGGGTGCTGCATTTGTTTGGCTTCTGGAGCACTTGGAGGTGGTGAGAGGAAGTGTTAGTTTTGCATCTCATGTAACGTTGCAACCACTCCCACAGAGATCACTGTTAACTCATGCTGCCCCTTCACAGCTGGGAATCACAAGAAAAACATCACTTTTGGAAAAAGCAGCATCTAGAAAGCAATTCTGCAGCCCAGCATATGAGTTAAGATGTACGGCAGGCCGTGTCTGTCACTTGCACATCACAGCAGGAACAGAGCATTGCTGCCAGTTCCTTTGCTGCTAAAAGCAAAGAGATTGGGAGTCTTGCTGGCATCAGTTCCTCTCCACAGCCCAAGGAGGTTGCTTCTGTTGCTGCACTGAGACAAATGCACAAGGTGCCAGAACAAAATCTTTGGCCCTTTTCCTGAATATTTATAAAACATATCTGAATGTGAATTTTTATTTTGCTTCAGAAAGAGTGGTGATTTTTCATTTTGAACCAGGACATGAATTTCCCTATTATGTGTCCGTCTTTGTTTCTGGATAAATCAGGATCACTGCTTGATATATTACACAATTGTTTTCTATATATATTTTTTTCCATCCTTGAGGACTCCAAACCAGAGCAAAAATTTTGACAGACAGTTCTTTGTACCCTCTTAGCTCCACCAGGAGTCTTCCTACCTTGAGCAGTTTGCAATTTAAATCCAGCCTTTGAATTTCAAACAGTGACGTTTCATTGACCTGGAATAAGGTGTCAAGTAGTATTGAATGCCACTGAAGGTGTATGCCTTTGGCCCTAAATTAGACCTCTGACATAGAAAGAACTCTGTCCAGTCCGTATCCCTCAAGGGTCCCTCCAGTGCTGCAGGGGCCATCCAGCCAGAAGCTTTCCCCCACTAAGATCCCTATGCTAGAATTGTAAGAACTCTAAGAAAAGTATCCTAGAGCCCTGGAATATGACCTGTAATGGTGCTGGTGGATCTACGGATATGCTATCTTTACAGTAACAGTGTAATTTTGTTTGCATGTATTTGTCTTTTGGATAAGCTAATATGGGAGTTTGTGTGTGTTTTGCAAGGATAATGCAAAGAAATAAAATCCCTCTTTTATCCTCCCCCTCCATCTCCCAACAGTAATGCCCTTATTAAATATGGAGGGGGAAAAGATTTTTTTATTTATATACTGGAGACAATTTTAATGATCAGGCAATTTTTCAGGTTTGGAATTCAAACCAGTGAGATTGTAGTTAGTACTGTTGCAAATGGACACTTACCATCATAATACAGTCTTGATTGCTAATGTTAGGTAGAAATGTTCTTATAGAAAAGCATTTCCTAGAACTTCAAAGCCATTGTTGCTGATTACAAATGATTGTGCTATAATTAGATTTTTTCCTTTTTTTTTTTTTTGCTGGATGCTTGAGTCACAAAGTGTAAAAGCTACCATGTGAGGTAAGGTCTAATACTGTCTTTCAGGTTTTAACTGGCCTGCTGTATTCTGATCACAAATCAATCTATTACTCCACTCACTTTATGAACTGCCTGTTATTCTGGCAGAATAAGTGGCTATATTACATAATTTTTCATTATGTTTTCTGTTGTTCCAATTTAGACATGATTTATCTGTAGGTGTTTACTCCAGATGGGATGGCTCACCCGGACAGATCAAGTGCAAAATGTAAAAACAAAAGTTAAAAAACAAAACAAAACAAAAATATCCTCAACCAATTCTCCAGAAACTGTAGGATTTGCCTGAAATTAGGGAAAAAACCCAACAAAACTCAAATACCTTATGCATTTGTAATTCTTTTTATGTGCAGGAAATGTTTTTCATTTGGAAAATATAACCAAGCTCCTCCAGTGTGAAAAGGCTTTGAGCCTATTGGAAAAGTTCTGTTTATGCAGACACTGATTGCAGTTTCCAAAATAGTGTACAAATAATTTTCTGCTGTTCTCACCTTCTGCAATTAAGGGTTAAAAGGCTTAAAAACCCTCACAGTTGTTTATATCTGCTTTTCCAGCATTTGCCAAGATTTTTCTCACTCTTTCTCCCGCAACACTTGGTGCTACAAAGGTGGTTTGAATGAGTATTACTCACAAGAGATGGTCAGCTCTACCTTCACTGCCATTGCTCGGATATTTCTGTATTCTTGAAAGGATGACATGTGCTGCTGTCTACAGTAAAATGCTCTAGGAAGCAAAAAAAGCTTGGAAGACAACCTTTCAGACTGGATTCTCTTTCTACAAATACAACAAATTTCTGTGGTGTAGTCTAAAGAACCTCTGAAAAGTTTAAGGCCAGAAATGTCAGCAGTTTCACTTCAAAGCTTTTCAAAAATCCATCAAATTTAACTGCTTCACCTTGGCTTAGTTAAATGACCTGAAGTGCTTAATTTCAGCTATTTACCCTTGAGGAGAAGATCAAAATAGAGATTCCCAATGTGTCAGACATTGTGGCCAGACAACAATGCTCACTATGGACCAAGAATTCCACTAGTCCTACGATGCTCTGTGAATTTTCATAGTCTGTGTGGGAGTTGTAGCCTGACCCCAGGAGCCCTTTGGTCTGTGTTTAGATGTATCTTTGGTCTATATTTAGGTACAGTCGTGCAGAATTCAATTTTCTGTATATGCTGGATGAACATTAAGTTGCTTTTACTAAGGCCCCAGGCGTGGGTTTCATTAAAAGGCTGTTTATCAATTTTTAATTTTCTGTAGGTCACAAAGAGTGTTAAAAAACACTTTGTTTTTCTCATCACTGTGACCAATTGTTTACTACCATCCATTCCAGATGAAGCTACATTTCCATAATTGATAAAATAATGAGTCATAACACACAATATAAAATTTATTAAACATAATATAAGTGCTACTTGCTTCATTGTTGTAACTCTTTGAAAAAGGAGTAGAAATAAGAGGCATTGTTACTAAATTGCTGGGGTTTAAAATTTGTATATTCTTATTTTAATGAAGAAAATACAATTTTTTAGTACACCTAGCATTTGTTAGCCTTGGTGATGTAACACAGCTGTTTGAGAATTACCTGTATGTTACCTATAGATGTGCTAAACAGTAGAGTTACCAGAATTTTAGATACACAAATGCTTGTATATCCAAAAGCCAAAGAATTCAAGTTTCATGGTAGACTGTTCAGATTCACAATTAGTGCGACCACAACTATTTGCATGAAAACTAGAGAGAAAGAAAGAGTTTTTAAATTTGCCACATTATTTTGTAAGAGGCTTTTAAAAGAATGGTTCTCAATATAGCAAAAGTAATTGTATCCAATCTACTTCAATTTAAGTGGACTGAGATAAAACAGCTTCAGAAATAACAACTAAATGCATCAAAAGTAGAATTCAAGACTCTCACAAGGCCTTCTTTCATGTCTAACATAGGCTATATTTGTCACTTCTGCTCTTTTTCAAGTAAAAAATACATCAGATTTGAATTATTATTTTTTCCTTATTCAGCTCTAAGAGAAGCAAAGCACAGATGTGTTTCTGTGTAGAGAGCCTCTCTCCAGGGCCAGGTCATTAGTATTCAGGAGAAGAGAATTAGTTTTTAGAAAGACTTTATTTCTTCTGACAAGGCAAGCTGATAAGAAACATTCCAGTACAGGAAAGACAAAAATAAATGAAGAAGAAAAGATTAGATGGTGACATTTCATCCTTTAAAGTAGCATATTTTTACAGCGTAGCTACTATCATTAAGTTACACCCAAATAAGAACGGCTATTAACAAAAGCACTGAAAGTTAATTAAAGGCTATGGACAGTTTAATTTAGCAAAAATAGTATGCAGTACTTCTAAAGCCAAAGGAGCAGTGAATTGGGAGGGATATGATGGACGGGAGAGAGCAAGAACTATGCAGAAGCACCTTTCATCTCTTGCACTGTAAAAATCACAATGCATCTGCTTCTAAAATGAGGCTTTGCAATGACAGAAATAGAAATAAAAAGCAGAAGATAAAATAAGCTGAGCTTTTGCTCAGCAGGAATGAGGGCTTCGGTTGCAATTGGTTTGAATGTTAGAATACTGGCTAGAAAAGAGGAGAGACTGGCATTCCAGCAGACCAGAGCTTTCCAAGACATGTCTGTTTACTACATCACTTTTGTTGCCAGTGAAATACTCAGATGCTGACAGGAACTAATGTTTCCTGAGCAAATACACACTGTTGACACAGTGAATGCATCACAGACTAGCGAAAGTGGTAAACACACTGGCAGTCATAAGCTTCTTTATTACACCATATGCGTATTTATACCTCTAAAACAAATATATATTAAGATTTTGTTTTGTTGTGGGTTTATTTTTTTCCCAGTTAGCAATGTGTATTTCACAATAAAATACAAATTTCATTTAGATTAGTGTCCAGGTAACACCTGGTCTTTAAATATTGTTTTACACTTCAGATGTAGTTTTACTAACATATGAACAATCATAACATAATCAGAGCAGCCAAGGTAGTTTTCAGACACAGTCTTCCTCTTACTGAAAAAAAAAGAGAAAATTCAAAGAAAATAACACACAAAAATTATGTTCCCCTGGGTATTCCGCTTCATGTGGTGTTAGCTTTAAAAATGCAAATATTGCAATTAATTTTCCATATAAATTTGTGTATTGATGCTTCCTTGCTTTGTTACTGAGATGAAATATTTTAAATGCTTTCCTGTGTTTATTGCCAACTTCATAATATCTGGTATTTTCCTTAATACCCAAGTTATATGATTACCTGAGAATATAATTTTTTACAGGTAAGGCTGAATCTTTAGATTGGAATTCCTGTTCCATAAGTTCTGAAAGATGAACCTCTATAGAAAACCTTGGGAAAAAAGTATTACCAGGTAAACAAAAAATATCTTCTTCTTGTTGTTAAAAATATATACTTTTAGGTGTATTTTAGAAAGAGAGAATTTTAATTCAAAATCTTACATTTCTGGAAATATCATAGGCATGAATGCTCTGGACTGTGAAATAAACTCAATATTATCTTTGGGCCAGGCTATCTCCACGTCACTCCCAGAATAGGATTTGTTCAAAAGTGACTAAGAGAAAATGGAAAACTTGACTGTTTAATTTTTTTTATCTTCTATCTGTATTATAAATAGAAATGGTGATTTTGCAACACCAGCTAAGAAACATTTTGATTTATCATTCCTTGAAAGATGTTCTATGAAAATTGATAGTAACAGTGACATTCAATCAACTTAATGGGGTTTTTTGTGTGGCATGGGGATGGCACAATCTTTCAGTTTATTTTATTTTCAATGTTATTCAATTCTTTTGAAGGAAGAAGTTATATAAAGAGTACAAACCATATCTAGTTGTGCACCCTGGCCCTAGCCATTCCTTGGAATTTTTGCTGCTACCAGTGGTGAGTCATTTCCTGAAGACGTATGTGTAGCTGTTAGGTCACGTTGCTGTACATTCCTTCAGTCCGGGATCACTTGGCAAGCTTTTTCACTTATTCCAACTACTGTTACCTTAAGAGCAATTTGCAACAGCAAATGGAAAAACTGCTCTCTGTAGCCTTTTCTATGACAGAGTTTCCTTCATGACCTGTGGATAACTTTTCAAACAGTTCTTATTTGGTGACTAATGTGCTAAATGACATTAGCTGCGACTCACAGGTTCACAGCTGAAGAGCCACAAAGAAGTACAGGTAATTATGGGGTCTGACCCACAGCAGCACTATTGTATAGATATGACTTTGAGGCAAGCCTAGTTTCCTTTTTAAGGTGACCTGATGGATCAAGATAAAAGATCTAAACTGAGTTCACAGAGTCTGGGAGTATTTATATATCCTCACAGATGTAGAGACATTCGGTATCTTGGTCACCTCAAACAACACACAGAAGCTAACAAGGTGCTTCAGAACTGCTGTCTTACTTAATTTATTTTACTGTGGTATACTTCTGGGTTAAATTCTAACTCTTAATGTAGTTAACAGGATTTTACCACTCACTCTAAGGTGATCTAAATATCTGAAAGATTATTCACATTGCTTCACTTGTTTAAGAAATATTACATGCTTTCCTCATGATCTAATTTAAACAGGTTATCCCAATTTTGAAGCTGTTATGTGGTCTGTTACATTCTGCTGTTCCAGGTATTATGTTTTCCTGTATATGTTTAAACCAGAGTAGTGTGAATCACAGCCTGGAGTGGATATATATTTGCGAAGCAACAGAGAAGAAAGAAAATTCAAAACAGATAAACAAGGAAAACCATGAAAGAAATGTATCCAGATCTTTCCACTTCATTTGGAGAGAATACAGAACATTTCAAACATTAAAAAAACCAAAACTGAAAAACAGCAATTACGACATTTGTTGAGATAGAAGGATAAAGCTGCATCAAGTATTTAAAAGAAGTGTAACATGCTGGCAACAGTAACACGAGGTTTTCTCTACTTCTTCATCTGAAATAAGTATTTTTTCACTTGCAGCTTCTTATTTCTACATAGTCACTGTCCATATCCTGCAAGATTCAGAAACTTTGCTATCTCTTCTGCCCTGGTTGGGGCTTGGCTGCTGGAGCTGATGGTTGGCTCTGGCACAGTGCTGCTGTGGCACCTCAGTTCCCAGTGCTGTGCAAGTGGCACATGTGAAGATCTGTGAGAAGATTTGCTGGGGATCTGCATCCCTTCGTTGGGGAGCTGCAGTTAAGCTCAGGCCCTGAGCTACATCACAGCTGTACCTATGTACCTTGCTGGCCCCTACTCGGTGACATGACTTCCTGGCTTGATCTTGGCCCTGTCTCATTGCATATGTGGCAGTCACCGGTCTGTCACTGCTTTTGCACACGCTTTTCAGTTTTGCTTGGTGTGGAACTCACTCTTTTAAGTGAGGGGACTACATCTGTCTGTCTTCCTGTCTGCCACCCTCGGCTCATGGCTTGTTTTCCCCTGTGAAGCAGCCCCACTCTTAACTGCTCCTTGACAATGAGAACACATCAGTTTGTCTGCAAAGCTAGCACTGGGTTTTCACTAGAATTAATACATTTTGTGCATTAGTCTACATTTCTTGGTGCTGAAAGATGAAAGTCAGTGAAATAAATCTTGATCCTCACCTAAAAATGATAAGGGAGAATTGCTAAAGGATTATAAAGGTCATCAAAAGTACGGAGCAGCTTCTATACAAGAAACAACTAAAAATGCTTGGACTTTTCATCCTAGAAAGTAGATGACTGATATGAAACAAGACTTCAAGTAGTGAATGACGTAGAGACCTTCAAATAACTGTGGTGTTGATGGATTTAAAAGACATAGAAGGACATGGTTCATAACACAACATGTCACTGGGCTGTGGAAATACTTGGCAAAAGGTTGTGGGGTCTGAAAACTTATTCAAAAAGAAAACAAAGAATGAAAAGAAGGTGGAAAAAACTCTACCAACACTTACTTACTTACTTCCAAGACACTTTCCTCAATGACAAAAATCTCTGAGCTACAAATCACCAGATGTTTGAAGCATCATTATATGCTTGTTCTGTTCTCATATACTTTCCTAGGCATCCGCTGAGGCACCGCCAGACAGGATGCTGGGCTAGACGGATGTCTGCTCTGACCCGATACAATTGTTCTAATGTTCTTAGCACCCCCGGTTGACACTAAGGAGTCATCTGTGCTGTCAGGATTTGCTTGTGGAACAAGGACTTACTGTTTTGAATCTCGGGGGGAAAAAAAGGAAGTGTCATTTCCCATAAAGAATTCTGCCTGGCTTCTTTCAGTTCTGCAGTACCTGAAGGATGAACTCAGAGCACTGTTTTTTTAAAAACTCCTACCTACAAGTTTGGGAGGTTAATGTAAGTTTTAAGATGGGTATTTCCAACACTTCAGTTTTTGAAAATAGCTAATATTTTAGAGTCAATTATGTATGTCTGAAGACATTTACAAAGTTTCCCATCAATGATAGCAATTCTATCCAGGGTGCATGATCTTTGGAGTATCTGAAGTCTGGAAAAGGATATCAGGACAGATTTTGTACTGAGAGGCAGCATTTTCTCTTGGCCCTTTCCGTTGGATTCCAGTACTTCACTGGGCAGACTGGACACAAAATGAGGGCCAAGCTGGTTCAGCATGTTTGTCACTTGATCCTTTCAAGTGTCCATGCCCAGAGGAAACAGAAGAGAGAATGTCTGTAGAGAGATGAGGATGAGAACCACCAGCCTTGTCATCACAACTCTGTTTTCTGTTCTTTGAGTGGAGTGGAATGCAAATTCCCATCTTCCGTCTTTTTCAACTGAGTCATCCATCCCTGTGGAAGATCACATGAGCCTTTATAAGGTGAGGGGAAGCTCATTTGAAGAGATCATTAGAGACCAGATGCCAGAAACACATTTCAGGGAGGAGTACTAAATACAGCAAGCCATTCAAGCCACAGTGATAAATATAATGTACAGGAAGAGGCAGAGTGGAGGGAGAAGGCAAAAGAGCAATTTGTGTTAATTTGAATGAGCTTTTTAGAGTGTTTGAATCAGCTTTTTAGCTTTTGAATTACTTTTTTAGAATGTTCTTAAAACATGACATCAAGCAGATACATGTAATGGTACTGAAATTCAGAACATTTCCATACTTAATATACAACCTTTCTGTAACTTTTCTGTATTTGCACCCTGTAGCCCAACAAGATCAGATTTCCTCATTAGAATGTTTTTTAATAATTCTGAGGCTTCTGTATTCTGCCTTTACCCTTACACCATTGTTAATAAAGAACACAAACTTTTACTAAAAAGAGAATTTTAAGTTGCAGTGACAAGTTACATGAAAATATGTCACTTAGTCTTCCAGAAATCTGAGGTGAACCCAAAAGAATGATCCTTATCTTGATTTTAGGACACTCTTAGGAGATTATTACTGATAAAAACCCAGCTATGCTGCTTTACCCCAACAGAGTGTCCAGCTCAGAATGGTTTAAGTGCATTGGTTTATGTGCATTCACACTATAAGAGCTTGATCAGCTATACTTCCCATCCACAAGTGCATCTTGCCTATTTGAACGTGCAAGCAACAGGTAACCTGAACTTGGGGTTGTAGCTCAGAGCCCTATACTCCTTTCTCTGCTAAACCCACCTATCCTTAGGTACACACACACTTCCCACTGTTTAATTAAAAAAACCTCACCCTGATATAAATTCTGCACTACAGTTCCACTGGATATGTTTGCAGGTGGAAATTTCATCCACCAGAGCGTCTGCCATCTCCATGTTGTGCAGTGATGTCACATTGGTCATTCTGGTTAAAAAGAAATCAACAATAAAAGCACCTTGCAAGCAGAGAAGTATAAAAAAATCTTATTACTGTGGCAAGGAGACTTTTTTAGAAGAGCTGCATGAATCTCCAGTGAATAATAATAGTAAGCAAAACTCTAAGTAAGAAAAAGTTGTAAGTAAAAGAATTTCTGATGATGAAAAATATGGAGAATAGAGAAATGAAGTCTTAAACAGCCAAATGCTGAGAAAATGTGTTAAAGCATCAATCTGAAACCCAGTGGGACACAGCATAGCAATTCTACCATGTTTAGGAGTATCAGTTTAAATCCTGAAAATTAAGTATAAACTGAACATGAGTCAGTTTAGTGCAGCTGCCTCATCCAAATCCAGTCCCCGGAGAAAGACTAAGTAGGAAATTGTTCTTTTTTAGAAGCTACTACACAGAGATGTAGGGAAGAAAGCAGGGTTCAGAAAGTTCAGGCTCATGTGTTGGTTTAGCCCCTGAATCCCAATATGGGAGCAGCATCCTCAGCTTTGCACAGATCAGACTTGACGGCAGAGCAGGCAGTGTGCGTCAGTGGCAGTGCAGTGTGTGCAGCTGCCGGCAGCCACATCGCTGACGTGCACAGCTTGTGCTGGGTATGAGAAGCCGCCTTCTCTAAGGAGCTGAGCCTCACTAGGCATCTTGGGTTGCTTTACCCTCATAACTGCATTACTCAGTTTATCAAGTGTTTGCATTGTGAATAAGTATCAGGTGATACAGTATTTAAAGTTCAAACTTGAATGTAGAAGGCAATTCTGTGAAAGGCTGTAGATTTCCCTGCATGCTGTGGAGAGTTCATGCTGGAGGGGGAAAAGTGTGAGGAGGAAGGAGCAGCAGAGAGGAACTGTTATGGGCTGATCACAGCCCCCCATTCCCCATTCACTGCACTGCTTGCAGAAGAGGAAATAGAGGAGTCGTGAGTGAAGGGTTAAAGCTGACTCTGGGAAGAAGGCAAGGGGTAGGGTGAAGGTGTTTTTGTTTTGTCTTTATTGCCAATTAGAGTAGAATGGTGAGAAACAAAGTATATTTAGTTTTCCCATGTCTAGTCATTTTTGCCCATGGTCTTTATCTAGATCCTCAGGCTTTTCCATTCCATGTGCTGTTAAATGAGGTGGAGTGAGAGAGCGACTGGGTGGGGGTCTGCAGCCAGCCAAGGTCAACCCACCACAGTAATAATGAATTAAACCCATGTTTAGCATGTCTGGGTTTATCACATCTGTCTCAGTTGAGCATAATTAAGAATTTGTTGAAGGGAAGCACAAGGAAGTTCATTTTACATCAGATTCTTTCTCATTGCTGCTCTGCCACCTAACAGGTAGTAGTGAAACGACATTTAGGAGTCTGTTTGCTAAAAATTTCACCGGGGTAGTGAAAGCCGCCTTGCTCACCAGAGAAAGTTTAGCCTTAGTATGGTGCATAAGATAGTGTCCCATGACACACAGATGTGACATTATCTGGAAAAACTAAGGCATGTAATACCAGACAGAAATGTTATGATACTCCTAAGTCTTCATCCACATTTTTACTTTCTTTGCTTTTAAGCTTGTTCATGGCAATACAAAGTTAGCTCACCCATACCTGTGATCAGAACAGGAAACAGTTTCCTAAGTAAACATATGTTAATTTAAATAAGCTGTTCATAATTTCCTTTTCTGGTACAATCTTGTTGCTCACTCACCAACTGAATGAGTCATGAAAACCAGTGAGAACCAAGAGTTAATGCCAAAATGCTTTGGCATTTCCACTTCCATCTCTCATACATTTGCAAAGCAAATGATACATTGCCTTTTCCTTTTTCTCAAGTTACTTACCGCACATGGGCACTGGTCTCACATGCATGAAAGCAGGCTGATGGCTGATAGAGAGGAAATAAATCTTAATGAGTAGCTTGCTTGGACATTTTTTTTTAAGTTGCCAGAGATGGCAGAGAAATTATTTCTGTTCAGGAAACAATCAGATAATGAGGAAAGGCCTGAGGCTCTACTTCCCTCAGTGGAATTGGTGGTAATGGCCAGTAAGTTTCTGGCAAGTTGTCTCTTGCAGGAATGCCATTTACTTGCTTTAGAAAGGAATATTTCTGAGTCTGGAGGGCTTTATTTAATTTTTAAGGTAGTTTTAAATAATTAATAAAGAACTTTTATGGGCATCAGGTTCTGTTTCCAGCACTGACTCCTGCTACAGACCAAGAACTCACATATTCCTGGCAACAACATCAGCAGCATCTTGATGATGTCTCACTGGCAAGCAAAGAATTATGTTTGAAAGAGTTGTTACAAGCAGTCCTGAGCTTGCCCTGTGTGCTATCAAAAAGCACTCCATGCTGGTATTGCTCTGCACTGGGGTACTAAATATAGGATTGTATATCATCCAGACATGAGCTGTTTCACATCTGATGTTTCACATCTGAGCTCCTGCAAGAGAAGATGTACGTCTATTATGACCTGCTCATAAAGACTGTTCTCAAGCCTCTGTCTGAGAGACTTTGAAAAGGGGAAGGGAAGGGAAGGGAAGGGAAGGGATCACTGATACTGGAAAACATGAAATCCCTACTTGAAGAAGCCATATTTACAGATATTTGCTATCAATTTTAATACGGTTATGGTCAAATGAAGAACAAGAATTAATGAAGCAGAGCAAGGATCTAAAGGGTTCTAAGAAAAGTATTTAACTCTTCACTGTATCTGTCTGGTATTTCAAGTGCCTTGTCTCATGTCACAAAGACCATTTTCCTTTAATGTATCTCTTTTCACCAGGTCATTCACCATCTCATACCGAGGTTTCTTGAAATACCATCTGCACAAAGTCCATTCGTGAACATGAGCAGGAATATTTCTATATTGTGTCTGTTTCAAACATGAAATGGGTAACATCTATACATATCAAATATATATTTTTCCACTCAACTTCTGCATCAGGCCAATCCGTCAATATGAGAAAATCCCAAATTCTATCCTTTGTCATTAAACTGTGCAGACATATTCAAATGAGATTTCTACAAAGTAATTCTTTGCCATCAAATACTCAAAGATTGTAGAAATTGTAGAGAATCTCTACAAATTATGGAAAAATAAAAGAACACATATTTGTTACCTTTGGGAAGCAGGATTAGTTTTTTGTAAATTTTAAATATGTGTCAGATGTAGAAACCCATTTCCCTAAGCGTCTTTAATCATGAAACACCCTCCATTTTATTGTATAATGTCTGGTATACTCTTGAATAGCTTGACAAGTTGAAATTTCAGTCAATTTTGGCTTTCAATACTTGCTTTCATGGAAAGAAGAGCTGTTTCAAATAAAAGACATGAGATGAAAGGAATGACTCTGGAGTGAGGTTCCTTGGATAAATGACCTTTCAACTTAGGACAGACATGATTATTATTTAATCGGCAAAAGGATAGATTATGAATATTTAATTAATAAGACTCCAGTGCAAACCAGAGCCTGAAACAGAGACAGACGGATCTTAGTCTGTGATTATACTGCTCTTTCTCCTATTAATTAGAACTCTACTCCATGCTTTTCTGTTGTTTGTATTGACTCTTATAGTAATAATAGTTTTAGCCTTTCTTATGGAATTGTAATTTACATTTTATAACATTTTATGCTTTAGCCATTCATCTTCTTATAGATCCCAGCCCATATGTTTTGAATTCTATTATTCTATAACTGGATATATTATGTTTGTTGGAGTGGCTATAGCTGGTGTTGTATCCCTGTATGCTTGATGATGGTCTCAAGTTTTTCTTGATAATTTTAGTAATTAAGTACAAGTTTCTTAAAAAAGGTGGACAAAGAAGGGGATTGATTTGAAAGATGGAGAATCATCATGAAGGCAACACTTCTTTCTAATCTATTCTGTTATAATAAATTAATCTCTAACTCAACATAAGGCTTCATGCTATTCCACTGGCAACAACAGTTAAAATATTTCTGGAGTTGTCTCACCAGCCAATGGCAAAACAATGGGTACTGTTGTGTAGAGTCTTCTTTCATGTAAACTAGCCAGCCATTTCAACAATTAAACATGAAAGACAGCACAATAATGAACCTACATTAGCACTACTGGTGGCTTTGAAATTTGTTTTCAGTTCAAACAGGTATGTTAAGCTTCAGAAAGCTGACAATCATGCTCCTTGCTGATTCTTCTATCCAACAACCACCTTTAAAGGCAAACATGGGCAAGCTGTATATGCCTGTGCAGTGAACGGCCAACAGCTGTGGTAGCAAGATTGCAGTCAGCAAGTCAAGGCAGGTTTAACACTCCCCTGTTTAGCACTAGGGAGTTCACAGCTGGACTGCTGTCCCTGCTTGTGGGCTTCCCAGAATAAGAAATATATGACTATCCTGGTGCGAGTCCCATGGAGGGTTATCTGAAAGCTTAGGGGACTGTAGCACAAGGTGTATGAGGAGAAACTTCTTGCCCTTCCTGAAGATGTGTGTGACACTTGCCTTCTCTCATTCATCAGAAAGCATCTTCCTTTTCCCTCCTCTTTAATTTCCATTAACTTTTAATGATGACAGAGCCCCTTCTTACAATGTAAGCCAGTTCCATCACCATTTCTGAACAACTGTGTTTCTTCTTAGCATTCTTTTTTATCCACACAGTCTCAGGAAGATTTGAGTTATCTTCCAACACTGAAGAATATGAGGTAAGGAGACTAAGACTGTTTCTTGTTCTGTTTGTGCAGGCCTGTCAAAAGGATGGCTGCTTTGGTTCACAGGTAGTATTCTCATACCTCCCCAAATGGAACAATGCAGCAATTTAGTGGGCAAGGTACTGTATTGAAAATAACAGCCCATGATGGAAAGCAGAATTTTCAAAGGAGATGAAGTCTCCTTTCATCTTTAGCATGGTAAGAAGAGCTTTATTTTATGACACCTAAGAATGTTTGTCCAAATTCTGGATTTTCCACTACTTTTTCCCTCAAATTTCAAGTATAAGTGTAAGTACAAATTTAAAAGAAAAAACTTGACTGTGGAGATATTTAAAAATTGTCTGGACACAATCCTATGCAGTATATATGCTCTAGGATGACCCTGCTTGAACAGGGAGGTTGGGCCAGATGCTTGCACTGGTGTTCCCTTTCGATCTTACCCATTCTGTCATTCTGTGTTTCTGTGACAGAGTAAGACCTGCACATGAAAATAGTTAGAACCCAGAACTTTCTGTGCCTTAAGATAAGTCTGTGTCATCTTGGTCAACAAAGGGAGACTGCCAAGGTGATACATCTGTTTCCTCTCCCCTGTATTCAGGGCCTGCACAGGGCTTGAGCTGCTGGTTGGATACAGATGCTGAGCTTTAGTGTCTTGTAGAGGTCAGGTGTGCAGACCATTGGGGCGTTAGTGCATATAGGGCTATTTGACAGTACAGACTGGCAGTGCAAGTGTAGGTGCCTGTGGGCTTTTTGAAGATCTTATCACATGGCTAGCTTACTTTAGCACATGTAGTTCAAGAAGTTTTATAATTTTATTATAGAATATAAGCCACTACTGCCGGCGGCTGTGGCCGTGTGGGTAAAGCCGCCGCCCCTGGATCCGTGCTCCTTCTCGGAAGGACGCCGGTTCGAGTCCTGCGGGTCTCGCTCTGCCAACTTCGTCCGGGCTTGCCCCGGCCAAGGCTTAGAGTGTCCCAGGGCTAAAGGGGGTGGGGCCAGTTCCGCGCACGCTGAGCTCCACGTAATAAATCCATTCGCGCAGGCATAAAAAGCATCGTCGTTCGCGACGGCTAGCCACACATAAGCCACTACTAGGTGAATAATTTTAATTAAACTGTCAGAATACCTCTGAGAGAGAAATAAAGCAAAAAACCATATCCTTAGGTTTTACAGAGACCTACGACTGGGGTGTTGTTATTCTATTACCTCCACTGAGACTCTACAGATTAAAGTTTTTAATAACTAAGGAAAAGGTGTGGAGAGAAAAGTACTAAATCCCATGCAGTGTTGTCTGCCTCAGAGTAAAAATCTCTCCTAGGAAGATGAAAAAGATAATGTTGTATTAGCTAGCTAGTTCAGAATCATTTCTATACCCTAACTGAAAGCAATTCTGGAATTACATATCACTCACATTGGGTGGAAGGGGCAATGTATATAAACCTGTTTTGTGATTATGGGCAGTTACTCTCTGTCACAGCCTTGGATAAAAAAACTGCTGTGTCACTGAGTGAAACATTTCAAAGTAGGATGACATTACAGAAGGAGGGAATCAAAATAGATATATTTCATGGTTGCAGCAGTTTTAACAGAACATACGAAGATATAAAACATGGAATCAAACAATATTTAACATTGGACCATTACTGCAGCAAACTCAGGAAATATTACAAGCAATATTGTTGTCATAAGCAGTAGTTCATACATCACCATTTAACTGATTGTATAGTGAATTTGATCTTTACTACTGCCATTAACATTATTTTATTACAGCTAAAGTGATTTTTTAATAGTATAATAATTACTATGACTATTACTTTTATGTTGCAGCTCCAATGTTCATATTTTTAAAAGTGATAATATTATTAGCACTGGTTCACTTGTACCCATGTCAATAATATTTCATGCAGAGTTATTCTTTCAAATGTTTTTATTAATGCTCTGAAATGCCAGACTCGGAGATTCTGATGGCTAGGATGAAGACTGAACTACCACTGGCAGAATGTGACTCAGAGAAGTCTAAGCCAGAGTGGCATGATAAACATTCAGAGCATTTTTAAAAGAAACTGGAGTCAAATTATAGGGTACAAAATGTAGCTGCCTACAGTTATTTTAAACACTCCCAGAAAAGTGGCCACTGAGGTAAAATTGATGAATTATTAGACAGCAAAGCAGTTAAGAAGTCCTCTGGAGAAATAAAAGTTAAAGTGAGACATTGAGAACTTACTGTAAACTTTTTTTGTATATTTGCCACAGGGATCTGAAAATTTCAGAGTCAAATCCAGACTGTGAAAAGATTAATGTGAAATGCAGGCTGCTTTTGCATGAAAAAAGGGGCACCAGCATTGGAAAGACAGCAAAACCTAAGAAAAGGCAGTTAAAAATATCAAAAGATTTTATTGTGTCCCAGAATAAGAGCAACAAAAGCTAGATATATTTCTCTCAGAGCAGTTGTTTGAGCAATTGAAACATATAATAGAAAAATCCAGTCAGTAGTGATCATGTACACACTTTATCAGTTGCTGTTGCACATTTCACAAAGAAAATTCATCTCTCATGGGAGACGTAAGTTTTAGGTTATGAAAACAGTATATGTTTTATTTGCTTGAGCATTTGATCTGTGCATCTTTAACAAGAGGTGGCTGGCTGAGGAGACTGCTGGAGGTTGTCCTGAGCTGGGAGTGCCTTCACCTGCTTTACGGGAATCCCAGAGTTGCCAGGACCAGAAGAGAGGCAGCAAGCAGTTGGGAGATTGTAGCCCATGTGTGCTGCACATTGGTAAGGCCTTATAGGTGTGTGGCCAGTTTACTCAGAGCTGAAGACTGCATACTTTTCATAAGCCTGCACTGTTTTCCACATCTATCCATTGTTACTTCACAACCCTCCTTTAGGGTGGGTAGTCAGCTTAAACAAGCATTGGTTTTGCAGCTGATGTATCAAATGAACTGTGTCTATTGGAGTCAGTGTCATCAACAAGAGTTTCCCAAGGTTTTACCGTTTTTATGCAAAATGTTAGTAGCAGTTGGAAAATGGACAGCATTTTCAGAGCTTTTTGTGAAAACAATGGAAGTCTGAATTGTTCAATTGTGTGAGAATATCCAAGCCCATTTGATTATTGATTCTTTCTGACTCTTGAATGCATTTTGAGTATACCTGTGGAAAGCTTAGAGAAGGGTGTGATTCTGTCCAAACCAGCAAAAGTACATGAATGAAAATAGCCATGGAAGCAAAATCCTAAAGGCATCCCAAAGTGGTCACCTCCTTCCTCATGTTGTTTGCAGACAACCTGCTTTTATTGTTCTGATTCACCAACCATTGTTACTCTTATTCTTTCCAGAGTGTGGTGGTAGGAAAGGAAACAGGTTTGATGCTCCTTAATACTTGATACAGATACCTGAGTTCTGTTCATTACAAATCAGCTCTAGATGAGACAGAAAATATAAGAACTGAAGCTTTCAGAAAGAAGGAATGACACTGCTCATATTATTTCCTCCTCTGCTTCATAGAGTTTGACAGGGTCTATTAAGAATCAGGAAATGTTATCTATATACAGAAGTCTTTATATGACTTATGTGATGCTAAATATTTTCATCTAGAAATAGCAGAAATTTTAAAAAATGTAATGTTTGAATATTATTTGATAACTCATCCATATATCTGCATCCCCAAATGCTGAGTAACAAAAGCAGAACTCTTATGCAGTATGTCTTATACACACATCTCAGGCACTACCAGTTTAGCTTACAACTGAATACTTAACTTGCATTAAGATCTTTCATCAAAATCCATTCATTTACTAGGAAGAAGAAAAAGGTATAAAATACTCTTTTTTGAAGCTTTAATATTCTGATCAAAATATTATGTGGTGTTCTGTAAATTACCAGAAGCAGTGAATTTGACAGCTATGTTAGCATGAGACAAAGAAACAAGTTTTCCTCCCTCCAAGAAGAGGAAACACAAAAAGTCCAATTTGTTCAGCCATCCTAGTATCTTTGATAGCTTTTAGGAGAACTTTCTTAAACTTTTCAGAAAATAAATACGTGATTTTCCTTTAAAACACTCCCACCTATGAAATATGAAATGCAAAGATTGTACATAAAAATCATTATTCTACTCTCATGTGGTGAAATTAATTGGCAAAAGTCCTTATTTTCTGTTTGAAAGTGTTCCCATGTTCACTCAACCTCTATGTAACAGATAATGAATCAAAGAAATAAACTTCTGAAATTTACACAGGAAGACAAATATTTTCTTCTTCATACCCCATCACACTTTGAAGATTAATCAGACAAATGGAGCTGAAAATAAGAGTGCATAATAAGCATCTTTATTTTTCGTGTGTGAGTTGCAGAGAGGAAAAGAATGGGAAGGGAGGAAGAGATCAAAATACAAAACTTCTTTTGTCTGAATTTAAAGTTCTGCTAGAATAGGAAGAAAAGACAAAAACTGTGGTTTTGTCCTCTCTCCTCCAAACCCTTCTGAAATCATGACTTCTAGCTTCTACATTTTTTTGTCTCTCTAAACATACAACTATAAAAAAATATTATCATGTCTGTTTATCATGTCTGAAAATACGTAACTTTACACCTGATGAAGTTGTGGCAAATAATATGTCATTTTAGAAACTCTTAAGGGAAAAGAAAGTTGTTTTGGGGCTGAATCTTATACAGAACACCTACCCAACCTTCTATTAATATTCAGAAATTTATCAGTGGCTCTCTAATATTTGTAATTTTTTTGCCATTTTTTTAATAATATTTAAAGAGAAATAAGTGAAAAAATGAAGTTGTGTCACAAGGCCAGGACGCTGGGAAAAATCTAGATGCAGAATGAGGCTCTTTGAATAAGAGTCTGTGATACACCACTCCCCAGAATGTAATGCAGTGACAGGTCTGTTGCCAGCAAGAAACAGGTCTCTAGTTTTCCAGTAGTAAGATCCTCTTAATGAAAGAGTTTTTCTTTGTATTTTTTTGTGCACAGTTTTTATATTTGACAAAATATGTAGAATAGTTCTGTACAGTATTTTGATATTTAATATTTGTAGCATTTCTGCAACTTTTATTTTTCTCCTGTTTCCGTACATGTTATAACTCAGCACATTTTTAAAGAGGCAAGTATTTTCCCAATTTCTTATTTATTCCTAATAGAATAAATCAAGAGTTTTTCTAAAAATGAGGAAAATAGAAGCTCTACATTTTCCTGTTGTTTCACAGTTGTCATAGATCTTTGTCATTCACTGCCCTAAACAAATCTGCCCTTTTCAAATCCATGAAAACAACTTCTTCACACTGCTGCAAGTAGTTCAGTAATTTATTAGGCTGTCCCTATTTGTTCAGCATTATCTCATCTGTTTGTCCTATAGGGTGTCAATTATTTAACAGTAGTCAGTCCAGTACATTGATTTAACTTCTTGAGTGTAAAGGCTTAAGATAATTTCTTTTCATAAGAACAAGGCTCTGCTGCTTCCAATGTTTGATGCCTATTTCGTCTGAGGCAGATGCTTGGAGCCTGTGAGTAATACTTCCTCTTACTTGAATGCATTTAATTTAGCAGTCTTTCACAGTAGTTTAATTCATCCCAGCTAGTTAATGAACATTCATACCACTAGTATGAATTTTTAGAGTTTTCCTCTAAAAATCAGTAAAATTAATATAATAAAAATGGTTTCACCAGCCCTTCCTGCTAAGATTCTTCAGTGGAATTTGAATATTAGTTTGAGAGTGAGCACAAGTTCAGAAACAATATAAAAAAGAACATACTTTACAGCAAAACATATCAGGCAGCAAAATCTGAAACAAAAGGAGAAGACTTCAGACTACAAGAACCTCTGAATAGTAAACTAATACTTTTTTCTAATGTATACTGCTCAGTCTACATGTGATAGTCTCATTTATGTTCTCTACTAATAAAATGCTGAAATGTCACATCCATAGTGCTTATTAACTAAACATCGATGATTGCCATATTTTTTCCAGTAATACAGCACAGCTCAACTAAAGACTGAATTTACTCAAGTATGGGTTACACAAACAGCTTTTTGGGAAATATGTTTTTTGAGCAGGGTTGGAGACCTCCACAGTGCTCTGATTTCTGTATCCATCAAAGTAAACATCATAGTTGGGAACATCTCTGGTTACTGGGGAAGAAAAAGGAGACAAAAAGAGAAGGAAGGTACTTAGAGTGAGATGAGATAGGACACTTTTTCTCATTCTCTAGATTTCTACCATTCACACCTCAGGGATTTCCAGTCTGCCCTGTGCTGTGCTAGGAAGAAGTTCTCCCTAATAAGGAAAACCATATTAGGTTTTCGTAGCCAATGTCTGCTCTGCTGTAGCATCCAGACAGATGTAATCTTTCTTAATGAAACTAGTTGTTCCTCCTTGTCCATGACATGGCTTAGCCATATTAAGTCAAGATTATTCTGATATGAGTTCTGTGTTTTGTAAAAGTGCTGTGAGGCAGGAATGGGCAATCAAAAGAGGAAGGATGAATCTGGAGCAAGATAGATGCCTATGCTGTCACACAGTAGCTTATTAAATAGCTTCCTAGGTTGAAAAATGGTCTTGATAGAAATACCTAACCAGGGTAACTGTGGTTCACTATCAGCAGCTAACTGCAGTTAGGATCATCAGCAATTATCTGTCTTGAAATTATAGTGTGATTAAAATAGAATAGAATAGAATAGAATAGAATAGAATAGAATAGAATAGAATAGAATAAGCTATATCAGTTTGAACGGACCTATAGCAATCATCCAGTACAGCTGCCAGACTGCATCAAGGCTGATCAAAGTTTTAAAGCATATTATTGAGGGCATTGTCCAAATGCCTGAAACACTGATAAGCTTTGGGACTCAATCACCCCTCCAGAAAGCCTGTTCCAGTGTTTGACTACTCTCTTAGTAAAGAAATGCTTCCAAATGTCATTTGAGCTTCCCCTGGCACTGCTTTGAGCTATTCCTCAGTGTCCGAACACTGAGTCCCAGGGAGAAGAGTTCAGTGCATCCCTCTCCTTTTTCCCTCCTCAGGGAGCCATAGAGAGAAATGAGGTCACCCCTTAGACTCCCAAGCCCAAAGACCTCAGCCACTCCTCACAGGACATTTTTTCTAGCCCTGTCACCAGTTTTGTTGCCCTCCTGTGGGCACATTAAGTAACCTACACATACCTCTTAAATGGCAGGGCCCAGCACTGCATCCAACACTTGAGCTGAGGCTGCACCAGCACTGAATACAGTGGCATAACCACCCCTCTTGGCTGGCTGGTGATGCCATGTGTGATGCACCCCAGAATGGGGTTTGGGGCTCTGAACTTCCAGGGCAAACACTGCTGACCCACACTGAGCTGCTGCTGACCAGCACCCTCAGATTCCTTCCTTCAGGCTGCTCTCCAGCCACTCCTCCCCCTATTCATACTTGTGTCTGGATCCAGTACTTTCACTTTTTAATTTCATCCCATTAATCATAGCCCAGTGTTCCAATCTACCTAGATCCTTTGCAAAGCATCTTGTCCTTTAAGACAGCCAACAGTACCTTCCAGTGTGGTCTCATCAGTAAACTTGCTAATGGTGCATTCAACTCCTGCATCCACATTGCTCATAAATATATACTGAACAGAACTGGCCCTGCAGTGAAAACCCAAGGAACACCACTGGTGCCTGATTGTCAGACAGATGCAGCCCCATCCACTACAACCCTGTGAACCCTGCCCATCAGCCAGTTCTTCACCCACGTTCTGTAATCCCACACATTCCACATCCGAGCAACTTGTCCAGAAGGATGTTGTGAAGGACAGTATCAAAAGCCACATTAAAATAGGAAAAAACACATCCACTGCCTTCCCTTCACCCACTAAAACTTATGAAAGAAGGATAACAAATTAGTTAAATGTGATTTTCACTTTGTGAATCCATGTTGACTGTCTGAGTGCTAGTGGCTGGTGCAACATCACTTTTCTAAACATTCTTTAACGTATTCTTGGAAGTTGGTGATCTGATGAGCCTAGAATTCCAGTGGTGGTGTTTTTTCAAACTGGCAGCAAGAGCAAGCTGGTAAGTTATTCAGTGTTTTACTAACTCTTAGCTCATAAGACTAAATAGTGTTCTCTAACACGTTACCTATTGTTGTTAAAAAAAATTATGGGACGGGGGTAGAGAGAGCATATGGCCCCTATTTGTTGCATCTAATGAAAAGAGCCCTGCAGTAGGAAGGCCATGGCCATACCAGAATGCAAAAGAGACCCACAAGGACAAGCGCAATGTTATGCACGCATCACACTTTTGAAGGCTCAGTAGAAGTTACAGATCCCACTCTACATGACTGAGTCAGAAGCAAAGTGCTATTAATTAAAAGGGAACCATTAGTTTTCTTGATAGATCTAGTATGGGGAATATGCATTGGCAGAGCATGACTGATTCACAGGCAAGACCTAATATAAAGGGAACACAAGAGGAGAAACAGATCATGTCAAAACAAAGTGCCCAGAAGTGTTACAGGGGAACAAATTCTTGCTGTTAAAACAAGTTGCTCCTTGTCTTTGTTTTCAAGTACTGCAGCTGCCTGCCTTTTGAAAAAAATGGAGAATTGGCTGGGAAGTGAAGACTGGTCTGTGAGTGTGTTGTGGATGAGATGGCATTAGAGCTGTTGTACTCCAATCAACACAGTCTACCATCAATAAAATGCTGCTCTTGTGGAGCAGCTGCCACTAAGTAGATAAAAGCAAAGAGGTGCCAGAACTGCATGCAGTCTTCAGAGTAATTTCATTTTTTGTTTTCTTCCTTTCTGTTCTGGAGCAGAAGAAACTACAAATGGCAAAACTCCTCTGAAACAAGATCCTACCTCTCAATTGTCCTTAATGGTATCACTGAATTATCACTATGTACTTATAAGTTTGTTTTTCTAGTACAGAAAACCCAAAAAACCCAGCATGAAATTACATACCATTTTCTAAATATCTCTCATTTTCTTTTACCTTATGAAACTTCTAGGGTGGGAATGAATTATAAAAAGACTTTAATGGTGGTATGACCTTACTTCTAATCTCTGTTGGTTTTCAACCAAACCTGTTTATTTAATTCCTTATATAGCTGTCTTAACACTGTCTTATAAAAACAGATACTATATTAAGATAGCTGAGTTTTGGCTTTGCTGGGGTCTTTTTCTTTTTGTTTTTTGTTCATTTCTTTGTTTGTTTTTTGATGCATGCTCCTTCTTTACTAACAGCTGTCACATGCCAACTCTTAATCTCTTGATGTTGTGTAATGACACAGTTATTCAGAGCATTTACAAGTTAAAGTTGTAAGACAAAGTTTTAATATTTTCTACTTGCTTAAATCACAAATTCTTGTTCATCTTTTGCTTAGCGGACACTCCTCTGCTGCAAATTCTCTTTGTTTATTTACATTTCCTTGATGCTGTTCCTAAATGCTGTTATTGCTCTCCTGTTAGATCTTCTTGTGATAATTCTATCTTCTTGTTTTTCAGGTTAACCTCTCACATTATGTCATCTTGTGATAACAGCTTAGCTGCAGCTACCTCTGTGAGGCTCTCTGTTTCGTAAGCAGAATGTCAGTGGGGTGGGAGAAGGGAAAGAGGACTATAACTTTTTTGTTGTTGCTAGTACAAAAAACCATTTTTTCAGTTCAACAGTTTGGTAACAATAGTCCCTGACACTTGCCACATCAGATCTCATGCGTGGCAGCACTTTGTTTGATTGGGAAGAGTGGCTTTCAGGGCATAATTTACAAATAGTATTGGCAATTGGAAAAAGCAGCATTCAAACTCAGTCAGTGTTTACCTTCATAGCTAAAATAAGCGTTCTTGGTTTTAATGCTAAATTGCTCATGTAAGTGTACAGGTATTTGCAATCCTATGTATGTTATGCAACAACATTACACTGCTATTAGGAAAATGGCCTAAGGATTTAAATACAGCCAGGGTAGTTGCACTGAGATCTCTCATAACATGAGGAGACATTAATTTCAAAACTGTTAGGTTCATTTTAGAAGCTTGGATCCCTACGTTTGTTAATCTATTTCCAATACAGTCTTACAGACTTTTGCAGTTTGGCTCTTCTATAACAACACTGCATGCAATTCTTCTGGCTGATCTCAATCATATGTTTGGGAATCAATTATTTTAAAGCAAAATGAAGCTGTCTTTAAATAGAAATTTCAAGTTGTATAAGTACCATTTTGTACCTACTGTTTCAGGCTGCACTATTGAATTTGACTTACATTAGTTGCTAGAGAAAGCTGCGGCTTTGAAATAAATGTGTTTCCCTGAAGCTTTATGAATTTGCACCCAATATTCCTTTGGTCAATGGTATACTTCCTTTGCTCCAGAGCTTAGAAGGAAGAATCTCTGCATATGTGATTTCCCAGAAAAAAGAACCAAAAAACTCAGTTGATTTCTGCATAGGTATTTACAGTAATTTCAGTCTATTTTTAGCTGTTATCATGATCAAACTAGTTAAACATAATATTTTTTTACTTAAAGTTACTCTTATGACATTTATTGCTTGCTATTGCATGTTTCATATTGTTGCAAGAACTAACCTTGTAAAAGGATCCTTTCTGTTAGAATAAAAAGAAAAGGACTGCAGAAGAAATGAGTGATTGTGAAATACAGGTTAACTTCTTAATCCCTCAGGGGAACTTTGCTTGCAGTAGGCTTGCAAGTTTTGAATTACTGTTTTCAGAAGCTCAAGGCCGTTTTGCAGAAACCAGAGCATAATAATGAAGCACTACCAACTGCAGAACACAGGCTGCCCTCCCCTTCCACCCAACCTGCTGAATTTTACTCGTATCTTAGTTGCTGCATGGTAGTTAACATGTGAAGCGCTAAGTTTATTTTACTCTTGCTCCCCAGAGAATATCACGATGAAAACTTATTATTGTATCACCAGGTCTTGAAACTCTCTGCCATTTCTGCTCAAAAGCAAACTAAGACTCTAAAGTGAAGTTTGAAAGAGAATACACACACAAAGAGGTGTGCGATACCTTTGTCCATAAGTGGAAGCAAACTTTTCATCATCACATAAATTATTTTAAATATCAAATTAAAATTAGTCTACAGCATCACTTGTGGGGAAAAAAAAATCAACTTTAATGAACGGTAGTTTTTGATGCCTTTTCTTTGCATAAAAATGCTTTAAAGCAATTCAAGCAATACATACATGTATATTTCCAAACACCTGATGCCTCTGATTCTTTGGAAATCCTTATGAATTAGTTTTGAAGACCCTGTGTAGACAAATGTGATTAAAAGGTAGATTTTGTTCTTTTATCAAGACTTCTTTCACTTGCTCTGTGGTAAATTTACTCTGCAGCCTCATGCAACTGAACACAATTATCGGTTTCCTCTGTGCAGAGAATCACTAAAGCAGCCTCATCTATTCCATTACTGGCATAAAGTACTTTTGTACTTGTGCTTATGTCACTCCTGACAGATGCCTGTCGATCCTGATCTGAAAGGCCTTTAGCAATGAGGATTTTACACCCACTCTATCCCACTCTTCTGCTGTTCTTAGCAGTAGAAATCTTTCCTGAATATCTAATCAGAATCTCCTCTGCCGGACTCCACTACTTCTCACTCTATTTGGACAAAGGAAAAGCTACAAATTTTGCTTACTCTGAAGATAAATATTGTAATAACAAAATGTTCATGTTGGACCTCCTTTATTTTAAAGCACTGATACAATTTTCAATAAGTAAGATTTGTCTCCTTTATTATAATTCCCAGATGATCAAGCTGCTAAATAAGGATACTAAAAAGGCCAGAGACTGGGAAAGAAACCTTAGGAAACAGAACTGGAGGGGATCTAGAGAGCTCATACTATTCATCCCCAGTTGCATGTTTAATATCATTGTTGTAAGTAATCCTGAGAAATGAATTGGAGTAGCTCACCTAAGTAAACAAAGGATACATGTCTCTAGGTCTGAAAACACATTTTTTAATTACTAAATTAATTTTTAATTTTTCCTAGGTAGATTAAGTTAAATTGTTGATTTAAAGAACTCTGAATTGGGCAACCATTTAAAAGTGAGAGGTTCCATATATTTACCAGTAAAAAGGATAACAGAAAATGGGGAAGGGAAGGTCTTTCAAATAGTGTTTTCATACATGTAAATATTAAGCATTAAGACAACAAGATGTGTACAAACAAATTAAGAGCAGTGTGTTTTTAGGGCAAGATTCATCTGCTTGGAAGTTTGCAAATACTTCCCAATTGCTCAGCTGAATAATTTTTCCCACATGTTTACTGATGGATCTAGCTCTTACTGCAAACTCAGCTCTAAACCAAGTGAGAATTGCCATCATGGATCCTTTGATGTTATGCTTTCATCTAATAGCTCTAGATTTGAACTATCATTAATACAAGTGTATGTAAAAAGCTATATATTTTAAGAATGCTTTTAGTTATAGGTATGATATTCCCCTTACCCAAATGCTTGAAATAGAGTATATAGTTCATATCTACTGTTTCTATTCTATGGCATGTTTCATATCAGGGCTAGATTGTGAATTCCTCTCTTATTCTGGTCAACAATACCCTACAAAAGCAAGTCTACTAAAACAGTAAAAGTTTTTGTGAAACCTTCTTAGGGGTCTTGTAAACCATGTGGCAACGTGTGCAAAGACAGTGTGGGGCTGGGTCTGCAGCACTCTCTATGTTGCCTTAACATTTAAGAAAACATCTGACAGATAATCAGTCAAGCCAATTAACACTTCTAAATCCCCAGAATTCCAGGTTCTTATGGTGACATGGACCATCACAGAAACTACCTACTTCTTATTTTGAATAACAGGGGACTGTCCAGAATCAGCATTTTTGGGTACACTCGGGCTAGGATTTTCAGGATTTGCTTGATGTACAAATTTCTTCCCCTTCCAAACTGCATAAAACCATTCATCAGCTGTTTCATTTCAATCTTGAAATTTAGGATCTTTTTCTGCTCTCCATCACTTGATCCTTAACTGACTCAACCTATAATTCTTGAAACCTTTTGATAGCTTGCACTGCCTGATCCAATGGTTTTTCTAGCCTGCTTTGTGTATGAGAACAAACTTAGCTTGTTGCATATCCTCAAATACTTCTTTCTCTACATATCTTTCAGAAGTAAATATACACGATTTCAAGCAAAAGGGAGATTGTAATAAATGGTCATGTTCAGTCAAAAGAGTCAAACAATTCACAAAAGTTATCAAATAGGAAAAAATCTGTACCCAAACCCTGCAGGTAAAGAAGTCATATAGATCACATAAAATACAAAATCTTTGAAACTCATCCCTGAGCTAAAAGGTTGTTTAAAGATCTGTATTATTTATATAGTAATACTATGAGAAATTAGTTTGAAACCATTTGGTAGGATTCAAGCACTGCAGTCATGAACTAGTTATGATCATTTAAATAAGTTATATATTATTTTACTTTTTCTGTATCCAAAGGAATAAGATAACATTTCCTTATTATCGTAATATACATCATCAGAAAGCTATAATGCCATCATATATAATACTTTGGATATAGTTAGACATAAGTAGGGGAAAAAACTAGCACATAGGAGCAGGGGTTAATCAACAAGCTCATATGAATTTACAAGAAGAAAATACTAAATTTATCCTATGTCCAAACTGTAAACAGCTGGAATTGCAAGAGTAATACAGAAATTATCAAGTACGTTAAGTGGTAGAAGGACCCAGTAAGCCCTCAGTGGGAGTTTTCTTTGCAGTGAAATGGTATCTCTAATACAATTAATGCCTTTGATGACCTACCTTGTATCTTTAAGAAATCAAGAAGCTTGTCTACACAATTTGTCTTGACAAAAGGCACAAAGCCTCTATTTTACTATTTTAGGCCTTCTCTAATGTTTTTAGTTCAATCTCTGAAAATATTGCTAGAATACTGTGCTTCTTTGTCCTTTCCCCTCCTGCCCCCTCCCCTTTCCCATTCCAAAGATGAAATAGATCACCTTGGGTTCCCATAGGGGTTTTAGGCACTGCCATATTCACCAGTGCAGTGCCTAAATCCCAGGCAGTCTGCAACCAAAGTGGGATTTCCAACTGCCAAAGGGGTTCTAAAGCTTCCCTGAATGCCACATAAAGAGAACCTGGTCCTGATGTCACAGACTGCTGCAAACTGACTTGGAAATAGTAAACTTGCAGGCAAAAAATGATGAAGCATATGCCATATGAGGAATGGCTGAGGGAATGGGGCTCATTCAGCCTGGAGAAGAGAGAGCTTTGGGGGAACCTAACAGCAGTCTGCTGGTTTCAGTGAGGAAGTTACCAGGAGATGGAACAAAGCTGTTCACAGGGGTGAGAGGATGAGAAACAACAGGCATAAGTTGAATCAAGACAGGTTCAGATTAGATATAACACAAAAGTGATGGACTACGAGGACTGTTGAGCGATGGATTTGATCACCTAAAAAAGGTTCAGCCTTGAAAATTTTCAGGATCACTCTGCATAAAGGCCTCAGTAACAATGTCTGACCTCACAGCTCATCCTGTTTTGGGGTCATCAGCTTTTCACCCTGCAGGACCCTGCCCTCTTGCAGTCCTCTCCAACCTGAATTATCCTATTATCCTATGATCATTTTTATTTCAATCTTGAACAGAAAAACAGATTGAATATTTATTGATCTGTCTGTTTATTTACTGTCTGTAAGTTAAAGGTTAATATGTTTTTAATAAAGAATTAAGGAAAGGAAAAAACCCCAGTTCCATCCTAGACAAAGGTTAGAATGTAGATGCAATATTGAAAGATGCTTGGTATATATAATTTGTTACTCAAAACAACAAAGAATCTGCCAGAGAGTGTGAAGGCCGAGCTCAGCTTTGTTTGCATTGATCATGAGATCTTGGTATTTAAAATTCTGAGAAAACTGAGCAAAAGAATAGACAGATAGAAATTGTGGACTTTCAGGTGATGAAATTCAGTTTGTTCGGAGATCTGTTTAGCAAAATTCCATAAGAAATTGTTATAAAGGGCAAATAAACTCAAAATAGCTGGTAGTTCTTCAAGGACGTCCTCCTCAAAGAACGAGACCATTCTACGCACATGCATGTCAGCACGAACGAGGACCTCCTGACCAAGCTCAGTCTCCAAAAGGAACCCCATGACAGGCAGAGATGTGGGCAATCCTGCTCAGGAGGAATATAAAGACGTTACCTAGGCACGCAGTGTTGGAGTTAGGAAACCCAAAACTCAACTGTAGTTGAAGATAAAAAGGGATGGAAAGAACAGCAACAAGAACTTCTGTTTGCACATCAGCATACAAGGAAATACAAAGGGCCAAAATACCCAATGCCTTTTTATTGTCTTGATTTTTCACTGACAATGCCTGCCCTTCCCATGTCACTGAGCCTACTGGCAGAGTAACTGGGAATATGGCATTATCCATTGTTCAGGAAGTCAATTATGAAGCAATCAAGTCAGTTTTGCACACACAATCCATGGCATTAGATGGACTTTACTTGAGGTTACTGAGGGAGCTGAACAGTCATTGTAAGGCCATGCTTCATCATCCTTGGAAGGTCATGCAGAGAAAGGAGGTTCCTCATGAGCAGAAAAAGGCAAATATTAGATCCATCTTCAGGGAGATCAGGAAGGCAAACCTGAATAATAATAGACCTTCAGTCTAACATCAGTCCTCAGATTATACAGCAAACCCTTCTGGAAGCCTTAGACAAGAAGGTCATAGGGAAAAGCCAGCATAGATTTAGCAAGGGGAAATACTGCCCACCTATAATAATACCATGCCAGACTCTGTGGGAAGGGGATAACAGGTACATGAGATTTACCTTAACTTTGGCAAAACATTTGACACAGTATCACATAGTATTCTTGTAGTCAATTTGGTAAAATATGGACTAGTAAGATGGGGATCAGGGCTGCTATTCAGAGGGTGCTCAGTGAGATGGACAGGTAAGTTGACAGGAAGCTCGTGAAGTTCAACAAATACAGGTTTATAGTCCTGAATTTTTATGTGGAGGAACTGTGTACAGGCTGAGCACCAGCTAGCTAGAAAGCAGCTTTGCAGAAAAGGGGAGAGGAACTCTGGTGTACAAGAAGGATGTAAAAGAAACATGAGTCAGCAGTGTGCCCCTAAAGCAAGGATGGACAACACCACAGCAGGTTGTGTTAAAAGTAGTGCAGCCAGCAGGTCAAGCCGGGGATATTTCCCCTTTGGACTATTCCCAGCTGGACTGCTGTGCCTGCTTGTGGGCTTCACCCTAGTGTGAGTCCAGTGGAAGCTCATCAGATGCTTAGGGGACCACAGCACATGGTGGATGAGAGAACTGGGTTTTTTACCCTCAAGAGAAGTGAAGGCTGAGGAGATGTGTCATTGTTTTGAATTCTCAAATAAACACATATAGAAAAAGCAGAGGCAGAGTATTTTCAGAGATAGACAGCGATGGGACAAGCAGCAACAACAGCAGCACAAATTGCATCTCAACAATACTGGCATAGCAGAGTGAATCCAGTGGAGCTGATTAGGGCTGAAGAGCATGAAATATTAAGAGACACAGAGAACTGGGGGTTTTTAGCCTTACAATGAGAAGTCAAGAGCATTTCTTACTGCTTTTTCAAAGTTTTAGCAGAATGGCATAGAGAAAGTGGAGCCAGACTCCTCTTAAAAATGCAGACTGCATTGCACAGGGATAATGGACCTAACTTGCAAGACAGACGATTCTGGTAAGATTTAAGACAAGCAATTTCATGTGAAGTCTGTTAAGCATTTGAACAAGTTGCCCAGAGAGAGTGGGGCATCTCCACCCATTGACCTGGATGAGGCCCTGAGCAAACTGCTATAGTTGAGTGTGCTTTGACCAGGAACTTACTTCGATTAGATGACTGTCAAAGTTGCTTCTAGCTTAGATTTATAGATTCTATGATTTATTTTTTTCATTGTTTCAGTGAAAGTTTGTATGTATCCTATCTTTCTAATTTAATGTAAAGAGATTATATTAATATATTGTAGTGTCCCCATTTTATAAAAGAGAACATTAAGAAGACACTATAAACATTTTCTATATTAAGAAAGCTGAATTATAGAGTCTCGCAAGGCTTGTCTGGTTCAATGTAAATATAAGACTTACATTTGCTATCATGTAACACAGAACACTTGTCTTAAGTTGTACAATAAAAACAGTCCCTAAACGAATTAATCTTGTGTTTTTTGTAGAGCATGTATTTAGATATTACAGCTGTATATGCACCAGTCATGCATAATCACACAATGTTCTGCTCAGACACTGTATGGTCCTTCTGTCATCATATCCAGGACAGTCAAGGAAGGAGAAATCAATACAGCAGATATATTTATAAAATATACAAACACACACACATTTATATATATATACACATACAGAACTTATCATGTCCTTCATGCAATCTGCAATTAAGTCTGCCAAGCATCCTTTTAAACAATTCCTCTTCCCACAACTCTTACAGCTATATCAAAGACTAAAAGAAATTCTGTCTCTACAGACACCATTGCATAACCTACAGATGCTTTCCCAAGAGTGCCAGGTGGTAGGGTAAGGTTTGGAAGGTTATGTGTAACAGCACCACCTGGTGAAATATTTTTAGGGTCTACATAAGGCAGTACTAATAGACAGGCTAGTAGTCTGTGAAAAATCAAGACCATGTTGAATCAAGCTTTTTCCAAAATAGTATTTTGTTTTATCACATATTTTAGAGTTTCTTTGAAGATTTCAACATTAGAAGCATTCATTTAGTATGAAACTTGCAATTACCTGAATTTCATGGTCACACCATTGCAACAGTCATCACAGGACTGGAAGAGAAGCCTCAAGAGATTATTTAGCTCATCCTGTGGCCCAGAACAGGATCATTTACCATTGTACACATCCTGTCAGCTGATCTCTAACTTGATCCAATAATGTAAGAATCTTCCTAGGAAAAAAAAAAAAAAAAGCCCTACAGAGTTGCTAAACTCTTTCCTGTTAAACCTACAATCCATTACCTCTCTCCCTATTTATCAAGTGAGCCAGCTATTCCCTTAATTTTGAGACCTTTCCCTTTTTCTTTTCACTCTTTCATTCACTCTCATTTTTCTGTTATAGGTTATTTTTACTCTGATCTAGCTCCTCCTGAAACAGCAGTGCCAGGCTCTCAACACCATGCTCTAGCTGTTGCCTCCTCAGTGCCAAATGGGGCAGCAACAAGCTTTAGATCCCTCTGTTTTTTGGTTTCTGTATGAAGTAGATTTCTCCCACCTATAGGCAGTACCATGCATTTCACTCTGCACAGCAGAATTCTAGTTTTTGATATCATATCTCCAGCAGCTTAAGTTTTGTTTTCACTTGAAATACACTCGAGACCTCTTCCTGCTTGATCTCACTTGCAGATTTAATAAACCATGCTCTTTATCTCATCCCCAGGCTACACATGGAAATGTGAACCAGACTTAGGACAGACTTGCACAGGATCTTCCTAGATCGCTCAGATTCATTCAGACATTGAGCCAGGAACAGCTTGCTCCTTTGGTGCAGGCTCATAAATGCTAGCAATCCTGCAACCACTCTCTAATAATTTGATTTGTGGATATTTTCTTCTGGTTTGCATAAGAGAATACCATCTGAGATGAGTTTGAAAACCTTACTCAACTTATCTTTTTTCTCTGAAATCTGTTATGTTGTCATGGACAGAGAACAGATATCATCGACCAGTGCCTAGGATGAAATTAAATCAGGTCTAGGTGAATTGAGAGCATCTCTTCTACCCAGTAACAAAATTGACTCAATTTTTTCTTAGTTGTCTTTACTTTGATAGCTATTTGATTACAACTGACTGAAAAAAACTATGCCTAATCATCAATCCTGTCAATAGCATCCCCTCATATTCAGTAGGTCTTTGGTTTTGATTTCACAACTCAAGTAATTAAAAAAATAATTTTTCACTACAAATTTTCAGGTTTTACTTATACATCATTTCCTATATATAATTTCATGCCAAAGGCTTTTTAATTTTTTCCCCCACTTATAGTATTGGTTTTCTAATCATCTTTTTAATCTGGTCCAGATACTTCTGCTTTTTCTTTTCTTTTCTTT